>JAPXVT010000002.1:24920960-24932633 GCA_029823135.1 Acanthurus reversus | reverse complement strand
ACGTGACCGAGAAATTCAATAAGGTAAGTGTTTGTCACAACAGGCCTCGCTGAGCACAAATCTGTCATGCCTGATGAGCCCAGCTTTAACAAGCAATCGCACGGCTGCAAACACGCCAATAAAATTCACAATTATTTCATATAAGACAATAAAGGTTGAGTCTAACAGCAATGAAACTGGTGAAATGAAACTGCAGGGCAGAGACAAGCTGCAGGAACCCTTTAGGATTTGAAAGCACACTGTGCCAAGAAAGCAGCCTTCCCAAATTGCTCTTATTCCTCGCCTCGCTCTCTAAGTGCAGTTCAGTCACTGGAAGGTATGTCAGCCAATCTCATCCCAGCCTCAATTCAATTAAAGAGAGTACAAAGACATATGCCTCGGAGGCGAGTGATATGATTAGAGTCCTGTGCACAACGATGCTGCCACATTGATTCATTCCCTCTCTTATCTGGTCAGTGACAGGATGAAACGAGGCGGGCTCCCTCTGCCGAGGCTGCAGGACCCTCGAGAGGCTGTTAAAGGCCTCCTGTGTGAACCTCTCACATCAACAGGTCATTTATGGCGCGCACCATTTGACCTCAGAGGTCGGAATTTCCAAGTTCACAGTCGGATACATCATCAGAAAGGCACCTTGAAGTCAGAACTCCAACTCGGACACTTGAGGAACTTCTAGTTAAAAATCCAACATGGTGGCTCCGTGCATTAACAATGAATAGGCTTTGCATTACACTGTTTATTAGCCAGTAAGTCTTATTTTTGTGTTGTTAAATCAGTCAGACGGACAGCTTTGTTCAACATTTGGTGGCAAAATGGTTAGAGAAGCGAGTTTGTGATTGGAAGGTTACCGGTTCAAATCCCCGACCAGCAGGATTTATGTGGGTGATGGTCAAATTCTACAAAGAATCTCCGATGGAATGTGGACAGACCCTTTGTTCACAAAGTGACCTATGGGTCTGGTTTTCCAGGCTAAGTGAAGACACCCAACAAGCAGAAACACAAATCTGTTTCCTCTGACTCGATGATTTTCTGTAGATCAGCATTCTGACATTTTGAGACTCAGGGGATCAGGACGATCCTCCAAACTGAAGCTGCTGTCTTAGTTTCAGTCGGAACAATGCAGAGGAGCAACTTTACCTCCGCCCCCCCCAAAAATCCTTGAGCTGAGCTGCCATAAAAGACAGGTGATACGCCCCTTGGGACGGGGATGTTTCGCAGGAATGCGTGTGCAGGTATCCTGCCGCCTGCGGTGACTGTGGAGAAAAGCCCAGTGCACCAGTTGATCCTGTCTGATAAAAGCCCTGACAGGCCCAGATTATATGTCTCAGCCTGGAGGAGGTGTCTGGATCTCATTCCTGCGCTGAAGAAAGTCAATCTGGTGGGAAAGAGGCGGGGCCATGCCTGCAGGCGTCAGGTTTTGTATGGACGCCAACACACACCTTGTCGGGCAGACACCCCTCCTCCCTCTCCTCTCCACCCCTCGCACAAGCTTGACACCAAACAAACACCCTCATCCATCTCATTTACCTGACCACACCCGAGCCTCCAGACGCCGTAAATACCCTTTCCACAAATCACTGCCGAGGTATGTTTACATACCAGCCGATGTGCGGAAACTTTTTCACTGAAAATAAACCTCATTTATACAGAACACTTTGTTTTACAGTCTCTGTGAGTGTAATTGTCCGTGATAAATGTTGGATTAAATCTTCGTTTTTCTTTCTGTTGTTTTTTCTTGGTGAATATTTGAACGTGCGAGCTATTTGTCGGTTGTTTTGTAAGACTGAAACCAAACCAAACTAATGACATTATAGTGAAATAAATGTTCACAAGGGACCACTTTTATTTTCTCTGTAATTACCTTTTAAAAAGGCATTTTCTCTGGATTAAATTAGATTTATAATTGCAACACAACTTAAAAGTAAAGCCCATTTCCTCAGCTGACAACCCATATGCACACTACATGACAAAAGATGGTCAAAATATGCTAAATTTTAAGAGGACCTCCTCACGCTGTTCTTCACACTGTATGCTGTCCAGTAAAGTTTAAAATTATTAACTTAATAGTTCCACTGGGTGGTCATCTAAACTGTGACCTACTTACATCCAGCTGATCGTCACATAACACTTGTAGTAAAGGGAGTGAATTCTTCCACACCAACGTGTCTTTTTTATGTTTTCTGTGATGTGGAGAAAAGAAGAAAAAAGGGCAGCGACTCAGAGACAACTGTGAGACATGCAGTGAGTGACGGGCCGCGGCCCGGGCTCGCCCCGTCTCTTCTGTCTGTCCCACAGAGCGGCCGGGGCTCCGGGGATCCGTCACATAGACAGCCAGCTCACAAACAGGAGCTCGGCTCCTCTGGAGAAAAACATCAACAACCAAAGAGCACAACCGAGGACGACACCGACGCCTTCGTCTGTCATTTCCGCTGCAGGAGGCCGATGGAGGGTTCAGCGCCAAGACCTCCACGTCCGCTGACAAAATATTTATAAATAATCATTACAAGTACTACAGATTTTGCTCTGTTGCTTAACATGTCCTCACCCAAAACCGCTGTGGCCACACGCAGACAGAAAACAGCTGTTCATCAGTTTAACTACTGCTGATGTGGGCGGGGAAAAGGTCACAGCAGCAAACAACAGAAAATTAAAATTCTTCTTCTGTTTTGAAATCAGCAATCTGTGGTGCAGCCGAGCTCAGCCTGTCTGCTGTGGCCACACACACACACACATGTGCGCTCAGTGTCTCAACTGTCTGAGGTTTCTTTTTATGTTCTTGGCATGGGGAGGAATGCCAGGACAAGAGACACGTCTCCTTCACCTCGCACATGGACGCTGGCCAGAACGATGTTCATGTCTTCCAGTAGTGCTGCAGCCGTCCTCTCTGTCCCCTCCTGTGTGAGGACAGCTCCCCTCCTCCATACTGTCCTCCCTCGCTCCCATAAATAACCAGTTCATTTGTGAGGAGACAGAGGTGCACAACAACAGGCTGATGTCACCGCTCCTTGTTTCCTGGAGGCACACACACACACACACACGCACACACACACACACACACCATCACCAGCGCCGTCATCAGCGCAGGCGTCAGGACCCTCTCTGCTCACTGCAGTTGAGAAATGATCTGTGATTGACGTCGTGCATCCTGCGCAGGCTGGCACAGAGTTGAAGGGCAGGTCATCTGTCAGCGCTGACAGGAAACACACACGGAGCAGATTAATGTGGTGAAGCTCCGGTCAACCTGCAGATGATAATCCCAACCTGGAATAAATCAAAGCAACCCAGGTAAATATAGAAGATAAAGCGATTTGTCCAAAAAGAAACCAAGTGAACAAGAACGACTCGAATCGTGCTCATATGACCAACTTTTAGAAAAGATGTACAGCTTGCAGATGATATTTGAACATTTAGTGATTTAAATCTTGTAAACTGGCCCAGCTCATCAGTTGTTCCAAAATAAAAGCCAGCTAGCTCGTAGCCTAGTGCCTCTTTCTAGCTGTGCTGCATTTAACTTGACAGTGTGTCCTGAATCTTTCCTGTGTGTGTGTGTATGTGTGTGTGTATAAAACTCACTGGCATAGCCAGGTCACAGGTTTGCTAATAAGCAGCAGTTTCTAGCTGAGCCGCCGATTGTCGTCCATTAAACCAGCTCGTTGTCTTTCAGTTTTTTAAAAGGTGAATCGTTAAAGGTTCAAGAGGTCAAGAAACAAAACTTTGTTTTACATTTTCTTACAAGCAGAGCCAGCAATATTTATTTATTGCGGCTTTTAAACACAACATTCAAATTAGGCTCCTCCTCCCTGCTAAACACCACCAGAAGTACGGCAGTGTGTACTTAAACTGCTTGTACCTACGCAGCAAGCTACGTAGGAATATTACATTTGTTTTCATGGAGAAGTTGATCATTTAGCAAGCTAGCACAAGCTAACAGCAGGTGTTTAGCACCTACCTGTCCAACAGAAAGCAGGCCAACTCTGCGTCACTCTTCATCCTCAGCCTCTCCTTCAGTGCTCAAAAGCCAAACTGAGATTCACTCTCATTATGGAATGATTTTAATCTGCTTGATGTTTCACCTACGTCCGCATCCACCATTTTCTCTGGCTGAATGGTGTCCATTCACTGTGTTTCATCCACTCTCAACCTCACCTGTGTGCCGTCATTGGCTGGAGGAAACACATCCACTCCCAACCCAGAAACATCCAACTAAAGCAAAAGATCAAAATCCAGGCAGAGGGCGGAGCTCTGCAGACAGTCACCACCACACGTGTGGAGGCCCAGAGGTGATGGCTGAGCAATATTAATTTTGTATAAGTCTGTATTTTACTTTTTAGGAAAATCCTGCTGATTCAACCTTTACGTTTTCGAACGTGTCATCCAAACCAACCAGGAAATGCTTCTTTCTTCCTCCTCTTTCAGGAGAAGCTAACAGCGTAAGTGAGTAGCCACAATGCAACAGCGCCCCCTTGTGTAATGCCAGTAGGATCCTGTTTCTCTTTACCAACTTGCCTTTAATAACCATCTTCATGCTCACATGAATGCAAACAAATCTTGTAACTGTAAAAAAAAAACCAAAACCCTGAAATATTTAAATGAACAAAGTAAATAACTTCAGAAGTTATGACGTGGAAACCTGCTGAAAAGTCTGTCTGAAATTAGCAATACTGTAGCACAATCACATTTTACATTTAAAGGGTTATTTAAGCTTTTTAGTATCAGTAATCCTCTTAAGTTTGGGGACTCATGAGAGAGAGATTTAAAGATTGCTAGTCTGCAGCCATGCTAGCTGCTAGCCTCAGTATGCCATGCTAACACCCTTATGTTTAGCAATTAACAACTAGCTACAGTAAAACAAACTCCCCACTTTTCTTTAATATTAAGAAATGCAGACAGTAATGACCAAAATCTGCTGCTCAAGCTTTAGTGTGTAGGCAACATTAAATCAGACAGGTAGGCCGACAAAAAATATGGTCCAGTAGAAAAAATGCATTGCAACATGTAGAAAAAAAGTGTATTGTGACATGTCTATAATGTTCAAAGTTCAATATTTATAGCACAGTTGTTTTGTTCTTTTTTGTATATACTGTGTATATATTGTTTATTTTTTTTACTTAAATCTTTTTATAAGTGCCTTGTTTTTTATACTGTCCTGTTTTCCAGTGATGCTGCTCACGTGCCTTAAATTGCCCCTAGGGACAAATAAAGTTTTTCTGAATCTGAATCTGAATCTGAATCTGAATTACTCCTGCTAATTACAGTCACTAATCAAACAATTGTCTAGTTACTTGTATTGCTTTAAGTTCTTCAACTACCCTATTTTCACAACTTTGCTGTCTGCTTTGTTGCATTAAAGAGCATAAGACAGAGATCTTGTGTCTGTCCTTTATCCTCCTTAGTAGAATAAGAATTTGTGCTAATGTGTTTATATGTAAGCTTGAACTTTATTGATTAACCTTGTTAATTGCCAGTTAAGTTACAGTGCATCTCTGCGATGAGTAATACACCACTTTTTCTTGAGTAACTAACCTAACACTGACTAAAACAATACGTAATTATCTAAAACAGATATGCCAAGAAACTATGTTTCATGTAAAGCATTATGCTTGGGTTTTTTATTTCTTTGTCTTTCTTTTTAAGTGCTAAATTTTGACATGTCCTTGGACTTTCTTTTGGACTATGTATAGAGGCAGGTATTCTCCCTTTCTTTGTCTGTAACCTGCACAAAAATCACAGCAACGGCTAAAAAAGGGACAACAGCAAGCAATGTATCAGCCTTTGTATAAAGGTGGCATTCGGCCACCAAGCTGTGTGCAAGACATGGATGGACAGGTGCATGCTGGGAGACTCTATAAGCCTCCATTGTGAAGCATGCTGTGAGCCTTGTCTGTGCAGGGAGTCATACTGTTTGCCCTTGATTTCAAAAAAAGAAAAAAAACATATCAGTGCAAGTCTGCAGAGAATTTTTGTTCGATAAAGACATGAGATGTTGGAATAAACATCAGAAAACCTCTAGTGTTCCTAAACTTTGGCACTAACAGGTACTATTCTTCTTACATATCAAAACATTTTTTGTACGTATACACTAACAGACAAATACTTCCTCTTCTTAATTAACTGATGATAAACAAATCCTGAACTTTAATGTTTTTATGAGATAATGTTCTCAATTCTTCTTGCATCAAAGCCAAAGAACTCAAGTGATGAAGGGGACAGAAATCCGCTTCATGCTGTAAATTTAAATAAATATCGATTGACATTCAGTATTTGCAGCTGAAGTGGTCATAGAAGCTATTTGATGTCATATTGGCGTTGATGAAACACACACTTTGAATTGTTTGGCAGGATGTATGATGGCACCATCATCAACAATTGGTTGTGTAAAATGGCCTCATAATCCTTGGCTGTTATTGGACAGTGTAATGATCACATCTAATGACTCCCAGGAGATTATTGCTCATATCATTACAGTTCGACCATCGTTTGAAATAGCTGACAACACACAAATGTTTGAGGGCTCATTTTGGTGTTATCCAAAGGTAAATCTGTCCTCATTTGCAGCAGGAGGATAAAAGATGCCTCTTGAGACCATTTGCTCAATTGCTGCAGGGTTCAGATTTTGTATTCCTCACACCCAGCTGTGCGTCCCCTGCCCTGACCTTAAACACAAACTGTGTATTCTGCATTCCATTATTCAAACAAGATGCATCTCTTATCATTTTACAACAGGTATACAATGAAATGTTGTCTGTAGTACCTTTGTGCTACTACTAAAACAAATATCATATAAATGTGACACTTGGTCATTAAGTATGCCAGAGCAGTATTCAGTACATAGAAGCTCAAATGTAGTATGCATAAAATACTAGGATGCATCTAGTCTCATTAAGCAGTATGCAAGCTAGCAAGATTTTTGGCTATTTGACCTGTAATTCTGTAGCCTGGCTGTGCCTTCTTTCTACTCAGCTCAGTTTTCACTGAGAAATAGTCTGGTAACAAGACCCGTCTGTAGAATTGCAGAGATAAATTTTTGGCCAGACCAGTCATCAACTAGCAGGAGTGGTAAAGCTCTATGAAGTGTAAGTCAAACGCTTGTTCAGTCATGATGGAGGCCCATGGCTTTGGTTTACCGATCTCCCAAAACCCCCTCGTTATTGAAAACTACAAAAAATTAAATAAAAGGAATGTTCCGACCAGACGGATAGCAACCTTGGTGACACAAAATGAACTGTTTTATTTGTGATTACTACACGCAGGGAAGAACTGGATCCTTTGGTAGAAGTCTTTCTACCAATCTGTGCAATGTGAACACAAGACTCACACAGCCTCAGATATCACACAACACTTTAAAAACAAGTTTAAAAAGCACTAAAACTGATGAAAATAGCCACTATGATAACACAGTATAACATCTATGTGATTATTTTACAACTTGTGGAAAACTAATATTAGCTGCCACTCATCTTGTCTGTAGCCTGCAGGCTACTGATGTTTGAGCCTCTGTCTCAGGGGAGAGGGCTTCCAGTGTTAGCGGTTAGCTGCAGCCTGTAGCTGCATCTACTCAGTGATAATGTGGTTTTATTTCAAACAAAAAACGTCTAATTGTCTCTTTCCGTGATGCATGGTGGGTCAAAGTCTCAATCACAACACAATATCACAGTATTTATATGATTGTTGAACAGATTGGATATTAACCTTCCCACTTGTCTGTCTGTTTCACCGAATAGCCAGGACCACAGCATACGTCATACAGTCAGTGTCGGTGCCAACTGGTTTAAGGCTGCGGCAATAGTTTTACACTTAGCCAGATACCACGCCTACTAACTCCAAATTTTGCAAAGAATCTCCAATGGAGCATGGCCATACACTTTTCACAAAGTGAATTTTTTTCGCGAAGTGAATGATATGTCTGGTTTACCAGGCTAATAATTATCTGCTCAGCAGAATAAACGTGCACCTCCTGAGTTGCTGAGAGCAGGGTTGCAAATACATTCTTTTTTTGCAACAGATGTACGTGACAGAGCATAAAAGTCCAAGGAGCATTGCAGTAGTAGTATGTCCCAGTTGTATGCGGTCTGCATGCAACAGTATTAAAGGGTTATGAAAGCTATGTACTGAAAGTTAAATATAGCAGTTCATTATGTAGTCAAATTCAGATGTGCATCAAGTCAAGCATGCTCACGGGATATACAAAATAGGGACTAACTCACAGAAAAACAGCTTCAGTTACATGAGGTCAAAAACTCTGCAAAGGAGCCTCTAAATAATATGAGTCAGATGTAATTATACAATTTTTACTAAAGAGCTGCCCCCGCCCCTAAATGCCTCTCACAAGTTAATGATCGGTGCAAACAAACTTTTTTCTCCAATTGCTTAACTTTTGCCTTATCACTGTAACAGACTGATATTAAATCAAATCATTTAAATATTATTGTAAGCCTCCAATTTCCATTTCCATGTCAAACATTTTGTTTCGAGTGACTTAAATCACACATGCACGGTATGTGTCAGCCCACCTAAAAACGACACCTAAGTGCTACTTGACTCTCAGCTTATTGAGTCCCAGTCCCCTTCATCTGCCTTTGTAAGTGTGATTTAGTGTAGTGCCTTTTTCAAACAGTGTTTTTCTGTAATGCATCCACTGCTCTGTATAAATACACTGAAACACACAAACAAATACACATTTACACAAGCTTGCCCTTGAGTTAGCTACCCTCTGCCTGTCCAAATGAGAACACAAACACCTCCAGTAAAAACAGCTATGTTGCAGTGGACTCCAGTCTCACGGGAGTTTAATTTTTCCTAATAGGAAAACTTTACTCATGACTCTGCAGATTTTTACCCAACTTGAGGCAACTGTAGCTCTCAGCATCTTGAAATCAATCACTACAACCATGGCTTCAGCCTGTGCAGCAGATTGTAGAGATGTTATCCTATTACTGTTGTCCAGAAGTTGTGTGAGACACGCTCCCCACTCAAGTCTGGGCTTTCCTTTGCACGAAGCACTCCCTCACCGTCTGTTGCCCTGCGTCTAGAAATTAACTCAGACTGATCCTCATGCACTGTGGCCTACAGAGGGTAAGGATGAAAATCCAGCTCATCTCTCCACTCTGCCAACTGCACTCACACATCTAGCCTCAAAACCTGGAACACATTCCATCTGAGTTCCCCGGTCTGTTAGCATGACAATAGCACAGTTAAATCTCTCAGCACGAGAAACAAGCAGCCACTAACAAAGCTGTGGTTTCATGAGACCTTCAGTTCAGTGACTCAGGTTTCAGAAACATGAAGCTCAGCCCTGAAGTGTCAAAATATCAACCCAAAAGCCCAAAACTCATCACATGCAGGCAATCAGGAGTTTTACTCTGCGCATATTGGCCCAAGACGTCAGCATGTAAACCGTGGGCCCCTGGCTCTTTGAACACCCAAACAATGACAGATAATGAGAGCACACCAGTACTGACATGGATCCCAATGCAGCTACTTTTATTAACATTCATATCCCTCAATGTTACCACTTTTCCCCCAAATATCCTGACATGATGCAGCCTCCATTGTAAACTCAACCACCTTTTCAGTTTTCAAAATCAGGGACCACCATCTCTCTGCAGGTATTTTTTCCTAGCAAAAGAAACAAGGATACTGGGTTGTAAGATCTGTATGCAAATCAGATCAATATTAATTTTGGCTCCCAGTTAAGTTTCCACAAACGTCTCCCTTGGCATATCTAAAGTGAACATTTGTTACAGAGTATACATGCTTTGTTAGTGTAAGTTGCAGGATCCATCTGGCTGTGCTCAAAGAATTAGTCACAGACATAAGAATGAGAGAACAGGGAGAGGATGTGGGCAACCTGAAAAGCTCAAAGGAACAGTGTCGACGTTCTTATCGGCTTTACTTTTTAAAAGTTGTATAAGAAAATCTAGAACATGCAGTTTTACTAAAAACTTTGTGTGGGGTAAACTGGGGTAGGATACCACTTTAAATATGAAATATATATAATTTATAAATCAACAAAAAAAGGAGCCTACACAGGAAGTATGCTTAGTTTAACACATTTAAATGGTAATCAAATCATAACCAATTACAACTTTATTATGAGATTCTAAGATAACACTCTCTAAGGTTGGAGAACATTCCCTGTTTTGTTGAGTTTAAACATATGATATCTGACGACTGTGTGTCTACTTGAAGTTGTTATTCATTTTAATTTTTCTTTTTTGTTGTTCTGTATGTACACTCATCGTCCCTGTAAATGAGGGAAACCTCAGTCACCAACAAGTTAAAATAAAGTTTTAAATAAAATTAAATAAATAAATAAATGCTGTAATCTTGTAAAGAGGTGTCAACCTAGGAAGATGCCCCAAAACTGGAGGAAAAGCTCACATGCACAAACACAGATGCTACATTTTCTTATACACAAACACATACATACATGGACAACTACATATGAACACAGGCTACAATTTTTCATGTCACAATGGACGCTTAGCCTGTGCATGTGAAGAATTTAAGGTGCTAAACATGCTTTTATTGCTACAGCCCCACCCACAAACACATGTACACAGGCTGCAGTTTGTCACATCATCACTGATCCTTATCCTTCAGTAGTTAAGAATTCAAGCTAGTATGAGAGAGAGCAGGCTGATACTACAGACTAATCATATCACAATGTCTTCTTCTTCCTTTGGCTGCTTCTGTTAGGGGTCGCCACAGTGGATCATCGGTTTCTATCTTCCCTTGTCCTCCACATCATCCTCTGTGACGCCCACCATCTACGTGTCGTCCTCAGAGGCATTGGTGGTATGGTGGTGAGAACTGTCAACAGGTCTTTAGCAGGTCCCAAGCTTGGATAAACTGGGAGGGATGCATCAGCAAGGGCGTCCGGTGTAAAACTTATTTTACTCATTACATGTCAGATGGTATTTTATAATAATATTAATAACACAATTCTATCACTGGCAGGCTATCACATTATTGTGTAAAATGGTGATTGATTGACTTCAACAGAATACTTTCCCTATTGCCCATTGGAGGGCGTCTTACCCCATTTCATGATATGTCTTCCCACAAAATTACCATTCCTAAGGCTACTTCATGCCTGGACACTCGAGACTTTTTATAGTTTTGTAGCTTAACAGAAAAGAAAGCCATTCGACAATGTTTGAGAATTATGGTTAGGAGACAGGTTTTTGGTCATTCGTCATAGCCAGAGACCCCCTGGTTATTTGTTTTTACACTCTGAGTCTATTTCTTTTCCATTGAGTAAAGCTTAATCTGCAGAGACAGCTGCTCAAATCACACAAATATCCTGCTGTACATGTGTTTTAAGCTTATTAACCGTATCTACATGGACTGATCAGTGTCTAATCTTGTCTGTGTCACTACATTAGTATGCACAACTTTTTGCCTTGGAGTATTTATAACAGTCATCTTATCTGCTGGTGGTGACTTTCACTCTCGGGTGGAGCCCACATCCTGTGGAAAAGGAAGGTGATTTACCAGATGATTTATGACAGAATTGGAGAAAGACTTTAGAGTTTTTACTATGTCAGAACATTGTAAATGAAATTTAATAAAGAAGCAAATGTAAAAATCTGTGCGGGCATGTGTGCTGTACCGTACAAGAGCCATATCCTATAAACCTTTTTGTCCTCACGTGTCTCTTTATTCACTGCTGCA
>JAPXVT010000002.1:24856958-24867833 GCA_029823135.1 Acanthurus reversus | reverse complement strand
AGGAGCACGTTGAAAAGTCAAACTTCAACCACGTGAAAACCGTTTGTTTCTAGGTGTTGTACAGAGTTCGCTTCGACGTGAGAAAAACGGTGAACAAACAGCTAAAAACATGCGGTCCCAGGGAGATGTGATGAGCAATTAGTGAGGTCGCGAAAGAGTTAATGTAACCAAATAAACAAGCATTTAACGAAAAGGCAAACTGTGTCCTGGTAATTGTGGATTGTGGCTCCAGTCAGAACCTCACATTTCTAACAGGGTATGTGTACAAGTTACTACGTCCTGACAAGAAGACAGCATCGGTGGCGGCAGCAATGGCATGGCATGTACCAGCACTTCACATACCATAGGCTGTCATCTTCAAGCACACTATGTTTAAGCTCGCAGTCGGGGCAATGTCTCCTCACTGTCCTGGCACGAGTCTAAAGGGGAAAGGAAAACAAGACACATGAGCAAGGCTCTACAATTGGACTGACAACACTCACATGCAATGATAACAAATGGGACACTTTTCCGCCTTTGTGTTGAATGTCCATGGGGATCATGTCTTCACTGATGAATCAAGAGAAGAAAAATAGTAAACCACTCGCCAAATTATAGCATAACACTGATAATCCCCCCCCCCTCCATTTTGTTTTGCAGACGTGCAGACAGTGAGCCCACTGACAACTCAAGGGTGTGCAGCTGCCATTTTCCATATGGAAAAGAAAAGGGCCCATGTCTTTTTAAGTGGTCGAAGACTACCACTTCTCTCCCAACCCAACCATCAAATAAGTCCCCTGACCCTCACCACACAGACCACACCTACTGTAAAGGGCAAGAAAATGAGACCGCTGTAGAAGCACACCCTGGACCCAGCGGGGGGGCAATGGAGGAGCCAGAGGACGCCCTTCACCAGGATTGTAGGACAATCCATCCCAGGGTCCACGGAGCCATCTACTCTCCTGAAGGTCGGAGTGATGAGGTCATCCGGATGGAGACTGGCCTTCCAGATAAGGCGATGTTTAGAAGGGTGGTAAGGCTGGTGCAGCGCTTTGAGGGCTCCATCGTCTATGCAGCTGGATGGAAGGTTGAGGGACTGACGATGGAGTCTCAAGTCTTCATGACGCTCATGAAGGTTCGCCAGAACTACACCAACCTGCACTTGGCCCAGCTGTTCTCCTGCAGCACTGCAACAGTAGCAAATGTAGTAAAGACCATCATTCATTTGCTACATACGGTACTGTTCAAGAACATGATGGCAGCTGTGCCCAGTCGACAGAAGAACAGGGAGAGCATGCCTGCGTCATTTGTGCCTTCTGCCAGCAACTGCAGGATCATCATAGACTGCACCGACATCCAGGTGGCTGCTCCAAAGGAGATGGACAAGGCCAAGATGACATATTCGGCCTACAGAGGGATGTACTCCTTCAAAGTGTTGATTGGTGTTGCTCCTAACGGGGTGATCACCTTCTGCAGCTCCCTGTTCCCAGGCTCTGTGTCGGATAAGGCCATCACGCTCCAGTCAGGCCTACTGGATCACCTGAAGGCAGGAGATATGGTCATGGCAGACAAAGGATTTTTAATATCCGACATTGTGCCTGAGGGTGTTTCAGTGAACATACCTCCTTTCCTGAACAATGGAAAGTTCACAGAGAGTGAAGTGTGGGCAACGAGAGAAGTGGCACGTAACCGCATCCATGTTGAAAGGGCAAATGCTCGTATAAAGGATTTTAAAATCCTCCAAGTCATCCCCTCCCACCTCAGGAGTTCTGCTAATGTGCTGGTGCAGCTGTGCTGTGCATTAGTTAATCTCCAACAGCCACTGATCAGAGAAGTGAGCACCACCCTTTCTGTCAACCAGTGACATTCCTCTTCACTCATCTGGGCCCGCAGAGCCAGCAGGTCCTGTGGGGTGGAGGGAGAGACACACCTGTTAGAGATGTACATGGACCTGTAAATAAGTTGAACTATCTGTAAATAAGTCTAACTCTATCTGTAAATAAGTCTAACTAACTCTATGTGTAAAAAAAATTAACTGATAAAATGAATTGACAACAAATCTGTGTGATGCTTTTAGTTGGTCAAAAATGAAATCAAAATCATGTCTCCCAAAAAGATTGGAACATGAACAAAAGAACACCATTGAACAACAGAACTATTTACAAACTATATACAGATTCAGTCCTCTCTACTGATCAGTACTGGGAGCATGTGCTCTCTGTAGAAATCCTCAAGAATGAGGAGGTGTTGTTCCCATGCAGGGTCTTTGGGGATGGGGATAATAACTGCCTCCTTGGTGGTCCACACTACAAAATAGCACAGGTCGCGATCAGTAAGGTGGAGCTGACCTTGGACCTGGTGCCAGTACTCATGGGTCTTCTTGAGTGACCAACCCTCGCCCTCCGCACACAAACAAAAAGATGGCAACGTGACAGCCTCAGCGATGGTAGAGTTGCGCTGGCTGTATGGGCACTTCACTTCAAGCAGGGCAGAAGCACCAACAAAGCCATCAGGTGATGCTCCCAGGATGCCTGACTGGCTCACAGAAAGTCCACAGTCAAGCACCTCCACCTGACAAGCTTGTTGAAAAGCTTTCACGCCCTCTTGCTCGTTCATCACCCCCCAGTTGACAGCAAGGACTCCATCCAAATTCTGTCCTCCAATCAGCCTCTTCATGAGGGATGGACAGGGAGAAGCAGACCGCCGTGACAGTACAGCTCCAAAATTGCTTGCTGTCAATCGTCCCTGTCTATGCCGCTGCCATTCAGGATTCCTCCTTTGCCCCACAGTTGTGGTGTGGATGGCCAGACGTTGCTCTTCTGTCAGCACCATTGCAGCCAGGATATGCTCTGGCCCCTGACCCTTGAACTTCCTCACCAGCTCAGGCACAGTGGGAGGACCCTGATGCTGGAGTTCTGGTTCTGGTGACAGCAGCCACGCCATCCCACACTGTGTATCCTGGAGCTCATTCCTGAACCAGGCCACATCCTCCATGCTGACCTCTCTGGCGAGAGGATTGTACATTTCCTCCACCTGGGGATAGAGCTCCGATACAGACATTGTCGCTTTGGCAGTGGAGGTTTTTTTCCACCGACACTCCACATCCGTCACACTGAGCTCCCGCATTGCAAAAATTGCAATGGCTGCTGCATGGCTGCACTTGAAATCCCCCACTGGACACTCACAAGAGGCTCTTAAAATGCAGCCATTGTCACCCAGTGAGATCTGTCAAAACAACAGGAGGGAAGGAGAATATTTATTCTGTGATCATAGTTAACTATGTGGGTAATTTTAAATAAATGTGTCAAGCAAAGCAGCTAACCACGACATGCCTGAGCCGTGATCAAGCTGGCTTAAAGCACAGTGCCAGCACACGGAGGTGAACGCAGGTTAGCACCATGGCCAAAAAAATAAAAAACCGGCGCTAGCTTGTTCAGTCCAAGTTAGCACTGTGGCTAAAACAAGCCGGTGCTAGCAACGGGCGAACGACTAGGCGGAGACTTAAAATCTTAAAATCGTCCAATGATCTCTAAAATCAACCAACCAGTTAAAAGGATCAAACAACAGTGTTTTACTGTGTATGACAGTAACAGTATCTATACAGTAACGGTACGATCGCGGTGTTCCAGACACGTCAGAAGTACTCGTGGTATTCCGGGCACTTGAACTTCCCGCAAATACATCAACAAGTATTAAGTTAGCCGCTCCGCTAGCTAGTTAGCTAGTGGATCGATACTCACCGATGCCTTATAACGCCGCTCCTTGCGACTGGCGTGTACAAGGCCAACCATCTCCCCATCGGCATAATGGAAACTCTCCACATGTCCCGACAAGTAGTGGTTTTCGCCTCTTGCAATGCTTTTATCCTGCCCTTGGAAAAAAGCGGTGAAGTGGAGCAGAGAAATCGCCATCGTTGTCTCTGGTTGTACCGTTTACGGGTGGTGACGTATATCATACGCGTCGAGAGCAGCCAAGAGCTGTAGTTCACTACGCGGGCTCATACAAATTATAACATTATCAAAATTCTTCGGGCTAAATTGCAGTTTTCTTTGCGTGAAAATTTATTTTTAAATATCACAAACAACATATGTGTAAGTCATGCCACAATTCAGACGGGACCAGAAAATAATTTTCATCTGCCCATTGAAATGCATTGATAGTTTTTTGGTTTTGAGGACCCATGTACCGGAAGTAGAGGGGCGGGACTTCACCACTCTATAAAGAACAGGATAACAATAGTGTGAATGCTGAGTCAGCATTCACACTAATTAAGGGGAGGACTGCTCTGGTATAACTACAGCCTTATAAACAAGTATAGCCTGCAAACATGTATTAAAGCATGTTTCAGCTGCAGCTAGTACTTTCAGCAAGCCTTTAATTATCAAGTAATCTCTCAAATTAATCTCTGACCTATAATACCCCTTTCAACACAAAAATTAGCATGCAGGTTTTTAAACATTTTCTGGTGC
This sequence comes from Acanthurus reversus, assembly GCA_029823135.1. NCBI lineage: Eukaryota > Metazoa > Chordata > Actinopteri > Acanthuriformes > Acanthuridae > Acanthurus > Acanthurus reversus. The sequence continues at coordinate 24,863,385 of JAPXVT010000002.1, read as the reverse complement.
CTCATGCCGTACGCAGCACCATAATTTAAATTTTTGATGGACTTTACAATCACAGAAGTTCACACTGACAGACACAGAGATGAAAATGATTTCTGACTTTTGTCTCTATAAGCACAGAGCATTTCTGTTGAGACAAGTTTAAGTTAACTGCACAGTGTGCTGCTCTCTCGCTATATATGAGTCAACCTTGCTCACCCAGCACACCACTCTCTCTCCCTGCAGTCGATTTAAACAATTAATAATCCAACAAATCATCAACACACAGAGATCGCTCTGTAGCTGTGGGCAGAAGAGTGCAGCGCACACAGGTTATTCAACAGTTTATAGCACTCATGACCCATATTCCACTCTGCAGTCGTTTATAATATTGTTATATCGTTTTTACTCTGATGTAAAGATGATTTGTCTGGTGCTTTTATTTCTTAAAATGAGGTCAATCCTTAGTATCCAAATGGGCATTTTTATTTTGAAAAAGAAGCATCTTCCTGAGCTTCCTCTCTTCCTGTCCTTACTTAAAACAGTCATATGGTTACAGCCCCAGGGCCCTATGTATAAAGCTGTTCAGATTCCATCCCAAAATATGCATACTAGCAAACCTCAGGATCTATGTATTCAAGAAAATATTCAGAACCAAAATAAACATGTGGCGCACACCTGCACGCATTCATCTTATTATAGGCACTCACCTGCAGTGAATTGATGCACAAGATCTTCACCCAGTGTTATCCCACAATCATCCATAAGTGGCTCAAGAAAATGGTGACGCTTTTAAAGAGCACTGGATGGACTGTCAAGTGAGGGAAAGACAGAGATGGTGATTGGAAAACAAAAAAAGCCTAAGTTTGCAGATTGTGAAATAGAGGTGCTTGTGATGTGAATCGAGCTCCATAAAAAACACTTTTTTGAGGACTTAGCAGAATCAATGAAAGCAATCTGAATGGCACCATGTGACCAATGAGGTTAATAATGTCAGCTCCACGGTAAGAACTGATGCAGAAGTTAAAAAGACATGGTCAGACATGAAAGTGGAAACCACAAAACGCATCACTGCTCATCAGCAGAATGTGGGAACAACTGGTGTGTGTGTGTGTGTGTGGGTGTAAGAGGGAGTGGGGGGGCGGGGGTGGTGGCTGAATCCTCCCCATTTCAAATTGCAATTGCAGGATCATCAGGGAAAACAACAGGGGCACAGAAATAAGCATTCTTTTCCGCATACAATTTTTTAAATAAATACCAGCGTTTGTGGTGAAAGATCTTTATGCACATTTCAACTCTGTTTTCTTGTGTGCCTCAACCTTTATAAGTGAGGCCCCTGAATATTAGATTTAGATGTAGGCATTCACACAAACGAAGAGCTAATATTAGAGGCCCAGGGTCTTCAACCTCAGTCACACAAACATTATGATGTCACGAAGAGAGTAGGCTTTTATGAGCCTTGAGACCTACACTGCAAATCAGAATTGGGGGATGACCAGATAACTTCAGGCTTAGACCTAGTTTTACAGAGTAATAGTTGTGGTTAACAGGGTACATAGCCATGGTAATATATGCTGCCAGCCTTATCTGCTTCAGGTTAAGTTTGAGATTATGGATCAACAGTTAAAAGCACCACCAACTGACCAATCAATATCCTTTGATAATGGCAACACTATTCATGGAAGGTCCTTTGAAACTTGATGCATGAATCATCAGTGGGTCAAAAAGTGTTTGAAGAATATATACAGTAAGACTTTGAAGAAGTTTAATAAAAGGTATGAAACAAATAAAATTAGCTTATCATTTAAGGTGCTTTTCCTTTTACTGATGACTTTAAGCCTGTTACTTAAAAAAAAAAAAAAAAAAAAAAACAACTTAAAGAAAAAGCAGTTCCTGTTAAGAAGTATTTTTAGATTAATGATGTATGATTACTGTCTGTAATTTTTTTATACCCAGCAGGACTTTGAAAAGCTCACTCCGCGATCCATTAAATTAACCAAAGACCTTTTAAATGAGGCAAATCAAAGAGCGAGCTAACAATTAATACAGCTCTGAGAATAGCATCCGCTGAGCTGACAAAATCCTGAGCACAGTAAAGAGCAGTGGTCCACTCTAACATAAAAACTTTGTGGAAGAAAAAAGAACAGCAAGGAAAGTTGAGCATATGTCCTGTCTTCTCTGCTAATGAATGTAATCTAGGCCATCCAGTAACTTTCAGCAGATACAAAAATTCTGTGTCTTATTATCAGGAAACTCTCTTATCTTATTTAAAACAAGTCAATGAAATTATTGTCAAATGTGTTTTGATTCCAGCATGGGTTTTGTCAGTGATTGCTTAGGAATTGTGTGCTCATACAAGTCTCAAACAACAGCTTCTTTCACTGCAATTGCACGGACTATTTGTGTTTTCTTCTTTTGATCAGACATAACTAATTCCAAAATGAATGCGAGGTGTTTGAATCTGCTGCTCAATGTTTGAAGAAACTGCTACGACAGAACAAAATGTACCTAGGACAGATGGAGGGTTAAAAAACAAAGCAGCCTGAGATGTCAGGAATCCTACAATCAATGCAGACATTATGGGAAATATCAAGAGCGGTAAGAGGAGACAAAGCACGGTGGCTCTATTCTTTTAATGTTCAGAGAGCTGAAACAGTAATTGTCCTTTCTTTTTTTTTCTTTTTTTGGGGGGGGATTTTCTGCACCTTCATTTTTTTTTCAATCTTGCAATTTTCTTTTCTCTTTTGGTAGAAGGCTGAATGCATGTATTATTCCTTCACTGTAGAGCAGGCGTGTTCTCTCCGTGCAAAGTTTATCACGTTTTATTCAAACAGCAACTGCACCTCTAAAAAGACATCCATTAATACATGATATTTCAAAGCCGCGTCCAACAAAGGCTGCTATTATCTCTCGTGCTCTTTTTTTCAGATGGAAGAACTTTGTTGAATTCAAAGCAGAAAACAATTAAATAGTCGACTGAAAGATCTGCAAAGCTACAGACAGGCAAAGTGAAGAGATTGGAAAAAGTCACCGTCGTCGCCTCTGAACCTGAGTCCACTGCTCGACGAGTCTGTTTCATTAAAACTGGAAAATGCTTTTTCCTGACATGGTGAGGATCATGAAGTACACCTTAATAGAAAAAAATTACAATCTACATCAGACACTATTTTCTTCTTGCAAATGAAGTGCCATCAGACAAACATGAAATGCTTCTTTTTCTGCATCTCTTTAAGAAAATTCTCAATTTGAAAACAGTTTCTGAGTGTGACAGTGTGTCCTTCAAAAGAGTGGTTTTTGTGTCCATGCATGCTATGAATCAATGTCAGTACTGTAGATAAGTAACTGTAAATCTATTCATTACAAAAAATCTTACAGTGGTGTAAATTCGAACTGTAAACATCAGGATAAAGAATTTATAACATCCATAGTCAGAGATAAAATACATCAATGAAAAAATTAGATCATGAGCTGGAATTGTTCTTCTGGTAAGAGGCATGACACACAAACGTCTATGAAGTCCAGAGAAGCATGTGTCACTAACAGCAACTATGAGAAAATTTAGTGTATAGCTTAAGATCCCGGTCGCTATCAGTGACGTTTCTCATCATCATCTTCAAATGAAAGGGTTCAAATAAAAACCTGAATGGTAAAAACGTCTTTAAACCAAAACCAGATCGAAGAGGTTTTACCAAACATGCATTGTGATTGATTTCTCTTTCCCTTTATTTACAATAAAATTTTGAGTTTAAACTGAGTCTTTTATATCAGTTGAAGGAGTGGATACACTTCCAGGGTGTCTGCCTTGTTCAACCACCATGTTGCTACAGTAGCCCAGAACGGACAAATCTAGAGAGCTTTTGGTTTGGTTCTCCTTCATGTTTGGAACAGGACAGTAAGCGAAGGAATGTTCAGTTGACCGCAATCTACAACTTAACCACCAGATGTCACTAAATCCAACACACTTCACCTGTTTTCCACTGTGATGTTATTTTTACCTCACAGTCTGAGTTACCCCTGAAAGAACAGGAGGGAATACACACATCCTGTATATTGACACTTTGACTTATGGTGTTCCATTTACCTCAGAAGTCGGATTTCATAGCTGGGAATGACGTCATATCCAAGTTGACGGTGTTCCAGTTACAAAGGACCAGTGTTAGCTATTTTTGTTGGCAGCGCTGTTAGCTAATGCCAGCCAATCACAACACATTATGTGATAGTTTGCACACCAAAGCAACGCATCCACAGAAATTGAACAATACTCTCGGTGTTACTGATTTAACAACACAAAAACAAGATTATTTGGCTAATAAACTGTTTAAGGTACAACTTTTTCACTATTGATGCACAGGGAAGCCATCTTGGATTTCCAGCTTGGGGTTACTGGAGTTCAAACTTCAGGGGGTGTTTCTGATGGCATACCTGACTGGGAACTCTGAAAGTTTGACTTCCAAGATCAACTGGGAAGCACTGTTATACCAGTGACTGCCTGTTGTAGCTGCTATATATAGTATGTATGTTCATTTTACTCTGTTTATACTGTTTAAAACTTATATAATGTAGCATATTTACATACACCTGTCACTGTTACTTACATATTTCTACACATTTACATTACTCTGTACTTTACTGTTTTTACACCTCTGGTTAGATGCTAAGCTAGATGCTAAAAGTATTTTGTGGTATATATTTGTAGTATTTTAACTTAATGTAATGCATTGACAGTAAGGTTAAATCTAATTTAATCTGTAACAAAACATGTTTATCATTTAATTATTTTACATATTTCAGCCATTTGTTCTCAGTTCTTTTCTTGTATTTTTCTTTCTACATTTGCAAGATGTAGTCATAGTCATGGTCATGAAATTCAAGAAAACCTCAAACCCTAAGTGTTAATTTGTCCTCCGTTTTTTGAGAAATTAATCAGCGCCTGGTGGGCATCATTCACACTGTCTCTCACATAGCTGCCTTTGCTGCCACTGCATCTGCTCGGATCCATTTTGGTCCCCTTTTTGGTGTTTTTATTCATCTCACCTCTAAACGACAATGTTTTAATTTACAAGTAGGCACTCACTCTCTTGCTAATGGCGCTAAAAACAACAGCAGACTACCAAGTAACAAAGAGACAAGGAAACATTTTGCAAACACATTCTCCTTTCATTCCCTTCAGTTTTCGGGTTCATTTGTTCTTTGGCAAACACTTTATGTAGTTACTGTTAAATACTTTTTTGTGTGACTTGTGTAGTGAGTGTGAGACTCAAAAAAGTCATTGATGATGTGCTCTTCCTTTCATGTCATGCAGTTTTGCTATTATATGGTGGAAGCTTGTGGGAGATGTTCCTATATGAGGAGAGAAACAGAAGGGTCGTTGTCAAAACGTGTGCTACGTTAAGTGTGGTATTTAAAGTTTCATAAGGGTGGCTGGGGTCTAAATCATATTGCTTGAATATTGGATCAGACAGGCAAAAGAAACAACCACCATGGGAAAAACTGAACAATCATAAGGAGTTAAAACCTACAAGCTCAACCGATAAATGTAATCACCCTGGTTAGGGCTCTTAGGGGGGCACCGGTAAACACAGTATCCCACTTAGAGACTGTTTGAGGCGGCTCAGTGCGTCCTCAGAGTCAGGCTGAAGTAGAGTCAGTCATTTGAACATGATGAACGTACACAGCTCTGTGCCTTCAACATTGCTCTATCATGCAAAGTGGTGCCAACTTCCATGAAGTATTCAAAATTTGTTTGTACACTGTCAGATTCAGGGGCCTCGACCTGAGAGGTTCAGTCATGTGAAAGACCTTTTAAAATGGAAATGAACAGAGGGCTCGAAGGTGGAGAGGACTGCGAAATAATATAAAGTGCAATAAAACAAGCATTAATCACCTGTGCCCTTTAGCCTTCAAAATTTAATTTGTGTAGACTCATTTGCATAGTTTGGCGGCAATGCTGCAGCAGCACAGACAAGGAGGCAAATATTCTTATTTAATAAACAAACATCGTTCGTGATGTGTTTGAGCTGAGTGGGCACATTTGAAGCACAGCGGGTTATGTGTAGAGAAGATTGTATATCCGTTTTATTATGCACCTATGCACCACCAGCACCACCTCTCACATCACCTCCTCTTTGCTCATCTTCTTGTCTCCTGTGCACCTACTTGTATATGAACAGAGCGCCGAGGGTTCACTGGAGATCACATCTGAAAAGAGGAGCCACTGGTGCATACGCTATTGGGCCGCCCCATGTGTGTGGAGATGTGGCATTTAAAAAAAAAAAAAAAAAAGGCAAGCTTGCGTGTTAAAAAAAGACGAGGTTGGGGGGCTGGGTGGGTGGGTGAAGGGGGGCAGTCGAGCGACACAAGTACGCCGGCGTACTGTGCGCCAACAAAGTGCCTCGCGCCTGCCTGCTGCCTGGTGTGGGGAGGGAGATGCGACCTGTCAGAGAGTGAGGGG
>JAPXVT010000002.1:24843949-24854274 GCA_029823135.1 Acanthurus reversus | reverse complement strand
AAGCAGTAATTCTCATGACTCAAAAGTGCTTTTAATCACCTCTGCTGAGCAAAATATAGCCCACAAGCCCATATCAGCACTGAACATCATCTTCCTGAAAGCACCTACAGATTTTTTGCCTGAATAAATTTAGCCGTCTCTGCCTGTGTGAGACTTTGTTTGCTGCATATATCAAACAGTTTAGAACATGTTTAGGATTTTCTACAATACATCAAGCGCCCACGTATAGTCTTCTTATGGATTTCACTGAAGAGTTGGGCAAATGGTAGGTATTAAAATGTGCTATTTCTGAGCAGTTTTAAAAATATTCGTAAGAAGAAGTGTAATAATCACTAATGGAACATTACAGTAAAGTGTATTATAGCCTATAGCTACTCTAGAGTTGTGAAAATGCCTTTGCGAACATTAATGTACTGAGATAAAATCATTTTTTCCAGTCAACTTTCAGTCTGCTTTTTTAATGTGACAGCCCTTTGTAGTCACTCTTGACGGGATCATCTCAGCAATTTTATGCACAGCAGCATAAACAGCACAACTACAGGGGAGTGAAATGGGCACATCCTGAAGGACTGTGTGTGCTTGAGTCTTATATTGTCACTTCTATACTTTCATCACCTTCACCGATCTGTCGCCTGCCACAGAAACATTTAGGCAGCACCTGACGCTTCCTAAACAGAGTAATTAAATCGCAATCTCATGTCAACTCCTGCAACCCCTGTCATCTCATTATATGTTACACCCTGACAAGTCTTTAACTGCAGTTGCCTCGACACAAAGTCTGAGCAAAGTAGAAAAGAGACTCACTGAATTATGAGGATTACTTACACATGATAGCCAGCAATTAAAATGCACGTCTGCAGGCTGAGTAGCAGTGTAACCACAATTGGGTTTTTTGTGTCACTTTCGCCAACTTTGAGTAAAAGAAGTTTTTCTCTCCTGCTTTGTCTCACAATTGTAGGTCCTTTAACCCTTAGCGTGTAACACAAAGCTGCTATCCATGTTTATCACACATAAAAGTCTATACTTGAATTGTATGAAACAGATTCCAACCAGTGACCGATATGGGATTTTGTGGGCAGAAATTATGAAGCAAGAAAATTCTGATATCTGATATATCAACCAACATATAATAAATCAGGCTGAATGTGGTTATAAAATATTTGAGGCAACGATATGTAATGGAGGCAGGATATCTAAGATTTTGACAAACTTTATTCCAAACATCAGCACACTGAGCGGTAAACACTTCTCTAATTAGTTACTGTCCTCTGCTGGACAAAGTATGTAAGTGCACCATTTTAAATCACGAGTCCAAGCATTTGTTATGGTCTTAAAAAACAGTTTTAATATCAATGCATATCGAGGAACATTTAAGCTTATATCAATATAATTGCGATTGGCCAATATTGGCCAATAATATTGGAAAACTAATATACAGGTTGGGCCCTAGTACCAATGTTGGTATTTTATACCTATGATTGTTAGAAAATTTATGTCTGCCATTTTCTAAACATCAAATTGTTTTCTACTGCCATTTATGGAACTCATACATTTATTACAGTAAGTCCTTTAAGTTACATTGCTTAACATCAGCACCTAAGTTACAGGAGTTTTTGTTTCCACTGGTACATTTGATTTGCAATTTAACCAACTGGCCTGAAGCTTTGATTTAAAGTTATACTCAGGAGACCTAACATCATTTCTGAGAACGGAAAGAAGTCACAGGGAGGCAATAGTAGCTGTAACAGTTAAAAAACAAAACTAGAGACTTTGTAGGCCTGTCTAACGTGAGGAAGCCCCTATAAATATAAAGCTATTCCGATGTTTCTGTGAACACAACTGAAAAATATATTAACAAAAATCTCTGAAGCTCCTTTAGCCATTTGAATGTACTTGTGAGACAGTTCCTAATTTCAGCTCCTCAGTGCCTGGTCCTCAGTGGGTACATTGTGTGAACCAGCACAGACTAATATTTCTTGACTGACACATCAGTCCCACTTTCTGTCTGAAACTGGCTAGACACGGAAGAGACTGTCCTGATGATGCAATGACGGCAGGTCAATTTGTGACTGGAAGCCAGTGTCTCGTCCTATTCCGTGTAGAAATAAATGGACTGAACCATATCACTCATATGCATTTACAGCCAAATCACAAAACTGCTTTTTTCACTCTTACACATGTCTTGCACATAGTTTTACTTTTATGTCCAGAGCTTTTCAGATGCTGAAATTTCTTGATGTTGTTTTTGGTGCTTGAAGCATTAAAGAAAAAGCTTTAATTTGAAAAACTCAACAACTTTGCATCACAAACTTGGCTGTCAAAAGTTTCCCTTGCAGCTATTTCTTGAGCAGAAAGTATCTCTAATGAACTGTCCACAGCTAGATCCATAAGTATGCTTTACTTGTTCCCAGGGGTCTAAATAACGTGCTATATTTAGGGGAATACAGCTATATGAGTCAGTCAACCATTTCCATCCTGTTATTCACCATACAGTATGGTAAAGCCAACATGGCACCACTGAGATTTTAACAGTTTCTGTACATGTGCATGCAGCTGGCCTATTTCAGTAATACATGCCTTTATTTTTCTCAAGCTTTCCAAATAGCACAAATTAAAGGCAATCTAACTTTGAGCAAATGCAAATGGCTTAATGGAGCTATCCCCTGTAATTGCTCCACTCAGTCAAGCATTCATTAAGTGCTAGAGAGGTTTGGCTACTCTGTACTTTTTATACATAAAGCACAGCAGATTTTCTCCTCGAACAACTTGCAGTCTGCTTCAGATTCTCACTGTTTTGCTTCATCTTCCTGTGAGCCATATACCAAACTGTATATACAACCTCTTTGAAGGGCACATTATAATTTCTGTCAGTTTAATGTACCTGACATATTTTCACAACTGATCTGTCACTCGCTATTTTAACTTCCTCTGTATCTGCAGCTCAGCTCAGCAGTAAATAGTATAAATAGTTCCATTGACCCTTGGTGGAGCTGCAATCACAGTGTAATCCCAACAGGGTTGAGATGCACCATAATATGTGTCAGTGTTCCCAAAGAGAAAGGAAAATGAAGGTAAACTGACAGTGGCAACGACTTTACTTGAATGTGCAGTGAACCTTTTCATCACTTCTAAAAAGCACGAGCAATCAAATCCATTTCAGCCCCCATTCACATGTCTGAACACACTGAAAATTGCAGAATAAAACACAGCAGGCCACTTAAGCTAAAATCATGTCTTTTGCTGATTACATCCTTTTTTTTTAACTTCCTAAAACAATTGCTTGTTTTCTGCAAGAGGCAAGACGAAAACAAACATCTTTATTCAATGATGCCATCAAGAGATTATTGTGTCGGTCGTGTCTGGCCTGTTGTCGTTCCACATCACTTTTCAAATGGTTTACCTGCACACACAAAGAACAGTAGTTGGCCATAAGCCTGGATGGTCCCCACAGTTTCATGTTGTTCGCCATCTGCGCTCAAGGCAAAACCTCACTACGGCCATTAAAGTGAAGGGCCGATGAAAGAGATGAGTCTGGGAGGTGACTGGGAGGTTAATGCAGCAAATACTCTGCACTGCACATTTAGAAAGAAACAAAGACGTACAAAAGAAAGAAGTTTTTTAAAAAGGAAAAAGGCAGTGGAAGTGTTAATGAGATAGTGGCTGACCGTTCACTTAACCCAAACCCCTCTTACTTATTGTTGCTAAGACTGTTAAGCTTTTTGTTCTGGTCTGGTGCGTGTGCACTTTAGATGGATAAAAGTACCAGATTCTACTCCAGAAATCCTCATTAATCTTTTTAAAAAATGAACCCAAATGTACAAATGCAGGTTCCTTATGTTCAGTTGACAGCTGCAGACTTTGTCAGCTAAAGCGTCACACGCACTGTAAGATTTCTCAAATCTTAACTGATTTTGAAAGTGTGAGAGACCTCACACATGATGACAAATAATGACAAATTCAACAGTTTTGTTCTTATAGTGTGTGGTGTGCAACAAGATGACCAACACAGCACACCACGCTCTAACAGATTCTGTCCACTGACAACCAGAGTTTCGACTCTCAAAACTCGACATCTCGCAGGGTCAAACACGACTTTAGAGTAAACAAACATGGCAGCTTGGTTAGCCAGGTTAGCGACCTGGTACATCCATTGCGGTAGCAATTTCAGTCCAACTCCTCTCCTTGTCAGTTCAATTGTAATATGTTTTATAGGACACATTGTCTAAACACGCATGTTGTTAACAGGTTGGTCCTCCATTTCTGAGGTCCAACTCAACGCTTCACGTTTGTCATCCTCGCCACGGCTATGTTTGTTGTGTATTCATCTTCAGTCAGCTTACTGCCTGATTGGCTATCGTTCCATTCCACCTGACAATCCACAGAGTGCGTGCTTGTCAGTCCTCAGTGTTTCCCCGACATAACAGCTTTTCTGATTGTAAGATTGAACATGTTTATTTACGATTTCGAATCAGGACAGCCCCGGTCATGTTCCAAGTAGATCAGGGAGGGTAAAATCACTTTTAACACACCTCGCACCACAGGAAGGTCTGGCAATGTAATCTCTAGTACCATCAGATAATCTGGCCTTTTACTGACTTTTGGTCAGAAGGGGGAAATCAGGCCCAAAATCAGCCTTGTAGTGTGCACCCCACTTAAGACAAAGGCTACAAACCAATTTATCAGCTGTAGCTCGCTGTTGTAAGCTTGTTATTAATTGAAGCTGATTTAAATCTTATTTTGGCTGACATTGTAATGTTTCTACAACTTTAATGCCAACACAAATGGTCTAAAGGTAACAACCAGATTTATAATAACAGCCAAAAAACCTGTCGGAGGGAAATTCACATTGCTTGATCCATACAGTGTCTGCCATTGTTATATATGCACATGATAGTTACATACATGCTAAAATGCTAAAAGATTAAAGATAAAAATATCCTCTGCAAAAAGTCAGCATCCTTACCTTATAATGATCTACAGAGAACCTAGAAATAAAGACTATTGTCTGTGTCCAGTGGTGTACAACCCTGGTACATTAAAATATTTTATATAAAAATTTAATTGAAATGTTATTCATTTTTACAATACCCTTGGTTGATGTAAAAGCTTAATGTGGAACAACATGTTTGGCAGCCAACACAGGAAAACAAAAGATTTAATTTTTTATGTTATTTGAAGCAGTATTGCTTTTTCACTAAAGAAGGACTGAGTGTAAGAAATGATGAAGGTTTTTTGGTAAAACACAAAGCTGTCTCACCCAAATTTTGCCTGAGTGGCTGGAGTCTAAACTTCCTCAAACCAAACAAGGACCAGGACAGAGACGCAAACAGCTAAGCAAATTCCTCTTGACTTAAAGGAGAAATGCTAGATCTTGTAGACTACGATAGTAGGCTAATTAGTCTGACATGCTAATAGTAGCAGCTTACATTAGAGCAGATATTTGAACTTAATTAAAAATCAAAGTCATGTCAGCTCCAAAAAGTGAAGCCAAAAGTCTCAATCGCCGTCTGGTGGCCAGCTTCAGAATGGATCACAAGCCCCGCCTTCCAGGTTTGATGCTGGGACATGGACCAAACATCAAATTTTCCAAATATTTTCAAAGATGGCTTTTTTTATTTAAGGAAATTCCTGTCACCCTTATGTATACGTTGAATTTTTCATTCTATGCATTAATTTCTAAATATGTACTTTTATTAGTTATCTGATGCTATGAAAAGGAGGCGTGACAGCATGATTGCAAGCTGAGCAGTGTTCGGACTGAGTTGTGCAGAACCTTGATGCTGTTGCTTTAACCTCCAGTAACTACTGTTCAGACTCTGTCCACAAATTGCAGACACACTCACACAAGTTGGAAGAATGGGAGCAATCCAGGTTCATTGTCTTTCCAATGGACATTCTGGCATGCAGACTGGCAGATGCAGGGATTGAACCACCCACCTTCTGGTAAGTGGATGACCCACTCTACTTCCTGAAATACTGCCTTTGTCTGTCTGTCACTGTTTAATCCATCCATTACACTTTTGCTAACTTTTGATAATAATAAAAAAAAATACAGCAGCACCCTTTAAACCCTTTAAGTGTTTCATGTCTTTCTTGTCACAGCCCTACAAGTCTGCTGTTTGTGGTTTCTAAACTATGAAAAGACAGTCACTGTTTGGCATGTCCAATCAGCTGGTCAAAATATCAGAAAGAAATCAAATCCTACTATCAAAGAAAATGAAATAGTCTGAATGCTGCATAAGCAGAGCCAACAGAGTGAGCAGCAGCCTGAAGTTAGAGAGAAACAACTACATAACGACAAAAAGGACACACAATAGCCTAATCTCTAAACATAACAAAACAAACCTTGATCCATAGTTGGACACCAGCAGCTTTAGACCACAGTTGTCTTTTTATTTTGGCGAGGCTGATCTCCTAAAGTCCAAGCAAAGTAAGATCATGGTGCGTCCACTCAACAGCAAGAAGTGCAGCATCACCATCTATAGGCCAGAGTGGTAATAACACCATCCTGAGCCGTTACAACAGCTGCCTTTTCCACAGTGCCTGCTCACATGAAGACACACAATGTGCCTACAAACACCACATTCAGAATCAATTACTCACACACCACAGGTCACAGAACAGTTCATTACTGTTCAATTACCAGTGAATGTTCAACAGTGAGCCCATTACAGGGTAAAAGTTTCACCTCGCTGCCAAGACAACAGGAGAACGAGTATGACATTCTAATGATACCGTCAAAGATCAACAACAGAAGAGTACAAACAAATAAACTAAAGTAAGTTATGATGAGATATATGAAATAAAAAACAGAGAGAGATTTAAATGGAAGCAAGAAGGTTTTGCAAACAGTGTAACTAACGATGAAGCTGGCTTCTGACTGTATTGATCAACTGTGGGCTGTTACCCTGATCTGCCATTTATCTCACTACGATCATGATATTATTATGATCTCTGTCAATGCCATTTTACCAGCACGGCATTTAAAGACGGCAGAAAAAACAGAGGAACTGCCTGTTTTTCTGCCTTTATTCACACAGGTTGTTCAGCTCTGCATTCCCTGCGTTTGCAATTCACTTGAGAGACAGTTTGCAGCAGTTAAAGTCTCTGCTGTGGCTAATTAGGTCACACTTGGCACACCTTTTTGCATCTTTCTTCCTGGCAATTATTTCAGCGATACACACAGTTCTGGTAAACAAAAAGTTTACTCCTTCACTTCTTCCACATTTACATTTTATGTTTTGTTTTGTTTTTGTTTTTGTTTTTTTTGTTTTTTATTTTTCCACTTTTGGTGGATTTCTTTTTTCACTCGTTCAATTCCCAAAGCAGCTTGCCTCCCAAGTTTAACCACAGCACTTGCTTTAGGTTTCATCAGATGAAATTTGACGAGGCGGCAGGAACATGAAAGAAAGGACTGAGATGACAAAAACACTTCCGAACTGAAGAATCATCAACTGATTAGGTAACATCTATGCAAATGTTTGACAACATTTTGAACTCTTGCAGTATTTTGCAGAAACACAGAGCAGTCGATCAAAGAGTTTTTACTCATGCTCAACAAAAAAAAAAATCTGCCCAGTTTTTCTAATATTTTCACTTGATGTTTTAGCAACTTACTGTATTTCATCTTTTCATGTTTTGCAAGCAAACACACAGACTTAAACTCTCTCTGGCTGGCATAAAAACAGTTGTTTTGAAGGAAATCACACGTTTTCTCCAAAAGGGATCCATTTCATCGACAATCATGCTGTAGAATCTGGCTATGAAAAATAACAGTGCTATTACTAACTCACACAGGAAAATGTCCTGCATTTGAAATTCTATTTGAAAACAAAATGCGCTCAGAAAATCAAAAAAACGGTTTGTTCAGCAGAAGAACAGCAGCCACACAACTGATTTATTGTTTTATATATCTGGTTGTTCAAGATGCATCAGTGCAATAGTGCAGTAGAGCTTGTTTTAACAACTTTTCATACAGTTTGTTATATCTCGGTGCTTTTGTGCAGGGGTCAGGCCCCTCTGAAGGAGGACAGAGTAAATCTAAGAAAGGAGATAATTACTGGGAAAGGGAACAGAAACATGCTTTACTTTTTGAAAAAAATCAGAGTTTTACCTGTTTGAGCATCAAACAGTTGTTTAAATGAGAGCCAGTGAGGGATATAAAAAGGGAAATCACTCTTCAGTGAAATTGTGAACAAGTGTTAAATCTGACAAGACTCCAACTACAAAATGTCCTTTTGTAAGAGCTCATTAGCTGAAAAGATAAAAGGGCGTATATGAAAAATTCAGCCAATATTTTGTTTGCAAAGCCTTCATCTAAAAAGTGAGAAATAACTGCAGCTGTTGCGTAAAATGCACTGCATTAAATCATACAAAATATGTACAATACAATGTTACCTCAGAAATGTGGAGTAGGAAAATAAATTAGCGATTACTTAATAAAATAAAAGTACTTCTTGTACATGTATGGATCCATTCATTCTTTGTCTTTTGACAAAATGAGGTCCTGTTAACAGTCACAAAACACTTAATGATGACATGAAATCAGTTCTCATTATTTCCAATAATACACAGCAGGATTTAGATCGCCATAAACAGGAGTCGCTCTTATCAGAAACTTAAAACATATACTCTTCTTTTAAATAGCCTGTCACTATATTGAAACAACTATATAAACCTGAAAATAACTATGTGAGGGACCACAGGCAAGATTTTGAAGGGTCAGTTGACCTATCAAAAACAATATAGCCTACAGCTTTTTTCCACACACCCTTTACAGTATCTGACCAGTCAGGCAGTTTAGAGATACTCTGTGGAGATTTCTGTCATCACTCTGTGGTCAAAATGGGAACTTTTTTGTGCTCAAACCATGACCAAAAAAATGTCTTTCTAGAAGCAATGTCAGTTTCTCTCTCTAGACAGGTTTCCCTTTAACCTCTTGATGGGCAGAAAACAGTCCCAATGAAAGCAATAAAAGCTGCTGACTGGGAGGCATTCAATATTAAGAGTAACAGGCAAAGTATGTTTTATGATTTAAGTGTGCAAATCATTTAACACAAAGGGTAAGGAGGGGTAAGCAGCTCACAATCAAAAAATAACAGAAGATGAATAATTTATAAGAGTTTAAATGCAATGTGCCACTGTGTGCATAACTAGAAAGCTTGCTGCATGAAAGAAACATAATGAGCCAAAGTGCTGCACTGCATGACATGTAACTTTAATAAAATGTTGAGTCTTTTACACATTGTTATATAGCTTATAACGTCCAATGTGAGGGATTTAGAGAGCTCCATTTGTAGAACGTGGTAGAAATGGAATTTATTACTTTTATGTTTTCATCAGCGTGTAACCACCTGAAAATAAGAATTGTTGTTTGTTACCTTAGAAAAAACCTTGTAAAGAGCAAGCTGGTTTGTCAAAACCTTTTGTGAGTTGCGTGTCGCGTTATCAAATCTTAATTTAAAATTAGTTATTTAATGCTAATATCAAATGTTACTGATCATTATTTTACTAATTCCAGCCTTATATTGCTAGAATTACAAATTGAGTTAGTGGAAACGGCATGGTTTGTTGTAAACTGGACATAGGCTAAACTGTGGACTAGTAAATATGCCAGTTAAGTCAGCTGAGGTAGGTAATAGCAGCTAGGCCAGAGTTATTGCTCGGCACTAGCTAGCCATCACAAGTTAAAATTAAGAACACAGGCGCTAGCTACAAAGGTAGCACTAGCCAAGTTAGCATCGACACTAGCCCTATCCAAGCCAGCAATGATGTTAGCACGAGCAGCCCTGTTAACTGGCAAGTAAAATTGCAATAAAGGTAAAATATTCCACATTTCCATTTAGATTGGAATTTTGTGTGGGTTAGACACCAGTTATGATGTTGTTTTAAAACATTCAACCTGATTCAGACCTTCAAACTCAGATTGTGACATTAAACCCAGCAATGTGGTTTGTCCAAGCAGGGTTGATATAGACGTAGCCAGCTGACCAAGACGACAGAACTTTTCATGCACGCACGACTCATGGGGTCTTGACAAGGTCCTTCTCAACGGAGTCCGCCATGTTGCACAGGCATGTTTCTACAGTAGATCAAAATAGACAAACCAAACATTGGCTCTGCTAGAGCGTGGGTTCTCCTACACTCTTGGAAAGGGAGGGTGAGTGGAGGGAAATTTAGTTAGATGCATCTGCAGCTTCACCACAGGATGAGACTAAATTCTGCACATTAGATCTATGATGCTTGGTTGAAATAGTCCTCGAAATATCCACAATATACTTAGTAACATTTGCTAAAAACTATACAGCCCAGCTGATTTACAAAAA
>JAPXVT010000002.1:24546163-24562248 GCA_029823135.1 Acanthurus reversus | reverse complement strand
CTTTGCAGCTAAGTCACTACATCACCATGGCTAGCCCAGCTTGCCTTTGCGCTGCTCTCACGCACTTTCCCACCGCACTGGTCCTCACACAAAAGAGGGGTGAGTGGCCCTAGCGGAGACAAGGCGAACTGGGGCGAAGTGACTGTGCTTGGAGATCTCTCCAACATAAAAAAGGTATGACGACATTTAGCTAAAAAGTGCATTAGTATAGTAAGACTATAAATACTGTAATTCGCTACCAACACGGTAACGTTAAGGATGTCTGCCTTTAGACAACATGATCAGTAGCATTTAAAAATAAAGGCTACGCGATTTTAACGACAGAACACTGCAGATAAAAAGTGTTTTAGCAACACAAAACACCAAAATGTATATGAAATACATTTATTTAAAAGTTTGACAACAACTGTGTAGCAGCCAGACAAAGCTTTTTTCTTGTTTGTTGTGTTGCAAAATGAGAATTTATGAATAATTTTTTCTTTTTTTTCAGCTGTAGCACATGTTTAATTTGTTGGAGGCTGTTAATTGTGATGGCGTTAGGTAGGCTATGTTTTTCTATTTTTCATATAGGCAAGTCCATGACATTAATAGATGGGTGGGACTTTTTCTGCTGTCGCCAAACAAAATATGACGGCATAATCACTTCTCTTCACATGCACAGCACTACACCACTTCTACCAGCTGATGTCACCCTAGCATCCATGTCCGAGTTACATTGCATGATGCAGCCTTTCTCAAGTCATATCTTGCCCCTATATATGACTAAAATTCTAGTCTGTCCTTATCACTCTATATATATCGACAAATCTAAAAATCGATAAAACTAAACACTCAGGTCCATCCATAGTCAAAGGATATGTAGTCAAGAATTCATCTTCACTCTATATTGTTTTACATAATACACTGTTCATTAGAAAGATTACGACCGACGCCATGCATGGCCTTAATATATAAATCCAAAAAGTCATAAATCACAAAGAGCTCAGAGAGCTTTGCAATCTATACAACATATAACATCCTCTGTCATTAGATCTTAGATTCAATTCAGAAAAACTCCACTGCCCTGTACAGGAGAAAAATACGCTAACTTCACAACAAATGCATGAGTGTAAAGAGAACCAGACAGGTTGACAGTAAAATTACAACATGGAGAAAGAGAATGACAGTTTTAACAAAATGCAAAGATGCAAGCTATAATTAGAGCACTGACTCAAGCTCCATGTGAAGCTCAGCTTCAACAAATTGTATTCTAAATTCTTTTTTTTCCAGGATTATTGAATCATTTATTACCAGTTCTTCTGCAAAGAGGGGGGGTTATCTGTAACAATATTTTATCTAGTCACTTATTGTCCAGTTGCAGCACTGAAGAGTGGCCTGTTTTATCATTCAGTGTAGTTTAAATGTCATGGTGGCTCAGAGAGTGTGCTCAAAAATCAGCAGTTTATCTACAGAGCAGATTTTAGTAGGACAATGGTACCAGTTAATAATAATATCAGTAATTTTATCTTTATGGTTTGTTTGTAGGAAAAATTCTCACACTGAGAAGTAAAGATTTCACTGCTTCAGCAATAAGATGTATAAATCCTTAGATTATTGTGCAGCCGACTAAACCGTGTAGTCCATAGACCAGATGATCTTTGAGCAATTGCATATTGTGGATTTATTGCTCTGTTCCTAAGCCATTTTCAAAATGTCATTTAGTTACGCTTTTTGGAGACCTGGTAGTCTGCGGTGGTTTCATCACACAGCTTTAGTTCCTTTTATATTTTTTTAGATAGACCAATCAAACGTGTTAGATCAGTCTAGTTATTTATTGTAATTACAAGTAAGTGGCTGTTGTTTCCATTGCCGCAAAAATGTTTTTCTTTTTCTTTTTTTTTTTTTTTTAATTTTGTTTTATGTGTGCAAGGGCATTGCACATCAAAATAAACTGTGCAATCCATAGTGAACATGTGCTGTCCGGTTAGGTCTGATAAAGCAGTGAAATAAAGCACGTTTCGTAGGATATTGTAATAAGTAACAAAAGTATCTATATTTGCTAACTCACTGGGAGAGAGGGTTTTTTGCATGCATATGTGTCCCGAGGGACTGCTGCTGACGCTTGTCCTCTCATTCAGCATTGCCCACCAGTCCTAACAGCCATTTTAGATCTCATGGCTGCATTTTATAAACAGAAACCATGCATGAGCGCAGGAAAACGTGAGAAACAGAGGAAGCAGGAGCGAGAGGATTGTGCTCCCTTTACCCTCCTGCACTTACACTGGAAACCCCTCTGTTTTAAATGCTGTGGATCAAGAAAGCATGACGCTTGTGAGAGAAAATGGGGGAGGGGTACGGAAGGCAGGCACGCCAGTGAGTGAGGGAGGAGAGGACGAGAGGAGGAAGGAAAGGCACATTCAGTGCATCACTGGCAATGGTTGAGGAACGCACAGGGTGAGGGGATTGGTTGAGGCAGAGTGAAGCGTCACTGTCAGTGAGGGGGAGCTCTGAGGATGCTCCGCTGAACTGGGAGGGAATACAGTCGCTGGGAGTTTGCATTGAGAGCTCAGCCATTATCAGCTGCACACTAAAAACAGGGACTCCTCTGCAGAATCATTTTCCACACCCAGCGCTTGTTGACTCTTCTGCTCTCTCAGCTGCAGCCATGAATTATTTGCGTCGGCGTCTCTCGGACAGCACGTTCATCTCCAACCTGCCCAATGGCTACATGACAGACCTCCAAAGGCCCGAGCAAGCTCAGCCTCCTTCACCTGCCTCCACCGCCACTGCCAAGTCTCCTACAACTGGGCCAACACCTCCAGCCACGTCCCCTGCTCCAGAGAGGAAGCCTCAGCCAGCTCAATCCACTGGAGCCGGTTTCTTTAGCTCCATCACCAACGTTGTTAAGCAGACAGCTGCCTCAGCTGGGCTAGTGGATCAGACCCAAGTCACGACACCTAAGAAGTTCAAGATTCTCCTGGTAATTGACGAACCACAGCAGGAGTGGTAAGATTATGTTGCTCTACTCAATCCTATAGTTCATCTTAAAACATTGGTAGCCATGTTTTTTTTTTTTTGCTTGATTGTGCTCAATGCTGATTTTCCCCTCACGATTCTTTTAAATGTAGTGGGCAGGTAAGGGTTAAAAATACCACCGAGACAACATCAAGCATCCTGCAGATGTGAATGGGTGCTACTGCTGTGGTTTAATGGTACAGCATGCCAGTGTTCCGATAATACATAGAGACAAGCCGCGCTCAAGGAAATATGGTCCATTATTTCTCAGCAGTAACAGCTTTACACCTGGATAGGGGCTTTTTATTGTCCTGTATTTTGTCGGTGTTTAAAGATTTTTCTTTTTTTTGTAGTATTTCATTTTGCTGTACATTTTGGGCAAATAGAAAGTAGGGTTTGTAACAGCTACGTGTAAAGAGAATATGAATAATAAAATTGATTATGTCGCCGTGTATTGTGTCTTAAATATGGACGTTCCACAGGTTGCCCAGACTTGTGAAATGTACAGTATTTCTTTGGAGGTAGTCTGAATACTGCAGTGCTTTCCCTCCATCTATGGGGTTTCCCTCTGCTCACTGATAGCAGATCACGTGACCTGCCCTGCGCTAACATAGGGAGCAATTAACTGCAGCTCACGGTGCATCAGGTTGCTTTGATCATACAAACGTTGTGCAGCCGATCGGTAAGTCAAGACGCAGAGTGGACAAAATGAGTAACATCGGCTGCATGGCTGTATTTCTCAGCCTGCTGGGAGACCACACCATCGTGTCATTCATGTTAAGACTGGGCTGACGTTTAGGCAATTAAGCCGTAATTGTGTGACAGTCAGTCAGTCTTACTCAGAGGTAGCAAGAATCTTTGTCAGTGTAAGGAATTAAAAACTCTGTAAATAAGTGTGCACGTGGATTTAGAGGATATCTTTTGGATAGTGATGGATTTCTTGTCGAAAAGTAAAGAATACGGCAATTCTGTCACCATATGATCAACGCTTGTTTACACAGCTGGTCATATTTTACAAAGCAGAGTGTGTGCTAGAGCTCTGCAGCTGGATAATGCAGCGGACGCACTGCACACTGCCACAGATCATCTGTGATTTCTATTCCTATTATAAAGTTGGATATTATCATGTGATGGGGATAGAAAGCAGGAAATTGGAACTCAACTTCATGGTGCCTCAGAGCAAAGACACAACTTTCACACTGGATGATGTGCAGACTTTGTGGAAGGTTTGGGCACTGGGATAAAATTCAGACGAGATCATTTTGCAAGGGGATCACATCAGCTGCAACGCTTGTCAACATGTTTTGACCCATGAGTACTTAGCAATCAATACTACATTGTTGCATGAGTTCTCAGTAGGTTTCACAAATGCATTTTCTCCAGGAGGACATTTTGTCACAATGTCACATAAACACACACAGATGTACAAGGTGAAAACATACCAGCCAAGTTGTTGAGCTCGGTAATTAAATCTACATCCCCATCTTTATGCACTGGTCAACATACAATATTTCGTAGTGAGATCTGATTTTAGATGAGTAAAAAGAAAGGCAAAATAATGTAATTTCTTAGTCAAGGAGACAAACCATCTTCAGACATATTCGTTCACCATGCAGATGGCAAAAAGCCTTCGCACCAGGGATCCATCACTGCAGGATGCCACACAACAAGGTTAATTGTGATGCATTGTGTGCCATAAAGAGACCATAACAAGATGTTCACTTCGGCGTGATTTCCTTTTACATGGAATGAGAAACATACAACGCTCAAAACACAACAAAAAACACAAACATTAGAATATCGACTTGTCTAGTTCAGATGGCCTTGTCGTCTTGTCCTGTTTATGTGTGCAGTCTGGCCATTTATATAATAGAAACCTTAATCAATGTTAATAAGATTAGCCCTCGTCAGCGGGATGGATGCCAGGCTTATGCATTCACTTGTTCCACATTTTTTCATGGTGGAAAGGAAGCAGCTCGTTGAGGAATAAGGATTTTGGTCCGATGTGCCAAGATCGCTGGCAGTGAAAGCCAATATAATGCATTCAGCTAAAACAATGACATTCATCAAAGGTCAGTCTCACTGAGAATATTGAGTAGGTTGGGCTGAAAGCGAGATAATGTTTAACACATCTCACTGAGATCCGATAAAAAGTAGTTCCTCTAATTTAATGAAAATTTCAGCTTCTTGCGGTTCATTCAATGTAGTGATCCTTCACTGTGCTCATAACCTCAGCACACTTGTATGGTTCTAAATTTTTTATGCTTCATATATGTAGTACACATCCACCTGGGAGATCCGCTCAAGTACTTCATTTAGAGAGCTTCCTCAGTCTGCTGCATCTATATTTCATGACAGCTCGATATCACTTGTGTGGGGAGTTGCACATGTTTGCTCACCAGGTTTGGCTTCTTCTGGTTTCTTTTTGGAGACCTTTCACCCAGAAGCTGTAAGACTCCACAGCAGTGCACATCAGTCTTGGCTTGCACTTTGTTTGTTGATTTAGATCCCCATTAGCTACTATATTTTAACAGTATCTACCAGTGTAGGTTTGCCTCATTCGCATTCAGTGCTCTGTAGTGTATAGATGTTATGGTGGTGCTACTGTTTAAAATGGTGCTGTTTGGAGCATTAACTGTGACAAAGTTCTAAAATATCACACTGAGGGTGATTTGGAGGAGAAAGCAGTGACGCGTGTGAAATATTACAAGCTTTTTCTTCTGCTCTCACAGTATCAAGATAAAGGCCATAAAAATATAGCTGCTGGCAAGCTTTAAGAGGATGAAATGTCTCTGCTTTTTATGCAGGTTTTGCTGAGTACCTGCTATTCTCGGTAATGTTGGCACACCTTGAGTCTGAGGACTTGTTTATGTGCTGTATCTCATTGTGTGATGGGCTCTTTCACATTTCAAGCGAGAGTAATGAGACCTGGTGGCCCCAAGACAGACAGAATGAAACAGAAAAGAGTCTTAAAGAGTAACGGCCTCTGGCAGAATGTGCAGCCATCAACATACATTTATCAGAGTCAAATCCAAGATGAGATATATACATAGATATACAGACTGACTGATGAGGCACTGCAAGGACAGCGGGAAAAATGATTGTACACCCACATTAATATTATCATGCTGTCTATGTTATGTTACCATGGCATTATTTGTAAGAAGATTAAATAATGCATGCAAATCATTAATTTTTTACTCAAGAAATTATGCATACAAAGGAAATTACAATGAATTATGGGTGTTGGAGAGAAAAAAAATCTTGACGACTAGATTCTGTAAAATCTAACAGGACAGTAAATAAAAACAAATCTTTGTCCAAGTGTTTTTTAAATGAACACATGTCCAACAACAACTATTTTTATTATGATTGTCACCATTTGATGCACTGTACCAGATTATGGCTGCAAGCTAATTTGTATCTGCAGTCCCCTGGCAGTTCAAGGCAAAGAAACTGAGTAACAGACAGAGTAAGATCAACAGAGTTTCGCGAAAAATTACACGAGAAACAAGATACGTAACTACACACAGATGGAAAAATGAACAGGAAACAAAGTACATAACTATACACACACAAACAAATTACAAATCCATGCTTATCCAAAGAAAGCAATTCAAGAAGAGCGTAAAACAGAATATCATAGGGACTATTTCAATGTCGAAGTTGTTCATTATAACATATCTTGTTTGGAACATACAGGCATTTACTGAGAACTTGGCAAATAGTAAAAATGTATTTCAAGGAGGTCTCCAAATGTCAAATGTCCTGCAATTTTAGCCTTATAAAGACAACAGAAGATTTCAGCGTTTGCCATTATTTTAATAAGGACGTTGTTGTGCAACAGGTTATGTTGAGCAGAAAGATTAACGGTTTAGAGCAAAAAATGTGCTTATAAAGTCAGTGATCACTGGGGTCGTAGCACATTTATAAGTTCACTCCCTCTGTCACTGAGCCAGTGTTTTTACTTGTAAGAGGAAGCTTTTCCAGACAGGCTTTTCTTGTGCCAGGGATTCTGCTCCATAAATTGCCTCTATGACAGGAGGAGCAGATGTATTACTTAAACGGCTAACATACACTGCTTCCTTATTCTCTCTGTAATGCAGCTGAATTTTAAGTAGAGAGGAGTGGATTCCTTTTTTTTCGTCACTTAATGTCCAAAATTACTAAAACACATGGGGGACTGTTTAATATAGCACTGGGACATGAATGTTTTGTACTGTGAGCTTAACCTTATTCCAGCGTTACCCACATGCGGGGATGAATGTTAAGCAGACTAAGTGATGAGACATTAAAATTCAGGGCTTGGCTCTCCAGGCTCTCGGGTGAATCATCTGAATGAAAAACTGTTTCACAGCAATATGTAATTTGGCAATACGGTCGCTTAATGTTTTATTGTCTATATTATCCATAATCTAATCTCCACATTGTCGTACTTACTCTCGAAATCAGAAAAAAGGAGCATTTCTTCAGTTTCACTTGGCTTCTCGTCTCATCTTTCATTCCAGAGTACCAACTCTGATTCTTACAAATAAATGATAAGTAAAAATCTATCACCATGCTCCTCTGTCGCTCTAAGTGAGCAACTATAGATTCAAAAGACAAAACTCTACAGTTTTAAGTGCAGTTCATCAGCAAAAGACAAGGAAATATTCCTAAAATACACTATCACAATAATGTCCTTTGTTTTTTTACGCTAACACAAGGTCAACAAAGAGAGGACCTGCAATTTGAGCACATTGTAATGCATGTGCTGAGAGATCATGCCATTTGTAGTGATGGATTGTGTCCTTATGCTGAACTGAAATCTAAAGAGTGATAAAGGATAGATCAAATGAATGAATGGCAAAATTAAATCAAAGACTCGTCTTTTTCAGCCTTGTTTCCTTGTTTGTTTTCAGGGGTTGTTTCTGAAGCGCCGTCTGAGTCTACAACATGTATTGGCAAGGAGTTTTCATCACCAGGCCTTTCATATTCCAGATATAGGAGCAGTGATTCATTTTTTAATGCTTGTTTTCCTCCACAGCCGAATGGATCCCGTGCTCTAATTAGATTGGGGATGAATTATTCAGCTTTGCCTCCTTGCTAAATATGCAGGCTATGTGACAGCAGGGTGATACAAACTAGTAGAGAAGGAACTCCAGAACAGGTCGTGAAAATGTATCAACACAGGGTGGTTTCATAATGTTGTTCTGCACAACACTTTAACACTGTGAGTTTAAGG
Source organism: Acanthurus reversus (assembly GCA_029823135.1). NCBI lineage: Eukaryota > Metazoa > Chordata > Actinopteri > Acanthuriformes > Acanthuridae > Acanthurus > Acanthurus reversus. Next base: position 24,554,030 of record JAPXVT010000002.1, on the reverse strand, counting down.
GTGAAGTTGAAGCTGTGGGAATGAAAGTCAGAAAGAAACTTCAGTAAGGAAATGAAGGAAGGGTTCTTCAAGGTGACGCCCCATTAATATTGATTTACCGTAGATCTTTGGTCAAGCTTACGTTGTCAGACTGAACTCCTGCACATCAGTTCTGGAAAAAAGAAAAAAAAAAAATCAAAGACACTCTTAACACTGGCAATCACTATTCGACTTGTGCAGTTTCAATCTTTGTTTGCTGTCACATGTAGACACTAATCAATCTTAATCTTGAATCCTTTAGGACAGAAAGGAGTCTAAGGACTGCAGGTGTAATTTTATTTAAGCCAGAGAGGCCTGAGAGCTTCACTGTTTAAATAGTGCTGAATCACTTAAACAGACAACTCATGGAAGGTGCAGCCATTTTCTGAAATTGGTACAGTTGTTTTTGTTGCTACCGGCAGCAGGAAATGTGTATACTGTGGAAGACTTACCTTTAACAACAATGCAGCCTTTAACAGTGTTGCGTTATGTTTGATCACTTTTCTTGTTCTCAGATTAATGGTGAGAAGTGTTATGAATGCTGTATATGTTCGACAACAAGTCATATTTTCAGGTTGTTTTAAATTATCTCTCAATGCTATATTAACACCAAGAGCCTGACTGTATTACATTTTAAAAAATAATACAATCTCTGTGTTTATGCTTTCAACAGGGCAAAATTATTCCGGGGAAAGAAAGTACATGGAGATTATGACATCAAAGTGGAGCAGGTAATTTAAACCAAATCGTTGATTTCCATTTTCAGTGTTTATGCAAAGCAGAATTGAGAAGTTTAAGTCGTTTGTCCTCGTGTGCTCCTCTAATCGTCGACTCCTCAGGCTGAATTCCATGAGATCAATGTGGTGGCTCACGCCAACGGGACCTGCAACGTGAACATGCAAGTTCTCAGGAATGGGACCAAGGTTATGAGGTGAGACACACACACACACACAATCAGACAGACAAAAGGGAAAATCTATCCTCTGACGTTTTGCGTATCCACCTACGTTGTTGATTCATCCTCGACTCTCAGCAAAGTTTCTCGTCTCTGCCATAATTTTACCCTCCAGGTCATTCAAGCCAGACTTTGTCCTCATTCGTCAGCATGCCTTCAGTATGACTCAGAATGAAGATTTTCGCAACCTGATCATTGGGCTGCAGTATGGAGGTGTCCCAAGCATCAACTCCCTCGCATCCATCTACAACCTGTGTGACAAGCCGTGGGCGGTAGGAACCCAGCATCCTCAGACTTGACTGTGAAGCAATGCAGCAGGGAAAAAGGACAATAATGATCTTTTCTCTATCTGCATTGCAGTTTATCTATTAAAAAACTGCTTTGTGAAATGATTTAGAAATTGGATCTGATTCATTTATCTTTCATTTGTCTCCAGTTTGCCCAACTTATCAACACCCACAGGAAGTTGGGTGCTGACAAGTTCCCTCTGATCGAGCAGACCTTTTATCCAAACTACAAGGAGATGGTGAGAAGCCGTCATCACCCACGTCCTAATGCATTCACAGATCATTTCAAAATATGTTGTTTGATGTGGAAATTGCGAAGAAGAATATAAGGAAGAATACAGGATAATATCAACTTCTCATTTCAGGTAAGCATGCCATCATTTCCTGTTGTGGTGAAGATTGGACATGCCCACTCCGGTATTGGAAAGGTAAAGAGATTTTTCTTTTAGCAGAATTTTTAAAAAATGCTTCATTTCATTTTGCAAGATTCCTTCCTTTTGCTTCAGGAACTTCAGACATGTTAAATATATGTGCTGTTAATTTAAGCATCATTCTGTTGCCTCTGAGAGACAGTGAAGTGCCAGAGGTCTGTATGTATCCTGGGTCTGTCTTACGTGTGCATATATGTGTACAGGTGAAGGTGGACAATCACAGTAAGTTCCAGGACATAGCCAGTGTCGTAGCGCTCACCCACACATACACCACCACAGAACCTCTCATCGACTCCAAGTATGACATCAGGATCCAGAAGATCGGCGCGGACTACAAAGCTTACATGTGCGTATGAACTTTTGTCGCTTCAGATTTGCAATGGAATGAAAAACAAAGCTGGAGTTGTCAAAATTTGTGTGCTTTATGTGTTTCAGGAGAACGTCCATTTCAGGTAACTGGAAGAGCAACACTGGCTCAGCCATGCTTGAACAGGTGGCCATGACTGACAGGTGAGTGTGAGACAAGAATCCCACACTTTAAATAAAAGTTAAAATGATTAGCACTGTGTTAGCCTGCATATTTAGCTAAAAAAAAAAAGGTTTTATTTATGTTATTCTACTCATTTTTGATCACGATTGTATGTTTTGTTTAGGTACAAGTTGTGGGTTGACACCTGCTCAGAGATTTTCGGGGGTCTGCATATTTGCGCTGTCAAAGCCATCCATGGGAAAGATGGCAGAGATTACATCACAGAGGTAGGAGTCTGGCATTATCAGGTTTGAAAGCTTAAAATGATTTCTGTTGCATACTAGAAGTATTTCAGTGCATCAGCCGGTGGTGTTGACGTGCTCCGTGTGGTGCAGGTGGTGGGCTCCTCTATGCCCCTGGTAGGGGAGCACCAGGCTGAGGACAGGCAGCTCATCGCTGACATGGTGCTGGCTGAAATGAACCTGCAAGCAGAGAACGAAGCTAACGCTCCCCAGAGACCCACCACCATACAGCCATCCCAGGTAGAATAACAATTTGTTCTCTTTAAAGTCCCTATGAAGAACTTTTAACTGGTTATGAAGCAGTCTAAATCTAATACTGATGCCTCATCGGCACATGAGACCATCACAGGGAGATGGGATTTTATTATCCTGTCTTTTACGATGCATTTGCCCAGTCCGCTCAGTCAGTGGAAATGCTCCAAAATGCTTTACACAGACCAGAAGAGACGAGGAAAAATTTTTTTGTGTGTTTATGGCCAAACTGGTATTGTGCAGATAAGTGGCCTGTTTCTTTTACTGTCTTCCAAAAAATATGCTCGCGCCATACAAGATCTGTGTGTCAGTAAGCAGTAACGCTTTTGTCCACGTGCCCTGCAACAATCGACACAAAAGTTTCTCAAAGGGGCTTTAAGTATTATTTTTAATACATGATAAAGGCCTTTTTAAGTTATTGGACTTGATCAGTTATCCAATCTAGCTAATGCAAGTAATCCAACTACTTTGAGATCTCACTGCCAGAAAGCCGTCACAGTTTTTGTGAGGTAATTTATTTCTTTGTCTATTTTAGGGAACTGGCCAGAAGGGAGAGATTGCTGGCGAACCCACTAAGAACGGCACTGGACGCCCGCCCCAAGGTTGTCTGCAGTATATTCTCGACTGTAATGGCGTTGCAGTGGGTCCAAAACCAGTCCAGGCCAATTGAGTCGCTCAGGAGAAAGGGAGCAAGTCTCAGAGTCTAGACGACAAAGGACGAACCTTAGCTGAACACAAGCGCAGACGTGTGTGGATGCTGAATGCTGGATTCTAGAGTCAGATCTTGGTGAGGGGAGCTTGGTACCGCTGAGCGCTGGCCTGGACCGTGTTTTAACTCTATGCAGTGTCAAAATGTACTGTCTACTTGTTGACCTGTTGATTTGTGTGCTTGTATAGGTCACAGATGTTTCAGTAGTTGTGGATTTTTTTTTTTTTCTTCGGGGCTTTTGTTGATGATGTAAACAGCAGATTGTGCCTACACTGAGTCCAGTGCTGCTCTGTGCTACCTGTGTGACCCAGCTATGACTCTTTCATTTGCCCCTGACCCCCTTTCTGTTTTCTATTTTGATGTGTACCTTTTAGATATTGTTCAAACTGTGGACTATCGTGCAGTTTGAAGTTTGTGTATATCTCAATATGTATACAATACGTGAGTGTGTGTGTGGCTGTGGTGTGGTAGTGATTATTTTCATGCTTAGACTAATAGATATTTACTTTTGTTTTGCATGATTGATACAAAGGCAGGTGCAAGTCAGTTATTAATGTCTGATCAAGCGGGATGTTCACAAAACATCGCTGCTTTACCCGAGCTGTGTTCCCTGTGATTCATGCATTGTGAATGTGTCATAAGAAATGCATTATATAAATTCTACAGGATAGATTTATTCATTACCAAACATGCATTAACACAGTGAGTATGACCGTGTGCTCTCCTGCATACACATACAGCAGAGACATACGGTATGTGGCCTTTCTTAAAGTTATTTTTGTCATCTTGATGTCACTAGAAAACAGATTATTTAGAGGCGATTTTAGGATATAGATCTACACATTATAAATAAAAGATTTATTTAAGATTTTATTACGCAGGATGTTGTGCAGGTGTACACTCACAGCTTAAATATATATGTATAATTTTGAACCAAAGAGTAAATTATTTAGTTTTCAATCAGCATTTGCACTCTTGTAACCGACAATGTAAATATCAACGAGGGGACTGTTAATCCTGCAGTCACTTGGAGAGAACAGTGTTCCCAGACAGTGCTTATGTTTTCAAATAGCCTGCTGTATTGATATCGGCCATCATGGTGGTGTTGCCATGACAACGTGCTCTGAGGTTTTAGTGTGGACCGTGTTACTGCCATTCAAAGATTCAACACACGTTTCGCCCTGCCGCACTCCTGGTCCTGTGAGCTGATGGAAAGTGCAATAGAAATCTTGTTTTTTGACTCAGCGGCGTGTTTGTTTTGAAATCAGATCTTCCAGCCGATTCAAAAAGCTATAGCCTGTACATCCACACGTTGAATTGTTTTCAAACATTTCTACTCAAATGTCATCATCAATCACCGGGTTGTCGTCCAGTGGCTTTCGTGGAGGCCATTTCACAAATCTAATTCCCGAAATGGTGAAACAGCTAAAAAGCAACCAAATCAACTGTAAAAAGAAATCTGTACCGTTTCCCAACAATTTGTTTGATATATTATAATATGAAATATGTTCAGCAAGCTCTGTGTGTGATTCTTTTCCGAGTTGTATAAAGTGCCATTGTATCTGTGAGCGTATCCTTGTAAAAGCCATGCCTGAGGCTTAATGGATGTGTTGTTCTGTTTAATAGGAAATATGCCATGGCATTGATTTCCAAGGAAGAAACATGCAGACATACAAGTGTATGGTTAGGCCTTGGTTCAGTGATTAAATATTTGAGGGATTTTACCTGGACGTGTTTAATTGGCCATGTGTTGAGGTGAAACTTAAGTCATCAGACCTGCAGGACTGTCACCAGTAAGGGCCAAGGTAAAATGCTAATAATATGTACTTTAAAACCGGTGTTGGACTGTTTAAATCAAGATCAGAATACAATAATGTGTAATGTGGAAAAAATTCCTCTCTGGAAATTTCCCCTCTGTCACTGGCAATAAAGCTTCCTTTGCAATATATGCTTGGTCTTTGTGTTGTGTTGTTAGTTACTCTGTTTCTTAAGGAGACACTTCTGCTACAGGTTTTATCAAACATGCAATGAAGTGACGAGACCAAACAGCAGATCAGGTGCTGGGCGTGCACTGCACACACTGCTTTGCTTCCAATGCATGAAGTGATTTCTGTTTTGTGGTAGAGATAATTGTATTGTGACTAGATTCCCTCTGCTTTGTTTGTGCCTTTATTTCATGATGTCTTTCTTACATGTTGACGGTGTGATGTTACTGTATGTGTGTGTCTCATCGGTTAATATACCAGCAGTGGGTAAGAACATGCAGGACTGCATGGACAAGCACAGTACATTTCAAACTTTCTGTCTTTATAACATGAACATCATGAGTGATGCATTAATGTGCTGAAATTAGGAGGTGCAGAGGAACCCCGAGGATTTCTTTCACAGAGGCCTCCTCTAAAGTTGACCCTCAGATCGCCGGCAAAGGATGCAAAGGAAAACCACTGAGACACCCACAGCCAAAGTAAGATAGTGCCTTCAAATCACTTGTGAAACCTAGTCATTATTTACACCTTTGCAATCTAATGCAATTCAAGAAAGCAGCTCCGCAAAGAATTCTGCCTGTATGACATGTATTATGTTCAGCTTTTGGGGATATTTTTGGTTATGTATGAATTGTACTGGACAACTTTATATTTAAGTGTTTCTGATTATTCGCTCGTCCCAGTTACATACAGAGATATCATGACACTGTCGAAATTAACACTATAAGAATAATGAAAGAAGACTTTTTACCATTTTCTTGTGTTCTGTTGTGCTTGGATTGCATTAGACTGTGCAGGTGATCCTAATAAAGCAGGGACTAAGTGTATACATGCTGGCTCTCTCTGCACATACAAAGTCATGATTCTTTTGTCTTCCAGCAATTCCCAGCCCCTGATCAGAGCTTTTCATCTGATCATCCACGCTGCAAATGAAGAACACAGTGAACAGTGAGACCATCCTGTGGAGGCCTCATCGTTAACCTATATGATTCCACAGCTGCTCACCTGTATGTTTGCACAGCTGTACAGGATAAATATCACCGTGTTTCTTTCCTCTGTCAGTGAAATGATATTAACCTGGTATCTGAATCTTAGAGATATATGCCCACAAAATGATTAGCATTTTTGGACTTATGTTTGTATTGCATCACCAGAAATGTAATTTTAACTTTTAAAACTATATCACAGGTTTTAGTAATCAATAATACCTTCATACAGTTATGTCTGTCTGGTACTCTGAACAGTTAATAATGCACTGTTGTTGCTAAATTGTGATTACAGTAACTGTCACCAGTAAATATGAGTTAAAATCACTGGTTGCAGTGGTCCTTTGTTCGTTAATTTCTTTCCATTTAAAGCCATATAACTCTCTGGGCCTACATCATCAGGTTATTTGTCCCCACTTTAAACCACAAAGCTGAAGACTCCTGTAGCAGTTGACCTGTGAATGTGAGCTGTTCCTCCTATGATATAAAGTCTGAGTTATGAGGTGAGATGAAGCAGAAAATCATATCCTGGCTCATAAAGTACAGGAAATAAAATTTGATTAACTCTTCATTCAAATACTCTCTGTATGACAGTCACATTTTATATTACTGCATTTGTGATACCTAAGACGACTTTATTGCACAGATTCATTACTAACCCAAGTTTATTAATCCTTGAAATGTGATGTTTATTATTCTCCTGGTAATGCTTTCACCAAATTAAACAATATCCCAGAGACTGCTTAGAGACACCAATATGACATTATTTGTTCAGTTTTATTGCCTTATGTTTTGACTTTGCAGTTCAGCCAGATGGTGACGTATTAAAACGTCCCAGCAGATCTTCATTCATGCACCTCTGAGACTCTGCGTAGCAACAAAACACCAAACACGTCCCTCCACACCAAAGCCTCCATCTCTCAGAGACACAACAAGGAAAGATTGATGACGGCATTCACTCAGCTCCTGTCGTCTCTGGATAAAGTGAAGAAACTGTGATGAGCTCGCGCTTAGATTACCCATCTGAGAGAAAAATGTCAATGTTGGGAAGAACAGACAGACTTACTTATTTAAATGATGGCATATTAGTCCATCAATCATGACAACATATTCATTCCTGTTCTTTCATTTTAGGCTGACATATTGAAGGTGGTACACACTTCTACAATGGAAAAAAAAAACTGTTGTACCAAATATATCTGAGAGTTATACTTTTTTATTTTAAGGGAAATAATTTGGAAAACAAACAAAATATGGATTTGTTAAAATTTACATTCAGTATTAAGATTTGCTGATGTGTTACACATATACATGAAAAAAGGCAAGGCAAATTTATTTATACAGCACATTTCATACCCAAAGTGGTCAACAGAAAATGATAAAAGCATGCACAGAAAAAATACAAAGAATAAAAATAATAAATGCAAAACAGACATAGATGTATATTTATGTCTGACGTTATATCCCCTGCAA
>JAPXVT010000002.1:24530138-24545329 GCA_029823135.1 Acanthurus reversus | reverse complement strand
CAGCCCAACCCCCAGAACCTCTCCACAACTGTCTTAGTGGGTGGTATTCCCCTCCTCCTTCTTTTCCTCACATCCCCCAAAAACTCCTACACCCTCCTCTCCTCTCTTCCTCAAACCACCTCTCCCCTGCACTGCTGTGCTCTCCAAATGCTCCTCCCCCCTTTTCCTCCCTTCCAGTCAGTCGCTCCATCCCTTCTCACAGCTTCAGTCCAAGGCTGAACACTTCCTCAGTGGCCTCGAGTGGCTCGAGCAGGCCAGAAAAGCTTTTAAACCACTTGTTGATAGTGATGATATTGTTTAAAAAGATGCCATTCAGCAAAGTATCACAGCATTTTGTGAAATATAGTGATAAAATTTAATAAAGCTTGTGCACATGGACAGGAGTTTCCGATGTTTTTAATGACACTCAGCATTTCTGTGGTTTGTGCCTGCACCATGTTTGTAGGGAGGAGGTCAGTGTGGATGAGTGATGTACAAAGTGCAGGAAGGTTTAGGCAACAAAATCACTTTGATCATTATTAGCGAAAAAGCTTTTGTGTTTTGTGCATGCGCTCAGGGTATTATCTCATGTATTTTATGCTTTTGGCGTACACTGTTGTCTTAATATTTTTTCTTTTTTGTTGATTGATTTTGCTACAATGACATGTGCTTTCATGACCTTTGCACTTTAATGAAGACTCTGGACAGTTAAAACACGCAGTTAAACACACATATGTTTAACTTTGCCCAGCCGCAGATTAATAAAGGCTTTTTAATTTTTTTTAAAAGAACAGAGTAGCTTTGATTTCCTCTTTGTCTGTCTAGTCTGCTGCACTCTACATATGTTGTTTTTTATTTCATTTAAGAGACAAACTGAATTTGCTGTTTTCACAGCTTTTCAGTTTGCTAGTTACAACCTTAAGTATGTAGAAATCACTATGGTTACGGTTAGGTAAAGACTTTGATTTCTCTTGAATGTCAAGAAATTTGGGGGAAAACAGTTACAAAATTAAATCTACATGATTTGTATAAACAGATGAAAAATTTCCATTTGAAGGTCCTGCTAATGGCCATGAAAAAAAATGGGCTGTTTATGCCCAGGCACTCGAATCCAGCGTAAATTTTGTGACTTTTTCACATGTGCTAAGTGGATGCTTGAGCTCATTACACCTTCATCATTAATCAAAAAATAATAATAATAATTGAAATACTGTAATGAAGAAACTTAAGCTTGATTACATCTGCAGAGACCATTTGCTCTTTATAAACAATGTGGGAAAATCACTGATTTTCTCAGGTGTTGCCAAGGTGATATACACTTAAAATCTCTATGGTGTTAAAATTTTTATGCTTGAAAGAAATCTTTAATGGTTTCAAGTCAGTCATTAAAGTATTCTCACATGCACGTCTGCCAGCCACTATCAAATCTGAGGATTCTAGACTTACAGCTTCATGAAAGTTGTTGGTTTGTTAATGTTTGTGTTTGTTCATCGGGGCTTTCACGAGAGTTTGGTATGACACTGCAGTCGTGGAAAAGCAGCAGCACAATTTTGCCTTGCTGGTTTCTCATTCTGGTGGGTTGGTAGTGGATTTAAGGAAGAAGTGGTCTTGTATCTGTTGGCGCTGAGTCTTGTTGAACTGCTTGCCTTTTTTCCATCACTCCAATTGCATGTTTTCTCTGTATAAAGAAAATTGGCAGCAGCCATGGCTCCATTCCCCTATACAGACAAAATAAACACACATGCATATAGTACGTGAGCTGAGCACGCTTACAAACCACCCAGGAGGAAGGCTGACAGACTTGGAGAAGAGCAGTGATAGAACAAAGTAGAAGAAAAGAAGAGACTAAAGAGGAGTATTGAACCAGCGGTTCTCATCCCTTCTGTCACTTTAGTTTGGTTTCAGTCAAAGTAAATACTTTTAATTAGTTAATTCTTCGACAGACATATTTCATATACACATGTTTGGAGTCTCAAAAAGGGTTAGTCTGGCTCCAACATTAGTCATTTTGGCATAGACCAGCTCTTGAATGCACAGAGGACTTCTGATTCTGACAGCCACAACTCACAGTGATGGTGGGAAACTTGCAACATGTGAGGGCAACTGAAGATTTTAGTCCCAACGTGCATTTTGCTAAGCTTGAAAAAATGTTTGGCTCAACCGATGTGATCAATTAATCATTTTCCATAAAGTTTTTTTGTTTTTTAATCAAATGGTTTGCATCTTATTTAAATGAATCGCACATCCCTGTAAAATTTGGATGTTGTATTATACAGCATGTCCAGCAGAGGGCAACATAGGTACAAACAGAAACAGCAAACTTTGGACTTGGATATAAAAGCACTAATAAGACATAAGAGCCAGTAATAGAATATAACTCTTCTGAATGTACTTTTCTATAGTGTCAACCAGTAGATGGTCTGGTGTGATTTATTGTTTCATTACTGAACTTAGTGTGCGTCCAACATCACTGCAGCAGGGATTTCAAACTCCTCCAGCCAAGGAGCCAAACTGAGCAAATACAGAGTGAGCCTGGAACATTCACTCATTAAAGCATATTAGTATTCTTGGCATGTGGGGATCCACTGAAACATGCCAGTGACCCATTTTGGTTCCCGGCCCATCATTTAAGAAAAGCTGCCATATGGACTAAGCTTACTCTTCAAATACATCATGTCAAGCCGCGGAGTAGTTCAGTGAGCGGATTATTCACCTTCGAGCTCTGCCACACTGAGCCCGGCCCTGTGCCAGCAGCCACCTAAGTTTTCCCAGCTGGCAAATTTTATTTGTTTCTTCAACTGTAATTTTGTTTATTTATTTGGTTTCTGCAGTAAAGAGTGTTCAGGTGCAGTACACGCAGCTGCTGTTACACTGTGGGAACAGCTTTCCGTTTGGTTACTTCAACAGTATCACAGTATTTACTGATGGCAATCAATTAATTAATACTGTTTAATGCCAAAAATGGAGTTGATTTGTAAAATTAGCAGAATAATATCAGAAGCCTTCCAGTAATATGCTCTGTCAAGAGGGACTGATGCCAGCAAATGTTAAACTTGCTGCTCAGAAGTGCTGCTGAAATATCGCATAGCCTTGTGTATGTCTGTTATTCTGGACAGTTAATAGTGCATTGTTGTATTCACTTCATTGCAGTCATAGTGATTAAAGTACATACTGTGTAATAAATAGTGGTTATAGTGGTTATTTTTCATCTATATCTAGTAACGCATCATTTGAAACCATTTGACTCCCTTGAGCAGAATATTAAGTATCTTTGGTTCTCAGTTTAAACCTCGAAGCTGCAGTCTTTTACACGGTTGAGTTGTGAATGTGCGCTCTTCCTCTCATGATTTAAAGTCCAAGTTATGAGGTGAGATGAAGCAGAAAATCATATCCTGGCTCATAAAGTGCAGGAAATAAAATTTGCTTAACTTTCTATTCAACAATTTACTGCATGACAGTCAGATTTTATGTTACATTTGTGATTCCTGAGTCTACTATTGTGCACATTCATTACTAACCAAAGTTTATCAGTCTTTGAGATTTGATTTCTATTATTCCCTTTACAGAGGTTCCACCAAATTAAACATCATCTCAAAGACTGCTTAGAGACTCCAGTATGACATTGTTTGTTCAGTTTTATTGCTTTATACTTTTTGACTTTGTAGTTCAGCCGGCTGGTGACAACATTAAGATGTCCCAGCAGATCTTCATTCCTGCACCTCTGAGACTTTGTGTAGCAACAAAACACCAAACACTCACCTCAACACCGAAGCTAACATCTCTGAGAGAGCTCAACGAGGAAAGAATGATGCTCTGCACATATAACACTGCAGGCATCTGCTCAGTTCCTGTTTTTTTCCAGATAAAATAAAAAACCTTAAAGAGGTAACAAATCAGGAAGACAATCGTCAATAGGTAGAAACAGATTAGGATATAAAGCTGCACATGATGCTCTCAACAAGTTAACTTGTCTTTTTTAATGTACTTGAAATGACATTCATAACAACAGAGGCTCATTGTAAAATCCTAAATGTAAAAATATACAAATATTTTTCTTTCAGAAGTTTAGCTGTTGCACACATGATGTTAGCTTCCTCACTGAAAAGTTTGTTCTCACTAAATGTTGACTTGAGGCTTCACATTTTCATATCACACTTGTTCAAATTACAAAGTGGACCACAACTGGCCAAGGAATTAGTTATAATACCACAAAATACTGCTTGAATGTACATGTTTTATACTCAGATTTAAGGGGATAATAAACTTAAGAATTTTATATCTTTACATTTTTAAAACTTTAAGCATCGTGCACGCAGAAATTTCCAGATACAATCTTACAGCCTCAGTATTTCTAGTTTGCTGTATCGCTGTTATGATGTTTTATGCTCATCCTTTTGTTAGTCACGACAGAAGAGACTAGTCAGACCTTTGCACACTGCCGGCAGCCATCAGCGCTGGTACACTGTCTGCCTTTAGATATTCCCAGAATAACATGACATGACATGGCTGCAGAGGCCTTTCTGTGAGCTGAGGGGAGCATGCTGATGTACTGGAGCCTGATTGCACTATCACATCTGTTATTTGTCTTAGAACAGCAGATTTATGTATTTTTCCCTTCACAAATATCAGCAAAAAATTGCAGATAAAACATGCCCACCATTATGCATTTGTGCAGCTTCCAGATGGTGCTGATGTTTTTTTTCTCTCGTACCAAGCAGGCTGACCTGGGATAGTAAAAGTCACTGGAGAACTCAGAGGAAAGACACCACGGGCCCTGAAGCTCCAGCTGAGGAGCTTTCGTCTAGACTCCTCCCAGCTGTCTGCCAAGCTGCTGCACAACATGAACAAGTTGTGCCCTGTGGTTGCATACTGCACTGACCATCTGCTGAGGAACACAGTGCAAGAGAAGTGCCTTGTTCCCATCATCAAGGAAAACTTGGGGATCATTGATTATCAACCGTGAAATAGATTATTGCCCATAACATGTTTTTAACATTTCCTGAACAAAACAACATCATCAACGCTGCTCCTTTAACAGCTAACTGTGTAATTTAGGAACCTTTTTAGATACACAGAGTTTCTTGTTGCCATCTGGTGGATAAACTGAGACACAAGAGGCCTAAATACAGTGTGATTATGGTTACGTAATTAGCGTCTTGAGCCGCATGAGTGTGCTTTTACTTTGTCACAGGATTGTAAGAACCATTTAAATGACAGTACAAATGTACATTCTTGCATATGTTGGTTTCTGTTTTAATATCAGTTACTGCACTCTAGGCCCACTGCAATGTAATTCTGATATATATATATCAAATGGATGGGTTTTTATTGCCAGATAAAGAAAGTGGCTGTCCTTGCAGGGACCATTAAATCAATTGCAGGGTTCCTATAATAGAATGGTCCACCACGTCTGGAGGTTGTCTGCCAAATCGCTTTGGTTTAATGTTAAAGAAAAATGTCTTTTCTCTCTTCGTTTTTTTTTTTGTTTGACTCTGAGTCACTTGGAAGGATTTCAGTGGTCCAGTTCAGCGTAGTGAGAGAAACACCAGCATGCAGCACCAGCACCTCTCTGCCTCTGTGCATTTACACAAATATAGTATTTAATGACACCTATGGTCGTTTAATACTTTTAGGTTTAAAGTTTACATAAAAAACAGTAAGCCTTTAAAATGTAATGCATGGGTAAAGATTAAATTGGTTTTAAATCTTATTGGCCTTTAACTTTTATAGAAAAAAAAAAGTACTGGATCCCTTGAGACACTTCAGATTCACTGTGTCAATAATCTGATGTCATTTATGATAATCTATCAGTCAGAGTTAATAAAAGTACTGAATGAGCTATTTTGATCCTTCAACTACATATATTTTTAAAATACTTGTGTACTTTTTCTTTACATTTGAATGCAGAATTTTAACTGTAATGGATAGATTTTTTTTTTATTACATTTAACTGAAATTCCTCTTCCACCATTGATTGTTATACAGGTTGAATGTTAAGAAGGCTGACAAGCGTCATGGAGGAACCCCCACTAGATGGAGCTGTTGCAGGCCGGGGATGTAGGACGTTCTGGCTCTGTTGGTTTGGTTTTGGCCAGACTGCGTGGCTTGTCAGAATGCAGAAATAGAACAGATAAACACATATAGCAAAACTGCTGTAAAAATAGACGACTAGCGGTCAGCCGATGGCTTTGCTCTGATTGTGTTGCCTCACTGCTGTTGACATCAGGCTTATTTTACCCCCTGTGATGGGGCTTTTTGAGACATGTGACTCAAATAAAATAAAGAACTCAAAAGGCTTCCATCATGTTTCTTGCCCTGGGGTCAAATCAAATGACCAAAAACATGAAAAAACGCACTCATGCCCATTTTTAGATCACAGCAAATATTCCCATATTTACTATAAACTAGCACTTGGTACTGAACCAAGGCGAGCAGTTCTACCAGGCTGAAACTACATGTTGGATGTTTACACTAAAACAAAATATAACTGTCTTCTCTTTCCACCACATGTCCCTCCCTCCCCTGCTGACTGATTGTTGTTCCACTGAGCTTGCCAGTGGCTAGGCAGTGCTCAGTGGTATCAGCCAATGGTGGAATCCCCTAGTGGCGTGTCTGGACTGGATCCCCTGTGAGGTTACACCACGTTGCCACTGCTACAGCAAACATTGCACCCTGCCACAAGGTCTAACACATGTGTGGGAGTTTACTGTTAGGGAACAAGAAGCGAGGCAGTAAAATCTGACGGCAAATGCCAATCTCACCTGCTTGGATAAACAGAAGTTCAAGCAACGTCGAGCATTTCAGCATCATGATGTAGATTATTTAATGTTCTTTCACAGTTAGAAATAAAGAGAAACACATCTTCTTTGGCAAAGAAATTTAACTTAATTTTATTAAAATATTGAATAGACAACTTTCTCACCAAGTTCACAATAAAACGTTTAACCTCCTGAAAGAGACATGATAAACAAATACAAATTAGTTTCCAAACCGTTTTTAAATATTTAAGACAATCGCCAAATGTCCAGCTCGTGATAACCTTCCCATGGTGAGGACTGATAAAAATGTGTGTGTGTGTGTCTACAGATCACTTTACTAAGTCTGAGCTGTGAAGCCAATCTGGAGACTGTTAAAAACATAACCACTGCTTTTGCTAAAATGTGCAAATTCAATTTTTCCATCATCACTCATGCTCGCTCTGACAGGCTACAATTCTTCCAAAATGACCCAAGAAATAAAGACAATTAAAAGTCAAAAGACGACAAAAACATCTAAAAAGACAATTTCCCACATCTACTCCATTATCATTTAAGACAATGCAAAAATCAACTACTACTGTGCAACTAAATGGACTACATCCAACGGCTTTGTTTGTGATAACAAGAGGTGAATTGTGCGGGATCTGAGTCCAGGCTTTGTTTCCTCTTAAGGCATGTAAGCTTTTAAGGTCCTCTTCATCAGGGCGACCTGGCAGGAGGCTGTGCTTCACATCACAGAACCCAAATCAAGAGAGACGCGTCTATCTTCCTCTTGAGCTTCTTTCAGAGTCCATTTATCGTTGTCTTAGGCAGGTGTGCCTGCATGTATTTACAAATTTTACCAAATGCATTGCCACTGCGGAGCCTCGGCATACTTCTTAATAACGTGCAGTGATAAGCAAGGCAGCACCTCTTCATGTTTCCTTCCTAATGCAATCCATCATCACTCCCTTCCATAATAAAAAGAAGCTGAGCTTCTCCGTATTTCCCTCTCTCCTCTTTTCCTTACATATCTTATTGATTAGCATGGGTTTACATATGATTGCATGTACAGTTCTAGGTCTATATTGGCATCTGTATGTAGAGAATTTGGGGTGTACTGAGCATTTGGACTATTTTGGATATTTCAACAACTAGGAGGAGGGGCGGTGCAGCCCTGAGCCCCTAGAAAACAGGCAGCCTGGTGGAGGTCAGAGTGCAGGTGTTGATATCCTCAGTGTGAGAGGCTCTGTGCAGGGACGGTTCTGAGGCACTGCGGTTTATCTTAGGGAGGGCATGCTGGAGAAGCTCAATGGAGGACAAGATCTAAAATAAATGCACAAAAGAGAAAGCAAAACAAAGATTCGCTAAACGAAACACTACACGCTCAGCTTAAAGTCTACAATTACCAAGAGAGGGGCTCACCTGCGGGAAGAGCGGCCGCTCGTCCTTGGACTTCTTGATGCAGTCAGCCACCAACCGTTTCATGGCTTTGGGGCAGCTCTTATAGAGTTTACTGAGGTCTGGGGACAAATAGCCTCTTCCCACCATGTAGATAATCTGAGAGGAGGGAGTCACAGACAGCAGAGGAGACTGAGAGTGTGTGTGGAGCACATCTGAAAATAATTTAGAGCCGAGCTATCGACCAAAGTCAGTGTAACAGTAAGAGATGTCGGATCAATCCTCAATTAGAATCCAACCTCGGAGATTATTAATAAATATGTTTAGTGAGTCAAAGGCATCTGAAACACTGGAGCTACTGTGAAAGCATGAGTAGACGATGCTTCAGAGATAAAGGATGATAGCAGCGCTCTTTGTGCTTGCAGGTCAGCTGAGTAAAGTCAAAGTCATTTTACAGTAACAAGGATAATTGGGTTACAGCAGTGAGTCAAAACAATGTTTATGGACACACTGTGTGCAGCAACTACAGCTCAATTTGAAGATAAATGCACTTGGGCTCTGTCTATTCTTTCATACCATCGTACCTTCTTAACATTTCACCTGGGTATTCAATGTATATGTCCGTATTTGGGTAAAAATAAATGGTAAAGCTGAGCTGCTGGTGCAGTCATTGTAGCATTTGCAATGCTATGTGTCTAATATGCATTAGCCTACATAGACAAGTCCTGCTAGGTTGGCTGGCTCACCTTTTAAGTGGTGCCGCTGCCGCTGATGTGAATAACAAACTTCCTGTATTTAACTTCACCTCAGCCTGCGGTTTTAAATAGGATTCTACGTCGCACATTCTGGCCCCATGAACATTTCCCTATGGTCACCATCATTGCAAACTTTGCGATTCTCAAAATAGAGCTGCCAATAATCAGTGTTGGTTTCTCAGCGGGTGTGTTGTTGAGTGAGAGGAACTTGTTAGAAACATTAACTGGTTGGTGCTGAACTGTTGGCTTCTCCTTCCAGTTATGCCTCCTTCAGACTGACAGACAGTCTCCATGGTGTCTCGGCTGCTCGGGAGCCACCGCGGGACAGCTAGTTTCCATGTGTGGAGTAGAGGCACTGAATAGACCGGCGTTATTTTGAAAAATTAAATACTACCGTTGTGTTAATTGTGCAGATGTGATAATACTGTTATTAAAATTAAAGGCAACGTCACAGTTTCCTTCAGTTTGAAGAAAAAAACTAACAAACAACTGCAGTTTATAAGATACCAGAACTAGCAGGGCTGTACCGAGAGATGGGCAAAATAAACAACATAAAATATTGCAATATTTTTGGCCAAATATGTCAACATTGGCATTGCAATAATATGATTGGGAAGTTTTTTGGTTCCTTTGCAAAATATTAACTTTAAGATTTTTGTTAAATAATTATCAGTACTGTGGATATGTTGACTCAGTCAGTAAATGCAGATATGTAATAACAGCTTCAACAGCCTGGTAAGTTAAAAAAAAAACAAAAAAAACATCTCTTTACTGTAATACAGGCTTAAAACCAGGAAAAGACAAGAATGACGCCAATTCACGATATGATGACATTCACAAACTAAGACAATATCCAGTCTTCTATCACCTTATCAATCAAATATTGATATATTGCTCCGGCCTCAATATACTTAACTAAGCAATGAAATTAACATGATGACAGGAGCGTCTGAATACAGATCAAATAGAGCATCAATGTCTTTGACGGTACTGAAAATCATATCTTTGGGATTTCTGAATACCCTGGTATACCAGAACAGCCCCAGCCAAATACAGACACAGTAAAGTGAACTGAAAAAGGGGGAGAAATGATCCAGACCTGGTCTTGTGGCCTGTGGAAGGACGAAAAACCACAGACACACACATGCACACCCATGCGCCCCTTTTCTTACACATGAACAGGGTTGTGTTACGGGGTCTAAAATTAGGCCAGTGGCTCCAGGGTGCCCGCCTCTGTTCCATGGTGGGCCTTAAGCCAGCGCCACAACCCCCTTCAGACAGCTACCCAGTGTCTTTCCACCACCTTTTGGCCCGAGCTCACAGCCTATCACTGGGACTCGGGCGAGAACGGGAGTTTAGACACGTCCGATTACTGACTTGCTGGAAAGTCTTACATAACCAAATCTGACAAGGTAGCAAAACTTGCAACACAGAAGTTTTTGCTGACCAAAAATTTTAGTGCACAACATTGGTAGAGCATCAAAGTGTCACCTACATGTACCGCAATACCACTAAACTTGTGTCACCTAACTTTGTAGGACTTTACCTGATCTCTGTTTGCTATCTGGGAGTATGGGAGCTCTCCCGTCATGAGCTCAAAGAGAACAATTCCATAGGAATAGACATCAGACTGGAAGCTGTAGGGATTGTTATCCTGCATCCGTATAACCTCAGGAGCCTGTGGACATGCAGACAAAAATAAACACAAGGCATAACAGTTTCTGTGTCTCATTATAGCTGTCACATTGCCTTAGTGGCAGAAAGCTGCGTTACTGACCATCCACAGAATGGATCCAGAAGGCTGCTCCACCTGATGTGAGCCACTCCATCTGGCCTTCACCGTAGCGAGACCAAAGTCCCCAATTTTCACCGTCAGTCCTTCATGCAAGAAGATGTCTACGCTGCTGTCAAGGAATCGAAGCTTAAATACAGTGAAGAAACGCAGATCCTGACCAGTATGAGATTAGAGTGCTGTTATCTTTCGCAAAAGACGGGGCAAAAAAGGATACTGTTTGACTTCATGTCACGATGAATGATGTTCTTTGCATGCAGATAGCTAAAAATGAAAAAAGAGTAAGAATTAGTTTGACATCTTGGTTCTTTTCAATTTGATTTGTCAGAAAAGAACTGTTCTATGGGACTTACTCCATGCCCTGAGCTGTCTGCCTGGCGATGTCTATGAGCTGGATTATCTTGAAGTTTGTCTCCAGGACGTGAATATGTTTGTAGAGGCTGCTGCCTTCACACCACTGGGTCACAATGGCCAGGTTGTCCTTCGTCATGTAGCCCATGAACAACAGGATGTTGACATGTCGTGTTTTCCTGCGACCAGAGGCGAAAGGGGAAGGGGAAATCACCACAGCAAAGATAAGATAAAAGTTTGCAGTGAAGAAGATTCGACAAGAATTCAACAATTTGCAACTGTCAAAACAGCTGAAAACCCCAGCTGTTAGACAGCTAAAATTGCAACATGCCAAGTCTTACCTCAGGACTGCCACTTCATTTCTGAATGCCTGGAACTGCTCTGGTGTTGGGTCAGTCACCTTTAAAATCTTCACTGCTACATCACCTACAACAAATATACTCTGCTCAGTTACCCTTGACCCATGAAACCCACTGTGAGCTCATACGGACAGCACTGCTACATGCACACTGATCGGATTTTCCAACCATTTTACGTGTCAGGTAACTCATTTCAAAGTCTAGTGTAAAAATGTGAAAGTGCTTGTAGTTACACCTGGAAGTGCCCTGCCCCGTCTCAAATGCATTCCTACCATGCCATTTCCCTTTGTATACAGTTCCAAAGGAGCCTGAGCCGATGCGGGAGTGCAGATACACCTCGCTCGCTTCGATCTCCCAGTAGTAACTAGAGTCCCGCTTGTCCCGAGGCCTCTGGATGAACAGAAGTCAAAAAGGTGCAACTGATGTGAGACACACAAACTGAGCACAACCAGTCATCATAAACCAGTCTACAGAGTCAGAGAGTAACTGATTCAAAAGTGTATACTGTATTTTTTAAACATACTAGCAGGGATATTACTGCATTAAGCGTGTACAGATGAGCAGAAATCTCTCAAGAGTCTTTATGTCAAACAAACACTAAATTCTTCCTCTACAGACATGTGCAGCCTGTGCACACAGCTGATTATCAGTAACATATATACAATCACCTTTTTTTGTTATAAACCTGCTAGAATCAACCACAAAAAGGATGAAACTCAGACAATTAAATAAAAATGGCAACAACAACAACAACAAAAAAAGGAAATGGACACCACGGTGGGTGAATCTAGCAATATCTGGTGACATATTATCAATAAAATACAAAAAGCCCTCCTAAATCTTCATTAGCTTCTTCTTTGCTTATTCATTTTACACTAAGCACAACATAACCAGCCCATTTAACTTCTTGTCCCACTGCGCTCTTTAGGGTTTTTCAATTAGCGCTTGAGCTGTCTGAGGTTCAGCAGCCACAACTTAGAGAGAGATCATCAAAAACAGCAGAAAGGCCTCACACGCCTGACTGGAGGTACAAGCTACAGCTCCAGAATCAATCAAGAGCATCTTTGCAAGATTCAGGATGCTGCTGAGTCCAATCTCGGTCACTTAGCACGCACGCTTGGTGGTGCACTCACTTCGTTAAGATTACGGCTGAAGCATTGTTGTGCATTTTTTTCCACAGCTCACAAACTGCGAGGCTTGGCCCTGGTATGACAACAACTGTCACATCCCCTGGCGCTAAGGTATCTCTGGACATGGAGGAATGTTGCCGAACCAGCGGCTTCTTCTCTCCCGCAGCTGTTGACTCGGCTCTTTTCTTTTGATCCATTTTCACAGAGTTTATCACAACTTTTCGAGTGACTTTTTTACACTGTAGCAGATGCAACTTTTTCTTGCAAATTTACTAAGAAAAATACTTGAGATAAGTATAATGACTTACAAGTAAAGAAAAACCGGGTTTGGTAAACACGGAGAGGCAACTCTGTCACAGTAATAAGCATAAACGTAATTAATTTAAAAAATCTCACCCATGCAGACAAGGCAGGGCATAGAACTTACAATTTTATTCTTCTCCTGAGTGTTAAAGGACGTGGCCCTCTCTCGCTGGGCAGGTGCAGGGGCTTTGGACTGGGACCAGCCTGTAGGGCTCTGATTGGGGGAACTCCCAGCTTCAGGAACACAGAGAGAAGAAGACAGAAGTGATTGAAGATGCAAGCAATTGGCTGTTTCCAAAAGCATCTACTACACACTATAGCAGAATTCTATGTAGAAGATTATATTGCATGTCAGATTGGAAAACTTGGATGATGGGATTTAAGAATAGAAGAATCCTCTCTCGACATTTGGCCGACACTTGTGAACTTTATGTTGAATATTGAACACTTTAAGAAGCAACCTTTGATTTTGATTCAATTCTCCCCCAACACACTCCACTCCAAAAACAGAGCTATGATTGACAATGGTGCACACACATACACATGGTAAAAAAAAAAATGTATTAAGATTGATGAAAAAGGTTGGTACAGCCTTTTTGCTTGGTTTATAGCCTATCACATGCAGACTGGTCTTGCATTAACACACACACGGTGTTTATTTTTATGGCTTGAACTCAAAGTAAAATGCTGTGATGAGAAATCTCCATTTTTAAGGGAGACACAGGGATGGTTAAATATTCAATATACCAAGAAAGGTTTGAATGTGAAAAAATATATTTTTACTCTTACAAAAATGCGCAAATAAAAGGATGGAATTGAGGCGAGGATGAAGGGAAGACACTTGACTTAGTACAAAAATATATGACATGATGCTGACAAAAAGCAGAGCGAGCACTTACCCGAGTCATGATCCCGCATCGCATCCTAGAGAGACAAAAAACACACACAAAGCTCTGTCAGCGTGTTCAGACAGAAACCACATGCTGTGCTGTCACTCATGGTTTGACATCAGCACTGAGATGTGAATGCAGACAGTCTGTTTGCAATGTATGCCATTCAGACCGCACATAAGACACTTTGCTTTCTAACCTTTTCTGGACTCTCAGATGAGGCCTCAACAAAAGACTGGGAGAAGTGCACAATACCTACTTTCCTCTTCAGCCAGAATCTATGGCACCAGGAGCTGGGGGAGGTATTCAGGCAGTCTAGCTACTCCCCAGCAGGGTACAATACAACAGGCCAGTGAGGAAAAAGGGAGGAGAGGGACACAGTAAAGGAAAGTGAGGAAAGTGAGAAAGGAACGATGACAAGACTGACGTCCAGGTAATATCAGGAGAATATTCTCCCAAGCATGCAAAACTAGTGAGCTATTTGTGCAAGAACATGAGCAGTGAAAAAGCAGAAACTAGAACTTTGCAGGGGGAAGTCAAGTGTTTTAAAATCACTAAAATAAGATGCCATCAGGGGAATTACACAAAAACACGCTCGACACTGTCAAGGTGGATGACTTAACATAGAGATAGATATAAGAAAGAAAAAAAGCAAGGCGGAGATAGCTGGAATGTCTGAGATGTACATAGGGGGACAGGATCACTCTCAGGAAGGAGATATTTTTGGAGAGCTTGAGCCTACAGGAGAACCCTGGGGGCCCATATGGTGTGTAGTTACCTCAATCATGGTGCTGTCTACAGGCAGGGTGGTGCTAACCATGTGGACGTTGGGCGTGGAAGTGGAGCGCTGCCTCTGGGAGAGACCGCCGCCTGTGGGTGGGTAGGACGTGGTGTAGTTGAAGGCATGAGGGGTGGAATATCGATGGGCTGAGCTGTGAGGGTGCAAAGGATCAAATACTGAGATGGAGCAGCTACTGTTCAGACCAAAATGTGGATAAACTGAAAGACAGCAATCTGGGTTTCCCCAACCAATCTAAGCACTTTTTTTTTTCGCTCCGTTTTGATGTCTCGCACACATACAGGCATGTCAGAGATGCTCTCAGCGAGAGAAGCTGCATGCTCATCACTTCCACAAACTGTCAGAAGTGCAACCACGTCAGCAGATGCAAGAAGTGAGCTGGTTAAGATCCTGTGACGGTATGCACACAGTCAGATATTCTGTTGAGATAAGATTTAAAACCTATGTTTGCCTCTGGCCAAGCACTGAAAACAAGGAGGGACTTTGCCCAAACACATGAGAATCCCCAAAATTATCTTCTGCAGGAGGCTGTCCTGCAGAGGATTTTCTTCATTAAAAAAAAAAAAAAGCAACACTGAGTGACATAAAATTTAGTCATATTTATGAAATATGTTACATTTTGTTATTGGAGCATTGAATTTACATGCATCCCCCACATTAGATTGTCTTCCTGATGACCAAACATGCTCAAATAG
>JAPXVT010000002.1:24509491-24522275 GCA_029823135.1 Acanthurus reversus | reverse complement strand
CCTAATAACTTTTGATCATATTGTAATTCAGGTGGTCTAAAAGAACACTAGACTTCTGCACCTCTCCTTGCTCTGTATTCAAGCTTTAGAGAATAAAGTCTGTGACGGGCACTTTTTGACCAATCACGGATCATTTCAGAGAGTGCGTGTTCCTATTAGCTGCTCTACGCTGCGCTTCTTAGCAATAGATGACGTTGCTATGAGCTGATTAGCTGTTGAAATGAGTGACGTGCCTTATGTTCTAGAACTAGCCTCTGGGGAGTTGACAAGTTGCGTTGCAGGCGACACCATCAGCTGGCTTGAGTCGAGCTGAGACGGAACAGTTTACGCTGCTGCAGCTTTCCCTGCAACGGTTTCGTTTAGTCATGACTCTGTGATGTAAACTGGCTTTACAAACGAAATAAAATACAAGCCTCAGCAAAACAAAAAAAAAATAAAAGAAGAGGAGGGGGCAGTGGAGTTCTCATTCATGCCACAATGAGATCAATTTCCAGACGCTGCCTATTCCAGCTTTAAGCTACATTTCCAAAGCACCTCAACATGTACGACATAAAAATCAAGAATCTGCATTATTTGTCTGCTACAGGGAAAGCTATTTTTCCTCAGCAGTTATATTTATTACAGATAAAAATTATATTAAAATGTTATTTGTTGTAATATAACCTATTAATTGTTTGGATGCTAGTAAAATACACCGGAAAAGCAATACAGCTGATTTCCGATTTAATGTTGCTGTTTTCACACTAGATGCTTCACTTTCAGAGGACTTGAGGTTGAAACAAAAACAATGAGACTGACAAACTTACCTTCATGTAACACTGACTAAAATCGATAGAATGCAAACTATCCTCAACCAAACAAAGCACAGCGCAGAGCTACAAATCACTCTAAAAATTTCTATAGTGGCATCTTGGCTCAGACACTAGATGTTGCAGTCCGAATCAGATATTTTTCTAATGTGACAAACATAGTAAAAACCCTAATGTAGTTAGCCAATGTAATGTCCCTTGCCATTTGAAATATCACTTAGCACTGTAGGCTGTTAGCTAGTTAAATGGGTAATGCTAACAATCACATCCAAGGCCTAAAAAATCTCTTGATTGGGAGCATCTCTTTGCCTACAGTTGTTAAGCTATGACTGGAAAAGCACAGACAACCAGATTTTATAATAGGCCTCGGCCTTGTCACATCTAGGCTACAATATATTGAAATTTTTGTGATGGAAATGAACAATTTTGTAACTTCACATGTCCTGTTTTCAGGTGGCACGGTAGCAAGACAGACGCCCTATCTCTAATCAACACAAGCCCCTCCTGTCACCTTAACTAACACTGGACCCTGAGGACAGCCAACGCTCCGTCAAATTGAGCAAAGAACAATATAGATTTAATTAGATATCTTTCTGCCAAGCTTTTAACGGCAGGAACTCATTATTTTTAATTTCTCTTGGCTTGAAAACAGTTTTGGTCGGGGTTAATCCCATGGAGTGGACAATCTATTAGCAACTGACTTAAGATAAAATGACGCAGCGCCTCTTCCACATTCCAAACAGGCAGCTGCTGCAAAAAGTCGACACGTTGTTTCAGTGCTTGATATGCTGAGCACATTGTGATGCACTCCATCAAAGTTTGGATGGGCCTGCTGGCAGACACTTTAAAAGAGATTTTGTGGATTTTCAGGAGGCACAATGTGAATCTAGTCATTGGCTTGTGACTCTCTCTCTGCCGATCAAAGCAGAAAAACCACAAATACTGAGAAATTTATGATTATGTACCATTTGTAGACAAAGCTGTCCCGCAGACTTACCCGGAGCTGTGTAAAGAGGTCAGATCCCTTTGGACTGCTCCTTACCACGAAAAGGCACTCTCACAACCAGGCTTACCCACAATCACACACACACTCTAACGCACACACACGGTGAAAACAATACCACATGCTGTTGCAGCTGGTGAAAATTGGCTTTGCAAATGATTTATGAGGAAGGAAATGCATTCAACATAGAGTTTAAGGACACGCACAATGCATTTTGGTGATTAACACATAACATGACTTTCGTTTCTTCACATGAAAAGTGCACAGGCCACTTTGCTAAAAGTCATTTCACTCTTCTTTCCTCCGGCTGCAAAGGAGGAGAACTTAATACAGCAACAGCCTTTTCTAATATGTTGTATTTTGTGTGTGAATCGATATGATCTGGTTTTAAAATGTGGTCTAATTGTAAATGTATGATTTGCACCTGCAGATGGGAAGAAAATTATCAGAAGGACATTAACTATCTACTATAGACTTATGTAATATTGACCTTGTAATAAAAAAATAATGGATTATGAGTAGATGTAAGATAAAAACTTTGCCTCACCTTGGAAACCGTGACAACGATTCCCTCATTCGCCGGGATGTCAGCGGCGGCAGGGACGGGGCACCGCTGTCACCAGGCGTCGGACACAACCTGAAGACAGAGAGGGAACTTCTCAGAGTTTACAGTGAACATCTGAGCGCTCAATCAAGTAGCAGCTCACTCCTAAGAACTATGTTGGTCTGCTGGTAAAAAGTCTTATCTCTTCACTCTCAGTGATAAGGGATCTCTTAATGATTGATATCAGTCCTGCAGCTTACATGTAAATGAACACTAACTGGGGGAGTCTCCTCTCCCCACTGAGAGTATGCAAAGCCACATGTACAAGCTTAGACTTAATCAACAGACCGGCAGTATCAGCAGAACTTGCTTTCCCTGTTTTATCTCAATGACACAATTTCTGATAAACAATAACTCCAACTTAACCTAAATCAGATAAATATTAAATGTCACTTTGGGCTTCTGGTTATGTTTCTTTAATTCATTTTTCTTGATGCAATGTTTAAGAAGCATTGTGACAGAATGTATTGACACTGACATCATGTCTTTTCACAGTAGAGAAACTTACAGAAGCTGTCGGATATTGCTCCAGTCCACGCACATCGTGGGCACTTTGGTGCTACAATGCTCATGGAATTTGTAGCCGCATGTTTGGCAACGGAAACCATTCAAAAGAAACTTCTGGCAAATGTCGCAGAACGCTAGTTTCAGGTATGTTTTCCGAACCTGAAATGAAAAAACAAAAAATAAATTAAAACAAAATTAGCAAAGGAGCCTTTTTTTCTGAGTGTGAGAACTTACAAAGGCTTCAGATACTCACAAAATTATGTGTCGTCAAGGGAACATGATCTAACACCTCCACCAGCAGCTCTTCCCCAATAAGGGAGATGGAGTCTGTATTCCAATCCATCCGGACTTTTTTACTGTTTTAAAAGAGGACAAACATGATGCAAGAAAAATAACTGCGGTAGATAAGAAGGTGATTTGCACAATCTCTGATCTAATTTCTCTGGTTTCAAATCCACAACAGTCCTGAGCTTACCTCCTCTGGTCTGGATGCAGCCTGAAGACAGCACAGCACTGAGGCTGCAGACCTCGCACCTTCAGTGCTTTAATCAGGCAACTGTGCAGAGTCATACCTGGTCGCACATTTACCTGGGGAGCGAAAAAAAAGTATTGCTTCCTCTCATGCCTGCCAGGATGTAAGCAGCTAAATATGCCTTCAGGTAACTGTGCTCTAATGCAGTATTTCTACAAACTTATTGAACCTCCGTAAATCAATATGCCATCCTCTACCCGCACAAACAGAATCAACTCACCACAGTGCGCTGCTGATTTGGGAGGTAGACACGAATAGTGCTGCTAGCCTTGGAGTCGGGCATCTTGCCGTCGTCCGAGGAGCGACGCTGGCAGGGAAAGCCCTGAACCATGGTTGGGGAAAGACACGGGCCCTCGAACGCAGAGTCCTTCATTCCAAAGCCGTTGCTCAGGGTCTTCCACGCTCCCTGCAGATGCGCCATTAGTAAAGCCAAGTGCTTGCAATGGTCTGAAAAAGTGAAAAACAAAACAAGAGCGCACACACACAAACATTATCAGTAGTTCGAATGCTTGAGAGCTCATATCAGCAACCGACTACTTAATCAATATTACATTAGTTGTCTTTGTCATTAAGGATCTTTCTCTGTGAGGACACTAGTGGTGTGCAGATTCTTCCGTGAACTGAAATAGAATGCAAATGTTTCCCATCATGACAAATAAATGCAGTGCAATATTCCGTCAACTTTCTCTAACAGTTTCAACCAATCTTCCCAACCCAAAACCTGCCTTTGTAGAATCTTAGGAGTATTTCTGGGTTGGTATTTTTTTTCCCACTGAAAAAGCAGCTGTAAGTTACTTGAATGTGCAGCAGTTGCATCAGATTCAAATGGCGAGACATTTTTTTACTGCCAGGAAAAAGGCCAGTAATATAACAATAGGTCGAGTTACGCCACCGAGAACTCGTTTGGTGTAATCTCTAAACATAATCTCACCAACTGAAACCAACCCTCTCGAGTGAAGGTGTGATTTGGGCAATTTCAGTCTAACGTGTATGTTCGTGGCAAACTTTTCAGAAGTGTGACAGGAAAAGTAAAGAGGACACGTACATTTCGGCCTATTTTGTGGTCCTGTGTGCATAACAAGCTCTGGGCTTGACTCTGCGCTGTATCAAAATACAGGGGCAGTTTTAAGAACGCAACAATTGGCAGCAATTGTCCTGTCCTTCTTGTTTGACAGGGAACAGCAGAGCAATGCAGACAAACTAATCCACTCAGACCAGGAGAATCCCAGGCCACCACAGAGGTCAGTCATGTTATTTACAGTGTATGCTCTCTCTCATGACTTTCTCATGCATGATGAGGCAGCACACAACTCACACTGGACAGTTGGTCACATATATTAAATGATCACAATGATAGACACATGCAGGGTCTGATTAGATGAAGTTAAAACACTGGTGAGCTTAAAAAAAAAAAAAAAAAAAAAGCAGGTCATTAGTCATCTCAGTGTGTATACTTTCACCCTGCAAAACTCCCAATTACCTCTGCTGCTCCAAAACCTGTTAAGGCTGAGCAGATGATTTAGTGCAGTTAGTGGTTAACGTGAGCTGTCACGGCACAGCACAATGTCAGACAGCAGCACGGGAGAGCAGGAACTTTGCACGATCGAGGCTTCGCCTCTTTCCCCAGCATGCTGCAGGAATTGTGTTCACAACAAGTGCTGTGATCCATCCACACAAGGGTATCAACACAGAAAATGTGAAGTCCAGAATAATCACACTAACCTTACACTCCCGCCTGCTCGGGTCTGCACCGCACAACAGGTCAGTCTACATAACACAATCAGCTTTACGAACCCACAACATGCGTCGCATCCACATACAAGTTTGCTGTGACTTGAGCGAAGTCTTCAAAGGCTAAATGTAGGTTAGATCAATGTCAGCAGGTTAACGTTAGCATATTTTGGGAAAGTACAGCAGACACTAAACTGGTTTTAAACGCATCCAGGAGACTTCCAGCTCAGTCCAACTTTGTCCCAAACAAGCTAGCAAGATAAGTGTACTAGCTACATAAACGCGTGCATGATTTGCACAATTATAATAAGGCAGCTAACGTTATTCGTGAGTGTGTGTGTGTGTGTTTTTATAAGGCCTGGTTATTCCAGTTATTACGGTGAAATTGTCTGCAGGCCCACAAATGCGAACTACTTCGTTAAACTTCACTGCACAGCTCCACTCGCCCGTCATTCAAATTTCTCCAGTCCAAACAATGCACGTCTCGGTCGTGTGTCTTACCGAGAAGCAGTTAAAACAGTTGTGCGGTTAGCATTTTCAAACGTGAGTAAGTTAGCTACGCTACGAGCCAGTAGCCTGCTGTGTGCTTACCAAGAGAAGTTAGAAAAGTTGTGCTCCGCCATAACTTCAGGAAAAAGTGGCGTCGGTGACATCATCATATTTGCAACGCATTCAAAGAAAAAGGAAAAAAGTCGAAGTGGGAGAAGACTCGGAGATTGTGTCTAATAATCGTGCATCCGGTCAATGTAGCAATAACGTAAGACGTGAAGGTCATAGGCGGGTCTCGTTTGGGAACCACCTAATATAAAAAAGGAAAAGTTTATTTTCCCAGTCGTTGTGAACGCGAAAAAATCCGTCGGACCCTCAAAGTGACACGACGAGGGATATTCTCGGAGTCTCGTGAAGCACTTTCAAATTAAAACTCCCGTGAAATTGCTCGCTAATGTCTCGCTTTTCAATCAATATTTACGTTGTTCGGCAGAAGGTGAAAAGGTCTGAGTCGGTGTCGTGCGTCCGTCCGACGCCAGTGATTGAAACAGGACCTTGCACTCATAACAAGAGTTGCAAGCATCACTCAGACTGCGCAACTACAGCACAAATTTAAAGCCCTCCCACTTCGGTGAAACAGTTGTCTTTGTGCATAAAAGATCAACTCTTTTTTTTTTTCTTTTTTTTAAGCTAACACCTATATGATGGTAAGCTATTTGACATATACAAGCTACTACATATATTATTATATTAAGGTTGTTTTCTGTAGCGCTCGTCGCTGATTAGCTCAAACTGACAAATGTTAATTAAAATTGTCAAAAGCTAATGTGCATGCGCATTAATAGAGTTTTTACAGCACATCCGTTAAAAATATTACTGTATCTTTTGAAAAGCATAAAAATATCGGCCTACTACCGGTTTAGAATCCAGGAGCAATCCATCAATAATTACAAGTGCGCCATCGTCTGGAGACATGAAGCCACTGCAACATTTGGGGCTTGGAAATATTTTTGGAGCCATATTTGTATTCCTGAAAGTCATGTTATATTTGTACATATTCATATAGGCTGCATAACTTTAAGGCATGTAGGCTACCAACAAAAAAATTCAGTCTCAGGGTGGAGAATTTTTTTAATTTCCATGAGCCTAAATGAAGCCTTGGAATATTACTCTTCAGTTTATATGGATTTGACCTATTTTCAACATTTAAACAGAGTTAAACATGAGGTTTTATTAGCCAATAACACATCTTATTCTCTAGCTGTAACAGTACAGTTGTGAAATCATACCCTCTGCACTCACCATGTGTTCACCTCCGTGGCATCCTGGTCTGGGTCCCCTGAGGTGCCTTAAAGGTCCTTCCAACAAGCTGGAGTTGACACTTTCTGATAATAAAACAGCCTCATCAGCATATTGGTCAATATGTCCTGATGGGTTCGGCATACATTGTTTCCATGAAGCATCTGCAGACAGTTTTAGCTGGAAATCTAAACCATAAACCCACGTTACATTGATGTTTTGCAGACAATCTGGCTTTAATTCTATCCATCTGATATTACAAATTTAGC
The DNA here is from genome assembly GCA_029823135.1 of Acanthurus reversus. Taxonomy (NCBI): domain Eukaryota; kingdom Metazoa; phylum Chordata; class Actinopteri; order Acanthuriformes; family Acanthuridae; genus Acanthurus; species Acanthurus reversus. The sequence goes on along the minus strand of JAPXVT010000002.1, from coordinate 24,515,032 downwards.
CTGCTTTCCTGAAAAATGACATTTTCTAACAGATCTAACATCATCTAACAAACAACAGAAACACCAAATACTGTTTCTGTGAAGATGAGGGCAGGGCTTTGTCATTGTGGACCGTTTTAAGGTGCTCCACTCCACATGCAACCGTACCCCCCGTGGGATATTGTATGATAAACCTTTTAATCCATTTAAAATTATGCACCAAGGGTTTTTATATTTCCCTGGCATTGAATTAAAGGTTGTGAGCAGCAAAATGAAGAATACAGGAAAAAACCATTGCAATCTTAAAGATTTACAGCCGAAGCCACCTTAAGACAAGATGAATGCATCTTTCCCACTTATTGATCTGACTGAGCACTCAGGCCAGTTAGCTGAGATGCTTGCAGCTCCCATGGAGTCTGGGCTCAGGTCTCCTGTATTTAGAATAGGATGCAGTCAGGACTCATTAAACAAGAAGGTTCATCATAAGAGTTATACAATAAAATGTTTGCCAAATCATCAGGCTAAAACACATGCACACCAGTCTTTGATTGTTGGGCCCATGCACCATAAACCTTCATTACAATTACAGATTTTGTCATTTTAAGCTTTTCTTCAGAGTCCAACTTCACAAAGAATTCTGAAAATCACCTTTTAATGTGTTTCTAACAAGTGCAAGAACTGATCCTTGCGAAGATTGTTCTTATTTTCTCTGGTTTGGCTTTATAGCCTAAAGCAATCTTAAAACGGAAATATTGCTTGATTGCTCTCACTCAAAGATTTTTGATGCAGGCTGCTGAAGACTCTCACACTCTACATATGCCCCTTTTTAACTTTAAATTTATAGAAATAGTTTTAGCAGCCAGGTTAATTTTAATTAGGCCTAGTAACAGTGAAAAGAGTTTATTGAGAACCAGATACAAGCATTTCTGTACAGGTTGTACCTCTGATATGGTCAACAAAGATGCTCTGAGACATATGGCTGATATTAATTTAATTAAATGAAACTGTAACTGTATCAGGGAAGCTCCGGGAAATATTAGAGAGGACCCTGTACAGTCTTGGCATACGTTATGAGCCTTTTAAAAATGCTGACAGAAACCTACAGTTGTTTACACAGACTGACAGTCTCTCCAGCAATTTTTGTATGACTAAAGTAAGGCTAGCTAACGATTTATAATGATCACATGAAAACATTTCAAGTTTCTTTTTAAACACTCAAAACTTACTGTGCATCCATAGGCTACTCAGTGTTTTGTGACTCTTGATTCCATGTTAATTTAAAAAATAAAATATGATTTATTCTGTGATTATTGTCAGTTATAATAGAAGAAGTACCGGCTAGGGCAGAATTATATCGCTATAGGTACATAAAATGTTCGACTTTTTAAGACTTTTTTAAGGTTAGAAATGAAGTGAATAAAATGAGGCCAGTCGATTTATGGAAAGGGGACCATTATCTATTTTTGATAGGCCGATTTATAGAGGCGGCGTCCAGACATTATCGTTTTTCATTGGTTGCCTGAGGAGTATGTGGCCAATGACCGTCCAGGTTTTTACTGGATACTGTGAATGACAATTCAGGAACTCCTGATCACACCGCATGTAGCGCAAAGAAGGAGGCGTAAACACTGACATAGCTAGGTAGCCAGCAAGGTAAGCAATAAAACAGCTTTAATATGTATTTAATCCGTAGATATTGTATATTTGTGAACTTTATAATTATGACATGTTATAACCGATAATGGCGGAAAATATGGCGTTTGGTGGGTTTCCTTTGTATGAACGCACAGGATTGGCCTGCTCGCTCTAACGGAGCACTGGAGGTTTTATTCCGGCCTGCTACCGTTAGCTCATGACAACGACTTTGGCGTGTGCGTCCTGCGCGGGAAATTTTGTTTTTATGCCATATTCGCGTCACTAACCGTCAGAAGATATTTGCGGTAAACATTTATTGCTGTTAATGTGGGATCGACACTTTCGTACTGGCGCAAGTAGACCGATCGTCGACCGAATCGTGCTTCTTGGTCGTGGTCGTGAGGTGGTCTGCTAGCATGTGTTAGCTAGCAGCATTAGCGTCTCGCGAGTGCGCAGAAAAATCAACGTGACTAGGCCAACGTTAGCGTAGCTTCAACCTTTGGCATTTGATTGTTTTGCAAGCGCAATAATAGTCAAGCACGTGCTGTCCGGTTTAATTGTCCGAGGCAGATGGTTCGTGGGAGCTTTTACAATTAATGATATTTAAATTTTGGTCCGTGTCGGGCTCGCAATTTCAGCACATGTTCATCATCATAACACGATGTGCTGTGTCTGTCCTCTGGGGCTAGCTTCCCCCAGTCTGCACACAGCTCACAGCATGCTTTCGATTTATTCAGTTGTGCGTAGCACTGAACTGGGAGAAGTAATGAAAAAAATAATTTGGACTTAGCTGTCTGCACACAGCGGGAACGGCCTGGCACGTGGCTACTAGAGATGCGTTGTCTCAGTAACTATTTGGTAAAACTATATTATTTAAGCTATAAATTGCGGCCTGGCGTGTATTTGGATGATCATTGTGACGACCGGACGCAACAAGTTAGCCCTTTGCAATCGTTGTAGTATAATATAAAGCTAGCTGCCTCGTTTTGCTGGCCTGCGTCACCTTTTGGGTAGTAATGACGGGTAGCTTGATTACTTATTAACTCACATTCTTCTTGGCTTGATGTCTTTAGCATCGTCAGCAAACAGAAGTTTGGCCTCACAACATGTTTCCATTGACGAAACCGTGTAAGTTAGATTAGTAAGTTAGTTAGTTGTAGTCTGATGGCCAAGTCTAATAGACTCCGCAGCTGGAAAATGAACCCTTTGACCTTAGATTAGATTCCCTGGTAGTCATTCTGAGAAAGTGACTCTTGCAGCACTGGTGTGAGTTGTGTGCCGTTATTTGACTCCAACATGAAGAATTGGTTAAAGTAACTATTCTATAACCCAGTGTTTGAACTGGTACATATGAATTATGCTCATATTTACTCAGTTGAAATGATTTTGACTATATTTGTTATCTTTATCAGGTTATTTTTGATGACATGGAATCATGTGCATGACGGCTGCATCACAACAATCACTTCAGCAATAGTTGTACATTTATTTATTTATTTATACTTGTATACATATTTTTACATGTGCAATCAGATGAAATGTAAGATTTAGTACACGCCAGGCTTTTATACAGCTAGATTGAATAGCGTAATATATGTGTTGTGGAGTGAAAGTGCATAATGCCCCTTGTTTGTAAGTAATCCAAACAGATTTAGCTCCCAGTGACAAGATTAATGTGCTTTGTTGATGCTTTTTTTGGTTTTAACATCATACTAAGCGGCTTAAAAGTTTGAGAGGCCGCTTTTTAAACTTCATTTGAGCCAGAATGTAGAAAATGAGTTCAGTAAACTGTCGAGCGCACCGTGTCAATTATTTTCCTGTTGTAGGTATGATAATAATGTGCAAAACTGCATAACACAAGATGTTTTTCCACAAGACAGTGCCAGAGGGCACATGTTTTATGGAGGTTGGCCTATTAGAGCCTCAAAACTGCTTTTATTCAGCACAGAATCTCATGGAAAATTCAAATGGTGCGTGCCAAGATAATGTCCCTGTAGAAAAGAAGGGTTTTGTGTGTGTGTGTGTGCTGTAGAATGGACAGCTGGAAAACACTAAATGCACCCAGTGTAGACAGTGTGTGAATTCGGTGGTTTATGTTGAGTTAAATTTTTACCTGATTCCTGTTTACAAGTATGTGTTATGTTTTTGTTTAGATAATGGAGTTGGGCGGCAACAGCGAGTGCTTTGGATGTGGCCGCACTGGGCATTGGATCAAGAATTGCCCCACTGCTGGTGGTTCACGTGGGCGCGGCGGCAGGGGGCGAGGGGGGCGAGGCAAAGGTACGATATGCTATTCTGGCCACTCTCAACATATAATGATTTTTACATTTACCTTGATTACATGATATTCTTCTAACTGAACTTTACATTTGTAATACACTCAGATTTAGTTTAGAGTTACGTGTGGCTCTCAGCACAAGATTGCACATTAGTTGGAGGGGAAACACTTGGGGAGAGCTTGATGCTGAAACGTTGTAGCCTTTTTTTGCACAATAATCTGTTTGTGTTGTTGCAGAGCTGTTCTGTTATCGATGTGGAGACCAAGGACACATGGCCAGGGACTGTGACCAAACTGAGGATGGTGTGCATTGCAGTTCTCTTTCTTCCTTGTCAGTTCTAGTTAGTTGATGTGAAGTGGTATTTCTCTTTAACACAGCAACAGAAGAGGAAACAGGAACTTTCTGATATACAGGATTTAAGTTACTCCAAAATTTGTGTTGAAAATCAGATTGAATCGAGTCGCCCGTGTCAGTGGGCTACTCACCAAACTTCAGTCAAACTGTAAAATGAGGCAGTGCTGATTAAATATTAATCAAGATTCTGTTATTTCGCTTCCCGTTCTCATCTAAAGTGTTCTCAAAAACATACTTTAGGGTTTTGTGTAGCTATTATGAGACTTCTAAGAGTTTTTTTTTTTCAGTAAGGTGCCATATTTCCTGTTTTAAAATGGATGAGCCAAAACAAAGCACTGCCCAACTCGCAGTATCTCACCTACCAGCAGGAGCACTTATCGGTGTAGTGTGCTGTGTTCTTCTTGTAGATTTTCTACCTTTTTAAGCAAACGTGAATAAGAACGCCTTTTTCTCTGGTCATACAGCACCAGTTTCAAAAATATTAGCACCTTTCTGTAGGTTGACAGCCCAGTTTCATGCAAAGACTGTCCTTCATACATTGAATTGCTTCTTGCGCGGTAATCGTTTTTATCCTTTTTCTCCGTTTAGCATGCTACAACTGCCACAGGAGCGGCCACATTTCCCGGGACTGCAAGGAGCCCAAAAAGGAGAGGGAGCAGCTCTGCTACACCTGCGGCAAAGCCGGCCACATGGCCCGAGAGTGTGATCATGCCAATGAGCAGAAGTGCTACTCCTGTGGTGGGTTTGGCCACATTCAGAAATGTTGCGATAAAGTGAAATGTTACAGGTGAGACTTCACACGGTCATTTTTTGAAATTATGCTTTTTGTTTGCTTTTTTCACGGCTGCCAGTGTGGTATCTCTTTCACTTGTCTGACATTTATTGAGATTTTTTTTTTTTAATTTCTGTCATCACTGTAAAAGTTTAAGGTCCTGTTTGTAGGATTTGATGGCATGTAGTGGTGAGGCTGCAAATCACCCGGCTCACACATCCCTTTCCACACATGTAGGAGAGCTTAAAGAGAGAAGCTAAAGAGAAAAACCTTGAAGACCTTGAGCCAGTGTTTAGTGTATCTGTACTGTACTACTGTAGAAACATTGCAGACTTTGTGGTAGAGGAACAACTTTATCTGGAGATGTAAAGGGCTCATTCTGTTCTCATTTTCAGGTGATAATACACCAATGAAAACATGCCTTTCCTCCATTTCTCCAATAGATCATGCAAAATCTTAGACACTGGATCTTTCTGTTGGCTTATTGAGTTCTTGGATTCATTCTCAATTTCACTTTTAAAG
>JAPXVT010000002.1:24303329-24313832 GCA_029823135.1 Acanthurus reversus | reverse complement strand
ATGCCCTAAGCATAAGGGCACATACTAACCTACTCACCATCTGTAGCAGCCTTCAGTAGTTTCCAATGTGAAGTTAATTTTCGTACTTCTAGCAAGTGGTAGCAACACTTTGGGAATATTTAGTTTTGAGGTACCATTAACTTGAATCACGGCTATAAATATTAGCATTAGCGTTACCAACACTGACAGCTGTGAGGGAATCATTTCCGCCTCATGAGATCACGGAGATGTACTATCAGCGAAACTAACGGCTGAATGAATGAACGTTAAGTTTATGTTCAAGCTAAACTTCGTCCGGCTCATTAAGTTAGCTGTTTGTGAAGCAGTTTCAAAGTTGTGGCTCTAAGACAGACGTTCGTGTGAGCTAACATCGCCACAGAAGCTATTTCTCAATCAAAACACACGCTGCTTTCCAGCCACTTTCAGTTTGTCACTTGTTAGCGGACAGCAGCCACATGACAACAGTAATAATGTCCTCCAGTCGTCTAATTCAGGTCCTTCGCTTTGTTTATCCTCGCCGACGCTTGGGAACACACGGCGACTGTTAATTTGAAAGCCCTAGTTTCACATTAATGTATGCAGTTAGCGAACGATATCTTAACACAAGCATATTTCCTACAAAAACCCGCCATTAGCAATAATTGGACTTCCAGTGTGCATGCTGGGAGTGGGGAAACGTCACACACACAAGGGCGGGCGACAGCGTGATGACGCGCTTTCTTAAAGGGACAGTTTGTTTTTGTTTCCAGAGACTAGTTTTTCAACAATCGAATTGAATTGAATTTGACTGAATTTCATTTAAGTTCAGTGTGCCAAGTTTGAGTTTGTGAGTTTTGTGGTAGCTTCATTAATTGCACTTTTGTTTGTTGATATGCACCCAAAACTTACAAAATCAGCTGAAATCGCAAGACTCCTGCAATATCAGTCAGAGGTGATCTTGCTGCAGTCTTGTCAAAGTTGTAAATTATAATTAGGTAGTCTTAGTAATTAGTAGTGTGTTATTTTGTTTATTTAAGTTAATGTTGTGCTCACACTGTGCTTACAGCTAAACAAATTAGTTTAAAACAGTTGTTTGTGGTTTGGCATCTTCCAATATCGTCAAACAGCATTAATATCCCATTTTGGCACACCTTCTTTTTTGCTGTCTGTTTATTGCTGTCATTGCGGTATTTGTTTATTATTATTTTTAAATAGTAATAATTAATTACTGTTCCTCTAATTAGAGAATTTGTCTATCCTTAGAAGTATCAAGTTTGCTGTCATTCAACTTTTTCCCCCATTACTGAACATCTCACACAGCAAACAAGGCACAGTTACATATCTTATTCATGGCAAAAAAAAACAAACAAAAACAAAACAGAAATGTAACTTTAAAAAAAAAAAGTAAATAAAAAACAATCAGAAAGAAAACATGAAAAAAAAATTATGACTTAATAGTTTTGTCTTGTTCTTTTAACACTTCAAACCAGGTTTTGTCTTCAAGTACCCACATTTAGGTATTAAAAAAACCTACCTAACAATAACACTATACTGATAACTGAGTTCAAATTCCCTTTTAAAACAGAAACACCAGCCTCCTCTCTGCACTGCCATGAATGGTATCTCAATGTCCTTGAACTCTGCATATCACCCCAAAAAGCCCACACTGATGGAATAATAAATGATCCAACTTTCAATATCTCCTTCACAACTTTTTTTTTCACATTTCCTTCAGGAACTCTCATGTCATGCACTTACTGCCCTGTTGACACAGTTCCTGGCTACCAGTTTATATGTACACAATATGTCTAATCCAACCCGAGAGTCCTTAAATTCATCCCAACGCTCTGAAGCCCGAAGCGCAGTTTTTGCTGATACTGCATCAGAGAGATGTACATTCATCTCTGAGATGAATGCATGCATTATGAATGAATTTGACATGCATGTAAAGTAGAAGTTGGCTGGCATACGTAGGTTGATTGAGTAAGTTGTGTTAGTTTGGTCTTCAGCATTCAGCGAAGAGCATGCAGTGTGCAATTTTTCACCCCTAGGTGTCGCTGACAGCTACCTGTATATTATGACAGAAGTGAGTAGAGGACAAGTACATTACATGATAGGCTAGAAAGTAAAACAAAGACTGCTGAAAATGAGCTACATGGCAACATGTAGATCAAAACTCTATAAACAGTGTTTCTGTGTGTGAGATCATTTTCTGGCCCTGAGTTAAAACATGAATTGTTAACAGAATGTTAATTATATAATCTCTGTTCGATTGGCTGCATTGTATCTGATCCAACACCCTATCCAATTTGAAGTTATTACTGCAATTCTCCTGGTTTGTGCCCTGAGTTTCCAGTAACAGAGCGATGCACAACTTGATAAGAATACTCATTTTTCTATTGAGAAGTTTTACATAATGCAGCATTGTGCCAAAGGTGACATATTGTTTAAGTCAGAGTGCAATAGCAGAGAAATTCCGTCAGTGATTTGTGCTCTGTTCCAGTAAGATGACTTTAGTGACAACCTTATAGTTTATTGCAGCAATCAACACTATAAAATACTTTATGCTCACACTACAAAGGGTACAGGATGAAAAGTGACAGTCGCTTGGTTGAACTCTTTCAAGTTATTTTGGGTTCAAACAAATTGACACATCTTTCTTCAGTACAGTGATGGCAGATGGGAATGAAACCTGAGAAGACAGAACACCTTTAATATATTTTGACAAAGCTGCTTTTTTGAGGACTTCAGTTCTACATTTAGTTTCATCTTTGTACCCCATCCACGGGCACTGGAGGTACAACTGACGAGTGAATGATGTAATGTCTGAGAACATGGAAAACAATACCTGAATGTCACATTCTATGTCTGTAGCACTTCACACATGTCTAGACAGCTCAAAGTGCAGAACCAGAGTGAACCCATTCAAAGGGAAATGCTTGTAATGTAGAGTTTTTTCTGGCCTTTGGATAAATCGTTATGTGATTTCCACAGTTCAAGCCTGGCAGAATTAGAGCACAGCAACCATTAAGAGCATATGAAAAATAAGGAAGTTCTTAGCTGTTTTTTTCTTTAAATAGTCTGACTTTTGCCCATGTTTTTGAAGATTTGAAGGGTAATTACTGAGTGCAATATATATAATCAACTATTATTTCTTAAAGGTTGACCTTTCAGATTCCAGTGTGTTGTGTTAAAGGGCGACTCACTTTAATTGCAGTTAATGGTGCAGCATTTTACCACACCATCAAAGCATTTCATGTCTACTAATAGACTATTTAACTAAAAACATACAGCAACACCCATATGTTTCACATAAAATATCCATTATGTCACAGATGGCTGTAGCTGCTTTGCAATCTTGTCTGGTGTCTCCTCATCTGGCATGCATCAGCAGTCACATCCTTCCTGGTGTGAAGTCGGGAACTTTTCTTGGCCACCATGCTTGGCTCGGTCCAAACAAGTGGGTGCAGAAGGCAATAGCACTCACTTAAATGCTTACTCAAATACAATGTTCTCAACTGGTGGCTCAGCTTTACCAGAAATGTAATAGGCTTTTGAGAGGGTCACTGCTTCAAACAGTTTTGGGAAGTACACAGCTTAAAGGTCCCCAAGGTGTGAGGCATAGTTAAACCTGCTGTAGGTGGGCATAATAAAAGGTGTTACTATCCAGTGAAATCAGCCTTTGCCTCAGGGAGTGATCTTGTGTGTTCCAAGTAATGTAAAAAGGAGGAGGAGGTGGTACTAGCTGAAATGTGTGATAAGACTACTGATGTCCAGATGGATCTTGACTCTGCAGTTTTTGCAGCAATCTGGTAAACTTTGTTATTTATTTATCACAATGAAAAGGAAAAATGCTTAAATATCAAGCTCTCCCTTGAGGAGAAGTAATGTACCATTTCGCTTTAAAGTTTAAAACTTGCTCTACATCAAGTAAAACAGGGCAGCACTATGGAGGTGTGCGGTAAGCATTAAATCCCTTTACACAATCTTAACTACATGCTTTAAATCCCCCTGCCGTTTCCATTGGCATTAGGTGGATCGAGCTGAGTGGGTTTGTATTTGCAGCTCTATGCATTCATGATCATGGACAATGGAGGTGTAATCTTGCCAAAATGCTTCCATGTGCACCACACAACTAACTACTCTTTGGTCAAAACTCAAGGAGATTTATTTCTTATTAAACTCACATCAGGTATAATTATTTGTATAAGTCTGTTTAAGATTTTGACTGCGGTGTTGGATATAGCACCACATTTTAACATGTTCAATAATCAGTGCAGAAGTGTTGCAAAAACAAACATTTTGCCAGTCCGAAAAGCTGTTGTACTGTGTGTGTGCAACCCCACACAAGGTAAGCCATTTAACTGCACCCTGGAAAGTCTTTACAAGACACAGGTGGGCAGTCACTTTCACCACATTACATTTGGGTCTTAATTTTCAGTTGTGTAGCTCCCCGTGGAGCCATAGAGCCCAGTCTTTGCTGGTTTACTTTAAAGACTTCCTCTCTACACTTTATCTTTCAGACCCGCAGCAGTGTGTTGATAGAAAACATATTGGACGACAAAAGTAAAAAATTTTAGAGGATTTATGACATTAAAATTTGCCTCATGTTCCTTGCAAAAAAAATAATTACTGGAATGTTAAAAAGAATCATCTTTTTTATCTCGTGTGCTTGGATAATTCTTATATAATACTGTACTGGGATGATGTATGAGGATGATTCAAAATTCAAGTCTTTTTGCATGACTCATCAAATGAACAGGCAACAATACATCAATTTGGACCTCACACTTTGTCTCTCTGACCTAACAGAGGTTACACCAAAGAGGTTCTATCCACCTGTTTAAACAAAAGCAGAAGACCAGGATGATTTATCACACAATGGACAGATAACATTAATGCCTGCCGCATTAGGGGGCCCGAGCAGACAATGATGTCACCACCACTGGCATCAGTTTTAATAAAAACCCTGAAGAATATTAAGCCAAGGCTATGGTCAAAAGAACTGAGGCAAGAATGACCTCACTTTCCTCAAGAGCAAATAATAAACAAAGCACGTTAAACTTTTAGCTTTTAACTTTAATTCAATATTCCAAGTGTGAAATAGAGAAAGTGCCAATTAGGTACGTTATTGCATGGCAGGGCTGCAGTCAGTAGAATCAGACAATTAGTGGTGCCATAAGTCACCGTTCAAACATGCATGAATGAGAAATTACAACAGTATGGGGTGCAATTACCTCTCCCAAATCAGTGCGTGTCAGATGACATTATCTCACAGGCTGAGAGCCATTAGTGAACTGAGGGTTTCTCGCCCCAGAAGAGAACAGAGAGGTCAACTACTGTGGGGGGAACAGATTATTTGGTCCCTGCCTGTGACATGAGGACATCTCTCTGGAGACCGAGGGCCTCAAATGATCTAAACTTACAAGGCATGAAGAATATTGGGGTTTAATGTACTTTTTTTTTCCAAGTTACACTACCTGCGACCATGTAAAAGAGATTTATGGTTATACATGAATGAGAGATATGCGGCTATGTGTATGTCGTTTATTGTTGTTATAATGTAAGGAGACATAATAAAAATTTGATCACAAAAAGAAAAAGGATATCGGGGTTCATTTCTGTTCAACCATCAACTTTTTTTTTTTTACAGAGATGGTTTGTTTTTATGTAGAGACTGCTGACGATGTACAATTGAGAACAAAGCACAAGGGCAGCTGTTGAAATGGCACAAAGGATGCTTAACATCTGAATAACTGGTAAAACAGCACAGTGCATTTGGACAGACGTGTTACCACAGGTGTTATGTAACCTTTGTCATTTGTACATCTGTGGAAAAAGAGGCTCATGTAAAATGTGATTTCCTTTGATGCTGTTTTTTTTTTCCCTCTTTTTTCTTGGTAGGGTCAGCAGCTTATGGGTGTTGCTTGGTTTTGTTTTATGCTCCATAGCAGGGCAGGGCAGCACAGATGAGTGGCAACAGCCCTCCTGGGGATTATTCAAAACCACTTACCTCACGTGTCTAGGTTATTAATGATCATGAGATTTCAATTTTGAGTTGAACTTATGCTCAGTCAAGTCAGCCAAGTCACAAACATGCAACATGGAAAATCATTTTTTTGCCTGAATTGTGAAATAGATGACAGATAATAAATATTCATTCAATCAGGAAAGACATTAAAAGCATGTGGGGGTCTTAACAGTGTGGACTGGTGCAGCTGCATTCGGTTGTGATGAAGAGAGAAAACCAATAATGGGGCCACTGACTCATCTCTGTCACTGATTAGTCAAGGGAGACCCCTGAAACAAAGTGGCCAGTGGCCCCTGTGCCCCCCGTGCCTGTCTGATGTGTCTATTCATCCACTGACGAAGCTTTTGTCTTTATTAATTCTCACTATAGTGGCTCATTGACACTGAGGCTCAGAGGGAAAACTGGAGATCCATTGAAAAGATAAAATTTACTAACACACTATCATTATTAGCAATTTTCAGAACTAATACATGAACCTATCCAAAAGGTGCCTTTGACAAAGGTCACAGACATCATGTGATCACTAAAGATGCTTGTAATAGCTTGATTTATTAGTGCATCTTTAGGAGTAAACAGCACATCAATCAATAAGTTAGCACCTAATTGAGAACATGTTGCTGTAAGTGTGCTGTCAAACAGTAACATCATGATTTAAACTTGCAGTATGTATGAATACAAATTACACGTTGCAGTAAGAGACAAGAGGCACTATTATTTCTTCATTATGGTCATCATGTTGTTTCTGCACAGCATACACAGCATCCTAATTAACTTCGCGATCATCACTGTGATTTCTTTGGTGCAGACAACACAGATTTTCCACTGACGTCGCTCCATGTTAGGTCATTTCTTGTACTTTGGATGATTGTAATGTAGAAACAGGAACAGAAAGCGAAGGGGTTGCAAATAATTCAATGGAAGTTGGGAAGTTGGAAGTTTGTCCCGCCCTCCCCCAAAAAAAAGAAGAAGAAGAAAAAAAAGCGAGCGAGGGCGCTTGAAGCCTCCCAAGTCGGAGTCGGGGGGCATAAACTTTACGCGCAAGTTTCCTTCAGGAGCACAGCAGCACCGCAAGGTCAGACGCGCAAGGTAGGCAACGTGATTTTAATGCATAACAACTATCTGTGTGAGTGCGCGACTGGAAACTTTCCCATGTGGATTTCCACTTGTGAGTAATTTGATTTCCACTTGACCGGTCCCTCCAGACATTTTCATCAGCAGCATACATTTTTTGAACCTTATATATTTATTCAAGAGGTAATTTATCGTAACTTAAATCGATGGCCTCCGGCCATGATCCAATGAATTTAAAAAACGCTGAAATTATACAAGGTTCAATGCTTTATTCATCACGTGTGCAGCTGAGGCTCAAACAGAGACCAGTGTGGTTTAATCGCCTCAAATGCTGCTGCACTCCTCGTCTTTGACAGCGAAGAATCTCCTTTATGACCGAGTAGGTCTTTAATTCATTGCCCGTCAGTGCTGAGACATTCCGGGACTGACGGTTTAGCGTGTTCGCTCGTGGAGCGAGGAGAGGCGTTCAACTGTGTTTGCACGTGCGTGCGCGCGCGGGTCACAGTGAGCCAAAAGGATAAAGTTCAGTTTTTGGCTGCAGCACACAGTGGCTGTTTGAAATGCTTTGTAGTGCCTTTGCTGAACTGACAGCTGAAAAAACAACCCAGCAGACTTATTTGCTTTTAAAGAAAAAAAAGTCTATCAAGGTCTCTAAAGGTATGAGATGAGTGTCAGGCTCAGTTCATCAGATTTCCTTATCAGTGACCTTTTTTCCGTGTCATATGAACGTTGTAGACAAACAGAGCTCTGGTTTTGGTGGTGTTAGGGCTAAGTTCAACACAGCGGTGGGCAATGTGCCTGTTAAATACCGCAAGATCTGGTAAAATGATTTTGAACCAGCAGCACACAAAGACATCATTGATTCACTAAGTGGAGCTGCAGTGCACTTTGTGTTGACCAGTGGCTTTTGCCTGTTCTGTGAGGGAAGACAGATGTTACATTTATTTTAATGAACCTGTAATGACTTTAAAGTTAGGACTATACAGATTTTATATGTCTTTATCTGAAATATGCACAGCATGTTTTTGCTGTTGTCCCACCTGTCTTTTGATTGTCTGAGAAGAACAAGAGTAAGGCTAGAAGTGGTACCTAAACACTGTACTGTATGACAGTGTTACAGCTAACTCTGGGCTGTTTCTGTTGGAGGAAAAAGTTATCTGCAAACATCTTCTATCCTTTGCTTTCTAGCTGTTCCTCTCTCGGTGGGAATCTATTCCAAGGACATGAAGTTTTGGAAAATGTGATAACAAAATAGGCTGTGACGGAGCACCACTGAAATTGGTTAGAAACATTCCAGCAGCGAATGTCTAGAGAAAAGTTTGTCATGCAGAACGATTTGGAGTTAATCTCTAATTTTGAACCAGACTTTTCAGCGTGAAATATCACATAAGCCTCTCGCGATTGGCATGAACGCAAGCGGTAAGGAAAAACAGGAAAAGTAAAATAGAAAACACCTGGTTTTCAGTGTGCTGTCTGATTTGAAGTCACATCACTTACTCGCAGGATCGAGCCTGTCACACTCTGACTTTGTGCTGCCACTCATTTTCTGTAGAGTTTGACTCAACAAGTGCTCCATAAATCTTGTCAAATCCATTAATTGGTGTACTTTATGTGACTGTTTTCATTACAGTATGTTACATTTGAATATAATAGTGCTTCTGTTGCTTTACACAGTTGTAGTTTTTGTGTTTAAGAGCGGAACGGTTTGCTCAAACATTTCATGCTCCATCAGCTATTATTGGCAGAAATGAGTATGAATTCAAACGGCCGTGCAGTTTGCACAAAATCCCCACCATATTTCAGGCAAGTGTGGCAAATTACAATGTTGTCACAGAGGGGAGGTTTTGTTATTTCAGCGTTGTTTTTTCAACAGTTGACAGTTTTTCATTGGGCTGTTATTGCACATTTTTCCCTCGATCAACCTTTGGCCAAATATTCATGCACAGTCAAATATAAACCATAGCTTTCGACCCCTGTGGTGCTAAAAGAGTAGACATGGAAAAATGCATAGTTGGCAGGTGGTCAAATTAAAGCAGACAGGTTATTAAGTTAAAACGTGTTTATTTATGATAATAACAGTGAAAACAAACCAAAAATAACAAGACACTGTCATCAAACTGAATGCCAGACAACTTTTGCACTGTAAATATGTCATTAACCAGTGTTTACTTTCACAGGCTGAAAGACACAAAATCTCCTCGTCTCTGGAAACACATCTAGCCTGAAGAGACTCTTATTTTGAAGAACCAACTTAAATTTTCTTTCTTCATTTTAAAAATTTTTTTTTAATGCAAAATGAACATTCAGAGGGCAACATTGCTTCTATGTTGGATGATCCTGTGCATGGACAGCTGTCTAAGCCAGAGAGACTGCACGGGTGTGGACTGTCCTGATCTGCAGAACTGCATCGAGACGAGATTAGAGAAGGGAGCCTGCTGTCCCACCTGTACACAAAGAGGCTGCACCTGTGAGGGTTACCAGTACTATGACTGCATCCAAGCCGGATTCCGTGAAGGGAAAGTCCCACAGGGGGAATCTTACTTTGTGGATTTTGGAAGCACTGAGTGCTCCTGTCCCCAGGGAGGGGGAAAGATAAGTTGTCATTTTATTCCATGCCCCGAAATTTCCCCTAACTGCATTGATATTTTAGAGCCCGCAGATGGATGTCCTGAATGTGGGCGAATTGGCTGCATGCATGGCAACAAGAAATATGAGGCGGGACACTCCTTTCAGATGGACCGGTGCAGTGTTTGCCACTGTCCAAATGAAGGTGGAAGGTTAATGTGTTCACCTATCCCCGGTTGTGACATTCGTAGTTCTAATAAGCCCATGTGGGTTACAACCACTGAGAACAACAAACCTTTGAGAGACGTTAGCAGTCGCCTCGAAAGCAGACGGATGACTCCCGTTGAACCATTTTCCAAGCTGGCACTGGGAAACACTCTACCACTGTATAAGCCGGACCCACCCAGTTTTGGCACTGGGGATTATGACTACACACTGGCAGGGCCGACGTCTTCCACTATCCAAGATCTGGCCCAACCACTGGAATCTACTACAGTACCACCAGCGTCAAGCTCCACTTCCTTCAACTCCCATGATGAGCGGAGACATGAGCTAAGAGAGACACCAAAAAGCATTGATCCAGAGAGGAGCAGAGAGGCTGAGGTCACACGTAACATGAGTCCAACCACTGCAGAGACTCAGAGCGAAACATCAACATTGCTAACAGCCACACAGAGAGTGACCACAGAGAACCACAGGCCCCAACAGGAAATTGGTGAAAGGACCATTAGGCATCATGGTGACAGAAACAGAGTGGTACAGGACAATTTAAAAGACACAACATACACCGCACTTGGAAACAAGGGCATCAGGCCATCACACAGCCATCACAAACACAATCAAGGCAGTCGCATGAG
>JAPXVT010000002.1:24177191-24189528 GCA_029823135.1 Acanthurus reversus | reverse complement strand
GCAGTTAAGGGGTAATCTTTTCTAAATGGCACTAAATAAAGTCCTAAATCCCCTTCCCTCTGGGCCTAAGAGGATGAATCCCAGCCGCTATGCACAGGGCTTACGGAGGTCTGGGAGTCTGCCAGGCCCAGTTACAATTGGCAGCCTCCAAAGCCAGGCCCAGGTAGGTGAATTTTGGGCTGAGGGCACGCAGAGGCTATGAGGTGCCTTGGAAAACTGCCTCGTTTTCGTCATCCTGGCCCGGTAGCCTACTCCCATGACTGCCAAGCCTAGCAGTCTGTTCTCTGTTTGCTGTCAGGTGGGGCATTCTGCTGTATGAACCCCAAGACTAAATAAGGCTGTACGAATTTTCGTAAAAACCACCTAGAATCAAATTTCCACTACAAAATTCGATTAAATGGCCAGACAGGCTGCTCTGTCCTCAAGATCCACTCACATGGACTAATGTTGCCTTCTGTGTCACAGAGGGACGACCATATGGTTGGTAAAGTAATGAAACAATCATTCTGCCCAGTTTTAGGTAAAATGGCCCGCTGCTAATCCGTAGTGATTTTAAGGGCTTTTGTCTTTAACTCTGATGGACAAAATACCATTAGCACACGTCAACAGTTCAAGTCAAGGCCTCATTTAGTGTGGAGCGTTAATGGAGGGCTGTTTGAGTTTTTTCAGGTCTCAGTGAATTGTTTGGGCTGCTTGGAATGTCTTTTGCTTCATGTATGAGGAGTGGAGTGTTTGCACAGTATGTTTAAATAAAAATAATCATTAATTTGTGAAGTCCTGTGGAGTGCTCTCGGTATGTAGTCGCCCTCAAGCCTCTCCGAAGTTTTTGTGACCTATTCATAGAAGAGCACAGCATTGTGACAGCTCAAGGGAATATTGTATAATCTCATTTTGTGTGCGTCATAAGGTCACGCTCAAAGTCACTGTCCTCTGGCTGCAGTAATAATAGAGGAAGTTGTCATAGAAACAAAGTGTATCCATATTAAATAATCCAAACACAGTTGAGCAGAAATATGATAAAATTAGTTTTATTGGTGTATTTGCTTTGCTTGATTCCCTGTGCTATAAAACCAACAGTTACAGTTACTACATACAATTAAATGTATACATTTCAAAATACTTGAGTGTTTAAAAAAGCCTGTAAAACATCCCCGGTAGTGAGAACTGGATGTAGAGAAGTGGTATGGCAGCCCAACAGGGTCATGATTCTACCAGTTTAATCCAATTAGTGAAGACTAGTGCCAGATCAGACAGGAGTCCAGGCTAAAAGCAGAGGATGAGATCATAGTTATGGTTATATGCCTCTGAGGCTCCAACAATGCAACATGTCTCACTCAGTCTCCAGTTTCCCCTCTCCTTCACACCACAACTGTAAACTATTAGAAATCTGTTAACAAAGAAGCCAGTGTGCATGCACGTGACTGTGAGCTGGATGTGTGTGTGTGTCAGAAACACAGTGGTTATTATATCTTCTCTCCTATTGTGTAGTTTCATTGTGTCTTCTTGCATAGCGTTTTGTACTTTTACCAACCGATAATAAACATAATCCAAACGCTTACTTCAGTTGTATTGGCAGCAGTAGGCTGTTTTTGGTTTAAGTGTGTTATTTTTATTTTTAATCGATTCAAATTATTGTGGGATTTTTGTGGCTGTGATTTGCCAAATATTAGACAGAAATGTCACAGGGTGACACTCCAAATGACAAAAGTTATTAAGAAAAAGAATGAGCTGAACTCATTGGAACGGGCAGACTCGGAGGTCTGAACCAAGGCAAGGCTTTCATGCTTTGTTTTCCTAGTTAGCTCAAATCATATGAGCTTCCCTTCAGTTAGATTAATGCCAACTTCAAGTACCAGTCCAAAGTGCGGCCATATTTTTTTGTATTGAGACACAGCAGTGTTATGTAAGAAGATGAATCAGCGAGGCCTGTGGGTCGAGGATACATTGGTGACTAAGTTTTTTTTTAATTTGAACTTTGCCTGCAATGTTTCCTAAATAGGGCCCCGGAATAAATCTGTAGGCTGTATTAGATTGCCTGCCAGCAGTCCTTATCTTATTTGCCACAGAAACCAGGCAATATAATCGAAGAACAGAATGACACCCTCATTAAAAAATGTCAGCTTGGTGTTTGGATAATAAATGTTAGCTGTGGCTTTAACCAGAAGGACTTTGACCGAGTCGAAGCAAAGCTCTGCTCCTTCAAATCTTCCTTCTTCCGTCTATTGAAATGAAGTCAGAACCCACACGCCGCCCCCTCCCTCCCGCTCTGCATCCTGTTTACTTGTGAGGAGTCTGGCTTTTTATAGCGGATAGGAAGCATATGAAATATGGCTTTGTATCAGTCCGGATATCTTTTTAGAGGATCCGAGGGAATGACCACATGAGGTTCATGAGACAAGTCACTTCTGCCACCTGTGTTCAACAAGGAACAAAATGAGAAATATCTCAACAATACAGTGTTTTTCTTTTAATGAGCGATATGTGTTTGCCTCCCCTGGCGTGTTTGCATCAGCACTCATTATTCTGCATTTCCTTACAATGTTCTGGCCATTACCATAGCTACAGAGACAGGAACTGACATTCAGTATCCTACAGAGTGATCTTGCTTTAAATCAGACTTTGCAAGATATGTTGTGTGTCACAAACAGCTTATCTGTATTTGTTTTGGGGTTTTTTTGTCTGTGGGTGTTCAGAATATGTGAATCACATAAAGTTTGCTTAGGCATCAGCAGACCTAGTAAAATCTAGGGCTGGGTATTGGCAAGAACTTCACGGTATGATTTGCATCGTGATATATGGGTCACGATATGATTGTATCACCATACAGTGTGATACAGTTCATATTGCGATATTCAAAATAGTTCACTAAAAATGCAAAAACAAAAGCAAGTTACTGTGTAGGATCTGGATAGTCTTCACACATCACATCTCATCATATTGATAAATTAACTGTTGAATTGAGTCAAAACAACTCATTTTAAAATTTCCTCTCCAATTTATTTAAACTTTATTGGCAAATAACCAGACACACCGATGTAGCTGCCATAACATCCAAATAAAAAATGAAATTTAAGTGTGCTCTTGCACTTTGACTGGACACGCTGAAACAGCGGACACACGGAAATTGAAAAGTGCAGAAGTGCTCTTTTGTGTCACTGATCTTTAGGGCTGGGTTTAGGCAAGGACTTCACAACACAATACAATACATGGGTCACCGTACAATGCTGATATCACGAAAATAAATACCGTGATATATTGCCGTTTCAATTTTTGGCACAGCCCTGGTAAAATCCAGATGCATTAGAATTTTCAACTGATCAGAGGTGGAACTGTAAGTTTTCACTACAAATTTGATTTCTTTTGATCTTAGCAAATGAGACAAACAAATGTTGATGTCCTTTAAATGCCTCTAAATCAGAAGTCCACATTTTACTATATTGTGATTTCCAGGGCTTTCACAGGACAAGTGCATTCATGTTTTTGCCGTGGGGTATCTATTCACTTGACTTTATGGAAATATATCTAATGCAATGAAATGTATGATATGGGGGGGCAAAACTCCACACTTATTAGCATACATCAAGAGAGGGAATGGAATTCTCATAGCTATAAGTGGACAGATGGCTGGTGCCCCAACCCCACCCCTAGTTATACACACCCATGCACACATGCACTGAAGGGTCTGACTTGCCCCACCCATATCCTCCAACTTAAAAGGAATTTTGTTGTGCAGTTTCTTCTCTGCAATTTGTCCCAGGATGTTCTGTGATGTGGTGCACAACATACGGAGATCAGGGATGAGATGCAGACAGATAAAGTTCTCTGTTTACATGGGTACCCTCTGGCACACCCCTCTCTACATAGTTCGCCCATCTCAATTATCTCAGAACTGGCAGAGTAGTGCCTCCCATCTCAGCTAGATTAATTAAACCTGAGGGCAGAGTCGGAGAGGCATCTCCTCGTTTTAATAGACCATCTATTCAAACATTAGCAGACCCATTTTCAAAGGGTTGTCCCTTCGCCCTGGGGGTCCTTTTAGCTTCAGAACTACAGTGCAATCAGAGAACAGCGGCGCGTCTACATTCTCCTTGCACTCCATACTCACTCCTTGTCACCATCCTCCCCTCCTCCTCCCTCTCTGCAGGCTCCTATTGTAAATAGGCTAGTGTGTCTGGGTCCCCCTGCTGCAGTGTGTCGCACCCAAGTCTCATGGAGCCCACGCTTTGAAACCCTCAGGCATGGCTGAACAAGGGAGAGAGAGGGAGGTATTTGGAATAAAAAAAGAGGTGAAAGGGAGGTGGAGATAAGAAGACAGAGTTGTATAGTCGGGCTGGGGGTGGCCTGTACAGCAATAACAACATTAGAGTTTGGAGAGGAGAGGAGGGGTTTTAATTGGATGTGTGCCAGTCTCTCAGGGGTTCTTGAGAACTGGGGATAGCAGAGAAAGGGAGAGAGGTTTGGATGGGAGGGGCGGCAGGCTCTGCCCGGGTTTCCTGTGGGAACCAGCACACTCTCTTTTAGATGGGAGAAGAATAGGAGTTCCTCTATCAGCCGGCTTAATGAGTTTAAAGTGTTGGGACTTTAAATAGTGAATAACCAGCTGTATTTTTTTTTGTACAAACATAGCTTAATAAATATGTAATTGATGGAAGAGTGGTAGACTGTTTCCAGTATTTGCTCAGCGTTGACTTCAGGGCTTTGTGTTCTGGCATATCGTTCGTATTTTTTTCATTATTTACTTGAATGCTCTATCGTTAGAGAGAGGCACAGTTTAGGTATTGTAGAGCTGACCAAATGTTTTTTGAACACTGAATGAAAGAACTTATCATTTATCCAGCCCTAACTCAATCGTTTCTGTGCTGTATTGAGATACTGTTTTCTATTTGACCTTCAGCAATTTGTTTGCACACAGATTTGATCTGTTATAGGCACAGTTGCAGTGGTGAGGTTGCTGAGCCCCCATCTCTTTCCTTATAAGCTGACACGGCCTCACGTGGAAGGTTTGCCACTCTGACCTCAGGTTTAACCTCATTAGTAGAGAGAATGTGCATGCACACGGTCGCATACGGGATTTAATAACTTTAAATGGGGAAGGGAGGTCATTAGTCTCTGTCTGTCTGTCTGGCCGGGAGGAAGGGCCAGAGCTGCCCAAGAGACCAACTCCTGGGTTTGGGAGTGTGAGTGGAGAGATAGGAGAGGGGAGATAGGGACAGCAGAAGAGAAGAGAGTGGGAATTTTGTCAGAGGTGATCAGTGGTGATGAGTGGTTTCATTCTAGTGTTACCACGTGCAGCACCTTTGATGTAAAAGCTCAGGAAGACGGTAAAATCAGTTTCTGCCGTCCCTCTCTTCAGCTTGATCGATCAGACATGTCCTGGCACAAATGGAATCTGGGATGATGAGGAGAAAAAACATTAGATTCTCATACACAACCGTAATCTAGTAAGTGATATTGGTAAGGCTTAATAGCGAGTGTAGGGTATTATAAGGAAATAGTCTCCACCGTCTGTGTGCAAATACACAAACAAATAGATTTAATGTTGACTTCACTTCCTTCCTCTTCCTGGAAACCTAACCTTGGACTTTGGAAGAAAAAGTAATCAGGTGTGTGGGTGTGCCAGAGTTGTATACATATACATTTCTGTGTGTGTGTGTGTGTGTGTGTGTGTTTGCCAGGCCCCAGCTGTGGCCCCAGCTGCTCCCCTCCTCTGTCATTTATGTCAGTAACATAAAGGCACCGTTCAGCTGTGGAGGTCATATGTATGATTTCCACAGGGAGTTGAGTCTGTTGGGATTGGTAAACATGCTGGAAAACACACTAAAGAAAGACTCAGTGTGATTTTAACGCGTGTTTGCTATGATGCGAGGATAGGTGTACGGGTAGCAAAGAGCAAAAGCAAAAAATTCTTCAAAGCAGCCTCAGACAAGCGGCTTTTTATACAAACAAATCTCAGATTGCAGAGGCACGATGGGACACGGGCGAGGACTGTTGCTAGCAAAAGTGGGAGGAGGGCAAGCTGTGCGAGGCTGAGCCGTGAAACAGCCATCTGTGTCGGTGGCAGCCTCCTGCCCTGCCTCTACTGACCGCCTCTCGCTCTGTCACTGTAATTGGCACAGTAACCATAACGACGGCTGTTCCCCTGGGGTGCGGGCGCGTGGACTTAGGAGATCTCATCCAGACACAGAGTGTCATGCAGAAAGGGGAAACCGACAGACTGACTACATGCAGGCACAGATAAGGCTGTCTTTGCATTGCAAATGATTGAGGGTGTGAATGCCCAGAGCCGGAGCGGCTGTGGAACAGTGCCGTGATATGAGCGATGATAAAGAACCCAGACTCGAGCCCAGACGCCGAGATGGTGGTGCAATATATCAGGCCCATTGAATCTCTGCTCTCCCCTGAGAGACTGGCTTTTTCCTCCGTTCTGTGGCAATTTAGCCGCTGAACAATAGATCCAGCTAACAGAAAGGAATAAACAGATGCTTTCCTGTGATTAATTGACTGCTAATTGTAATGCTAAAGACAAAAGCAGAGTTTAAAACCTCGTGCTTCATGTCTTATTTTGCATGAGACGGAACAAATAATTTTTTTTTCATTGTGTCATAGAAGAGTGAACAAAAACATTAACCTGAGTCAAGCAAACAAACCCTCTCAGGAAACCCTTCACCTCTCAGAAATCTGCTTTTTCTCTAAATGTTGATAGTGGAACATTGTTTGTTTTTAGGCTTAGCTTGTTTTTCAATCTCGAATGCCATGAAAATAAGCTTTTTCATTACGCCACCTATTCAGTATCATGTAAAAACTGCCTTAATCTTATATACCATATACAGTGATGGCTAAATAAACCGTGCTCGGACCGGTTTGAGGCTCTTGAGCTCTCTGTCAGGGGTGTAATTATTGTTTTGACCCTGTAATAACACAGGAGCCAGCCTGTGAACACACAGTGCAGAGCCTTCAGTCTGGCAGACAGAATAATGGCAGTGCGGGGCTTAGCTGTCCTCCTTTTCCAGGTGTTTCACCTGTCTTTAAAGATACATATTTTCTTTGAGCTCCTGTCTTTGTGGACGTATGATGAATATAAATTAGCCGCATGTCTGAACGTGAGGTTTGATCTGACCAAAGCCTGACTTCACACAGAATCTCTAATACGGACTCCAGATTAGCGGCCTATGTGGAGTCGGAATAAAATATGAGACGTAGTCTTCCCCAGCTAGAACTGATGAAAGCGCTAGCTAGCGCTTAGGCTAATCATTGCAGCCTGATATAAGCAGGGAGATTAATGTTGAGATTTGTATCACTGAGCTCCTGCAGCCCAATTATGCTATTCTGGTATTTTTTATGGTTAAGACAACTTCTGCAGTGAGGCATGAAAAGGGCCTCATGAGTCTGATTAGCACATTGCTTGTACTCAGAGACCTCTGTGTGTGTGTGTGTGTGTGTGTATGTGTGCTTGAAGTGCATGTGTCTACCTTCTGCCAAAGCCTCCATCCCCTCCGGCATTCTATCTCTCTCTGTCCTGTCCTGCACCTCAGGAGATCCACAATAATCTGGCACAGCTTTGCGAGGAGGGTCACACCCCTTAAGTCTCGTGATAAGTCTAGAACATTCAGCCAGTCTACCTGAGGCAAAAAAATTATTTTAAAGAAAATTCATGTCTCGTAAGCTCGTGCGTGGGTTTATGTCTCTAACCTCTGCTTTCTGTTATTCTCTGAAGTGTCTTCCTTGCCTTTGGCATGCAGAGTGCATCTCCTGTATGTGTTTACAACACAAGTTGCATGCTGGGTTGCTGGAACCCCCACAAGGCTTTGAACACTCGCCTTTTCCCATTTATCTCAGAGGGCAGAGCAAGCCTTAACATGGCCGAGGTACCAGGTGCTGCAGTACGGCTGACTGCAGGGCACACTGGGAACATTGAAAATGCTTGTGTGTGTGTGTGTTGTGTGTGTGTGAAATTGTCCAGGGCTGTGTGTGAATAATAGCCAGACTGCTCTTTGCTATGCAGTGAGTCAATGTGGCTCTATGCCAGACAACAGCTAATATTGCTGCCTCCCTTGTTAGCATTTCTCTCACCCTCTTTTTTGCTCTTATCCACCTCGTATGCATCAAATCCTATAACATATAACTATAACGTATAACGTGATTTCTGCGTGTCTCTCTATTAAAACAATGCTAACAAAAGTTGATAACATCATGAAGCTGTGCTGGATCATGAGATTTGTTTATTTCATTGTTAAACGGCCAACAATGCAGATGAAAATCTATCCAACTGACTCAGACAGAAATGTTACAGATTAGATAATGTATTAAAGTTTTATCCACGTTTCGTTGAGTCACGTTTGCTAACTTCCTTCCACACTCTCTGAGGGGGTGAGGAAGGAAATAACAGAATAAAACAGTTAACACTGAATAAAATTACAGTTTTCTTTGAGTTTGAACATTTTTGAAAATAAAGAACACAACAAAAAATGCATCTGAGATATAGTCGTTTTTAGGCATATTAATGTGGAAATGATGTGTATTTTTAAATATGACAGTCATTTTATACATGTTACTCCTCCTTTGCCGCAGAGAATGTGTGCTTGAAAGTTCCAGATCGCTCATGTGGTAATTCTAAAAAACTGTTAGTAAATCCAAAAGGCAATAATTTGAACCACTGGGGAGTTAATCATCATCCATCCGTTTTTGTGTCAAGGGAAAAAAGCGAATCGAAGTCTCTTCCATTTCCTTCCCATCAGAGTAAAGTCTGAGGTTAATGAGCTTCTGTGTTAATTATTACAGCAAGTGTATGGCTTTGGCATGACACACGCAATCAGCAACCCCGCTCTCAGTAGACTATGTTAACTAAAACAAGCATACACGTGACACGTTTGCATTCCTCACAAAACCATGTTTTACGGTCTGTTGATGCAGAGAGCCAGCCGTTTTCCAGCTGTTTTTTTGACCTCAGGCCCCAAGAAATCTGCATTAAAAGTGGACAACTAAATTTAGAATCGGCACACACCTCGAAGCAATCTGTCCCTTCAAAGTTTCTGGCTGTGCGGTGGCCTGTGAATGGACAAGGAAAGGGAGGAAGACAGCATATTTCTGTTTATCATCACAAACTACGACTCCACGTGCGCTGCAGCTCACGAGGCAGAGGACCCATTCAACGTTTTTGTTTTTTTTCTCTCTCTCTGCTCCAGCTCTCTTCCTCTGCAGTCGCCTACGATGACTAACACTGACCAGCCTTCAGTGTTTGCAGAAACACTGCTGTGGCATGCAGGGTCAACCCCACACTTTGACCATCTGGATGAGTTATTGAACCGATCCAGATGACATAGCGTTGTATTGTTCAGCCCTCATCACAGGATGTCTTTGTCATTGCACAAGAATGCTGCTGAGGAGACTGAAAATCTCAGCTCAACATCAGCCCACTCCGGTACACGGGACTTGCATTCTCATATCGAATTTCTGCATCTCGAGGTTGTGCCGTCTGGTATCGCACTGTTGGCATGTCCTGCCGTGCCCCGTCTGGCATCATCCAGCAAGATTATCATGTCAGCATTATGCCTTAAAATCAGTGTTTGGATAAGGGAAGCAATCCAGCTGTCTTTTTTTATTCTGCCCAGTTGGATTTGAACGTACAGCTTTTCCCTCTGCAGTACGCAGACATGACTTTATTTTGCCAAAAATTCAATTTTCTCTCAAGATGAAAATTTTGTCAGCCTATCTTTTTTCTATTCTTTTTGTTGTTGTTGCCAGTCATTATGGGTCTAGAATTCTAGTTTTACTCTTTATTTTTTCCGGGGTTGTTCATGTCTTTTGTTTCATTAATCTCATCTTGAGGATGTTTAAACCTGCATAGAGCTAAGCAAAGGATGGTTAACTTCTTCACTATTTCAACTGCACGAAGGGGAGCTGCAGCTTCCTTTAATGTGATTCAGCAATCTCTTTGTCTTATCCTGTTTCCATTTTTCCATTTCTGCCTGTCTCTCTTACCGGTCTTTGTGCAGGAAGCTTTTGTTACCAGGTGGCTAAGTAGAAATGTGAAAAATGAGATTATTACGGCTTGACCAGAGACAGCAGAACCATATCAAAATCCAGGGAGTTTCCTAATTAGGTCTTGAAGACTCACTCGTATTGATTGAGATACTCCAGGCCTCTCGTGCATGTCTGTGGACTTCCTAAAATATTTCCAATTATTTTATTCTCTACCATATCCTTGGACACATCTGAACTCACTCACTCTTCATGCCACAGAATCACTGGTCTGCGCTAGCAGGATGGAGACTGAAAATAGATTTGCTTTACTTCAGCTCCACGGGGCCTCTGAGACCGGCAGTATTGATCTGTTTGTTACCTGTCAGAGACCTAAAGCTCATCTCCCTCCCTTGTGTTCTTGACTCATCGGATCAGAGAGTTGTGCGCGGGAGGATTCTGAGCTGGGGAGAAGCAGAGTGAACTCCATGACCTACATTCTTCATTGAATCTACCTGGGCCATGTAAGGAACATAAGCAGCAGGGATGTGGCCTTCAGAACCCAGTGTTAGCGTTTCCTCTTTATTACTGAAAAGGGATCACAGAGGAAAAAAGGTGTGATCAACTGTTAAGATCTTGTTTGTCTCACCTGCTAATCAGTGGACTTGTCCTTTAAAGGCTGTGTCTTTGTTCAGATTAGAGGACAATGCAACAATTACACCCTGTTCAGACTTGCTTTCAGCACAAAGACACAAGCAGTCTTTGTTAAAGAGTTTCATATCAGCGGTGTTATAGAAACATTTATTTTTCTGAAAGATAAACCTACAGTTAGCCTGTTGAGTTTCACACCCCGTGTGTAAAATAAACCTCATTAGCAGAGATGTTAAACCAGTGTTTTGATGATCATGAAGGCATAGCAACCGCGTTCTGCATTAAAATAGTCTCTTTTCACGTACCAACCAAGAGTCTTTATTTTTATCTTTGAAGCTTTCCATGTGCTAAACTTATGACCAGGATAGTGAGGTCTTCTGTTATGGTGTGAGCAATTTATGAGGAAGTACTGAAAATAATTCTTGACTGCTGAGAAAAAACACAAGTAAGATTTGACGTGACGCTTTCTCATTTTATCAACTTCTTCAATCACATGGTGCTTTTGATCACAGCGATTATGTACTTTGATCTGCGCATGGCAGCCCGCTGCATAAAGAGCAGCCCAGCAGGGAATCTAACAGCACATAATGTATGCACTCATCTGGAATCAGACATTTCGGTTCTGACGAGGGATAAATCCCTTAAATTATTGACTTTTCCTCGTGTAGTGTCATAATAGCCTTCAGTGAAGAAAATCTGTTAGGAAATCCTGTCCAGACAGTATGATAATGACTGAACCTGCCTTTGATTAGCTTTACAAAGGATTAATAACCCATGCTCACATATCCGATGTTAAAAAGAAAAAAAAAAAAAACCTTCAGCATATGGCAAACCAAAGATGAATTATAGATTGGGTGGGCAGCTCACTGTGGGATTATAGGCTTGGTCGCGTGCGTCCCCAGGGTTCCCTCCCCTAAAAGTAGCCTAAACCCACGCTTGGAGAGTTGGGATTAAAGGCCTTGGGTCAGCGGGTTTTGGCAAGGGGTCCTACTTATGTTTGAAGGACAGGCCTCTGAGATTGGATTGATTGGGGTCTCTTCAATATCCAACATGCGCCAAGATTATAATGATGGGATTCCCTGGTTTCTGATTGGGTTAATCCTGTCTCTTGTAATGAGTCTTTTAATCAAATACAGTCGCCTGCTGATTGATGGCGGTATATTTGGAGAGGAGGAGGGTGGTGAGAAAGGTATGTGGGGAGTCAGTGAACAAACACTCTCTTTAATGATTGATATTAGTTATTTATTGACTGAGCCACTGGATGTCAATAAACAGCTGTGTGAACCTTGGTTAAAAGATAACTTAAGCATGTCCCAGTTGTTGAAGTATCATGTAAATGATGTTTGTGTGCATGCAGATGTTTCACAGCAGTTTTACACTAAATGCAGCTGTTCAAGTCACTGTGTGTTGCAGGTTGCAGCTTTCAGTCATCAAAATAGTTTCCAATTAATCATATATCACTTCTCTAATTGATTTATTAACTAATTTCAGCTCCAATGTGTTTATCACACAGTATCTGTGTAAATGGTTTAAAATTGATTGCAGTTTTCACATAATCTGTACAGAGGAAATAAAATATTGAATATATAGCACAATTAAGTTTGTGCTAATATGCAGCTTTTTTAAAAAAGTTTCTCTCCCAAAAGATGAGGGACCTCATGTTGCAGACAAAGTTAGCACCCTGGGACTGTTGTTGCTTCTTCGAAAAGTAGGTTGTGCACTCGTGCGA
>JAPXVT010000002.1:24087733-24098119 GCA_029823135.1 Acanthurus reversus | reverse complement strand
TGTTTTATGTATCTTTAAGGTTTGAACAGTTTTGGGCCACAGCTTACACTGACAGGCAGCAGAAGGGAATGTTTCATTAATAATGGATGCTATCGGCTCTGTTTACAGCTGGCATTAACGTGCCTCTTGGGTGATCTGCTCACAAGTGGACAGCTCTAAGAAAAGGTGTGAATGCACCCAAAAGGCACCGAGGTCAGACTTCTTGGACCACAGAGGTGGTCCGGGATGCAAGGGGCCATAGTGTGTACATGAATGTGACCTGGGCCACATTAAAGGTCCTCCTACCCCAGTTGCATCTTCTGTGCAGTTTGGTTCACTGTGGTGCACATCAAGTGTTTGTGTGTCTTACCAACAAAGCAGCAGATGTTTGTGAACATAATGATTTCACCATTTAACAAGTAACTGCAACATAACCAGACTTCATTAAAAAAAGTGCGATTTTGTTAGCAGTTTCATCATTAGAAATGTAAAAAATCCTTGTGAAACAATGTTTATGACTAATGAGCCTGCCTGTAAACTTGGTAATGTTATTTTTGAGGTAAATTAGTCAGTGTGAAAAAACATCCATATATTTCATTCATCATATTCTCTACTACTGTAAGTCTTTCATTTAGAAACAACGATTGTTATATTTGGTCTTTGCAAACAGAAAAATGAACACTTGATGTTTGCCTGCATATAGAGAAGGAAAGTTAGATGTTATCTCACTTGTGACCGGATCATCCATTTTAAAACCCAGTATAAACAGCCTCACTGTCAGGATTATGTATCACAGAAGCTGTAAATATTATGAATGTGCCATTTGTTGTTGTGATAAGAAGGTGTAACAACGACTCCATCTCTACTTACTCTCTCTCCAGGATCTCCTTTAGGTCCACCAAGACCTGATCCTCCTGACCCCGGAGAGCCCTTGAACACGACAAGAAAATCTCATTTTTCACATACCTCATGTAAACAGTTTGATATCTCCTCCATCATCATCATCATCAACTGGTTGCTCACTTTCTCTCCTTTCTGTCCACCTTCTCCCTTTTCTCCCCTCGACCCCTCAGAACCAGGCAGGCCTCGCTCTCCCTGTGAGACAGCAGTGAAGGAGAGGAAACACATCAGAGTGAAGGACGGTGTGTGACTGAACGGTGAGCTCTGTCAAAATGAAAAGTCATAAGAGAAGTGAATTTGACAGCTTACCTGTTCCCCTTTCTTTCCTGGCAAACCTGGAGCCTGCATGAGTTATACAGTAAAGACTCGTCATCACAGATAAAGACTGCCATGGGCATGAAGTGCATATCCAAAATTAAAGATAATTGATTGTATCTGATGTCTGACAACTCACACTCCTGCCGGGCTCCCCTCGCGCACCTTCGTTTCCCTGGGAACAAAGAGGTTCACTTGTTCTTTCATCTTTTCTAAGAAATTCATTACACCAGATTATGAAACGTTCTGCGATGCAATCACGTTCCTATTGACCAGCTGCTGCTCATATGATTACACCTAATTGAATCAGTCTCACCTTTTCTCCCGCAGGTCCACTGGGCCCCGGTAAACCCTGGTGACAAATGCAAAAACTCATTAATCCGACTCGCTGTGAATTTGTAGCAGTTAGACAGTACAGCGGGAGACAAAGAGGCAAAGTGATGTCATTAGCCAAAAGCACAGGGCAGTCTGTCACTCACTCTCAAACCTGGTGTTCCTGGAACGCCTGGCTTCCCTGGGTCTCCCTGAGAGACAACGTTATTCAGTTAAGGGCATAAAATCCCACTAAAAGGCAAATGATGTCAGCAGTTGCACTGATTTAAAATAAAAAGCCAAACCAACACCACTGAACTCACTCTCTCCCCAGTTTCTCCAGCTGGTCCTCTCTCCCCCTGCAAAGAGACACATTTCCAGGTTTACCGATTGTTTCTTGGGTGAAGTTTGCCCAGAATCCCTCTTTATCAACACGTATGTGTGTTATCTGCAGGATCTTTGACTGTTTTTGTGCCAGCCGGAGTCTTTCCAGGTCTTGTTCTGAAGTCTGTGGTTGCATCTTCCATTCTGAAACTGATCTTGGTGCATATATGGCAAATTAAGTAACTTTTAAAATGGTCACACTGTAAATGTTGCAGTTTCTCAGGATTGTTTGTTGCAAACAATCATTGCAAGCCTCTCAACTTTAATGGGCTCATCTGCAAATAATCATTACTGTACGTAAGGAAAATGAAAGGAAATAAAATGTGCAAATATTTTTCCAATGCAAAAACGCTTAATTTATCAGCCATTTGTACAGCTTTCCAATTACTGCGTATTATCTTTTTTAAATGATTAATTGTTGTCAAATAGGCCTCAAATAAACCCAGTAAAAGTTAACTAATGTAGGTGATACACAGCTGAGGGTAGGTGAAAAATCAGGCGTCTTGATTGGCTCTGACATCTGTTTACAAATAAGTCATAAGCTGATTGGACAGCCTGTCTGAGCTGGACAAATTGTGTTTGACTGCAGTGACAATACAGCCGCTTTATGCCAGGGAAAACAGGAGTCCTACCTCCTCTTTAATAACTTCCCCTCTGTTTCTTTAATGTTGCATAATGTGGAAAATGATTGTGCAAACAAATCTTCGTCTGCTCCAGCAATTTATTTCCACAGGGTTGATTGCAGTCAAGCATTTGGAAGAACAGCCGTGTTTCTTTATGCCTTTTCTTGCTGCAAGAACAACAACTACCCACAATGCCCTCAGCTGCATATCTGCTGTAGATGCATTGCCACTGCGTTGTTACTGTGCTGCGCTAAAATCGGTGATGCACTTTGTCTATTAGTGGTTTTGAGCTGACTTGTCTATTATTCAATGCAGCTCCTGGGACACAGTGAAGAAGAATTCTTTCTAGACTGACTTGATTGAGTTTGGGACTCCATGGACGATGCTGCTCTGATATTAACTTGTCACTCTTTGTTTTATGTTGAGCTTTCGCTACTTGCTGACAGTTAAAGGGTTTCGTTTCATGAACCGAAGCCAGATGCGCCTATTTTTTTTTCCACTGCATTACAGCTTTGACTGGTGCATGCTTGTGAACACAGCTCATTACTATTCTTGTCTCTGTCGTGTTGCAGACTTTCTAGCAAAGCTGCTCAACTGTACTTACTCTTACCCCCTCTATTTGTTTTGTGCTTTCATGAGAGCCCTCCGTGACTTTCTTTGACACTTTCCAGCCATCTGCTACCTCGTCATCCTCGATTCAACCTCCGTCTTTCCCGGTCATATCCCCCTCATACTCCATCCTCCTCCTCCTCCTCCTTCTGAAATCGCATGGTTGTAATCTGTGGGAGCTGCTGAAATCCTCCCACTTAGTTTAGAAGACATGTCAGTGTGCCTGCTGTGCCCACTGACCTGATTTAGGAGGAGAGGACAGACCTAACAAGATGACTTGCCTCCCCCTCCTTTGCCCCCAGCTCCTGGGAAGCCATGATATCTGTGAGACTTCAGGCGCCACTAATTCTTAAACAACACAACAGCCTGTCTCCACAGAAGTGAGAGTGGAAATGAAAGATTTGACAAAGAAAACATGACTGGAAATAGATGAATATAGATTTGTAATCTGGGGCCAGATGCTGCTGTATGCGGGAAAGCTGATGATCTGCATGTGTGCATGTATGATAGCGTGTGTGTGTGTGTGTGTGTGTGTGTGTGTGTGTGTGTGTGTTGGTAAATCCTGTGATGAAGTAGGAGCTCGAGGGAAATCTGCTGATTGTCAGACTTTGAGGATCTGTTCTTCTGCAGATCCTGGAGCAGCTGTTGTTGCACTGACACCTCTCAGCTCTATTTCCCTTCTCAGTGTGTCCATTCACATCAATCGTCTTCAAGTGATGCTGCACCGAAACCTTTGGGTGATGCTTTTCTTTGGGTATCAAACACTTGAATGGGCCTCAAAGGTTTGTGCATGTGTCTCTTGCTGAGCGTGGCAGATGCAGTTAGCTTGAATTCTTGCTAGCTGCGATAGAATCAATACTTGCACATTTATATGATTGAAAAGAGTTCCCTTTTGAAGCCATTTAGCAGAACAATCCACTTACGAAAACCTCTCCAATCTCGTACTTTTGTCAAAATATTACTGAACGTACAACCCTGTCAGGCTTCTTACATTGATGTTTGACTTCCTTTGTGCAGAGTCTATCTCTGTGTCACATCTTAGAAAATAACATCTCCTTTCCTCGTATGTGTTCAGCAAACCTGCGCACATTATGAGCACTTTCACTTTCTTATTTTACTGCCTTTCGGTCTGGCATCTCTGTGCACTTACTTTAAGAGTGTGTACTAAAATTATTGTGTCTCTCTGTAGATGTGTGGCTCAAGTTTTTAACTATTTCAGTGATAGCTGTAAAAGTAGTTCAAGGTCAGAGTGCTCATTACTGTCTCCTGCTGCACAGGGAGGGAAGAGAGAGAGTCAAGCAAAAGAAAAGTGGATATTGAGTGGCAGGTGATGTTGTGTTAAAGCTAATAGTTGTGGTCGACGTCTCTGTTATCTCCGCTATCTTTGTTCGCTCTATCCAAGCACTTGTTTTGGTTTTGTTTTCCCTGCTTTCTTTTCCCCCATTTTGTAGCAAACTACCTCCTACACCCTCCTATTCTTTCAGTCCTGCTCTCATCCTTGTGGCTTTGGGATTTAACGTGGTCGTGTTGGGAAATGGGGCGATGGTTGAATTGATGGCAGTGGGTTTGTCAGCTGAGCCTCACCAGGGGTTGATTTGCGGGTAGAGACCTGATTGACTGGTTGCCTGACTGGGGAGAACCTGCTGAATGTGAGTGATCAGTCTCCCAGACAGCACTGGGGCGAGAGGACTGTTCTCAGGGGATGATGGGTAATGAATGACTGTGACGAGGTCGCCGTGAGGCTGACATGACTGACAGCCAGCTTGGGTTATGCCTTTTTTTTTTTTAAGTGTGTGTCTCTGTGTTTGAGGAAAGGTGAAGAGTTTGTTCTAAAATGAGGCATTCACCTTTTAGAGACAAAAAAAAAAAACTGTGACAGATTTGCTTCTGCCAGGAGAGTTAAGCAAATTAGGGCACAAATGATGTGTTAGTGTTACAGAGTATTTGTTAATGAAATCGACTATTTCTTCTAATTATTTGTTTGTTTTTTAAAGTTTCCACCAGATTGAAAAAATACTATTCCCAGAGTCGTGACTCCACCATGGCTAAAAATTCCTCAATACCAGATGTAAAAAAATAAACACAGATAGAGACTCGGGTGTGGTATTGTGTCGCATCAAAACCTTTAAATTGACAACCAATTGTTGTAAACAAAACCACCTTAAGCCCCACTGCGTGACTATTTCTAAACAGCGTACAAAATTATTTAGAGTTTATTTTATTATAGCATTTCCTTAAATTAAAAGCTCGCACTGCAAAGAAGTGAAAACCCTGAAACTCAAACCTATAAACACATACTTCTTGTTGTTATGTCGTGACATAAGAGGCACATTCCTGAGGTGTTTCACCTGTGACAGCATCACAGTGTCAGTTCAGATTTGGCAGGGCCGTGATGTGCATTTCACTCATGCAGAGAGAGGGAAAAGCAGTAGTGTCCCGGTCAAATACCTAAAAGTATCTGAATGTTTCAATGAGAAAGCTAAACACGGCCCTTTAGTGTGTTTTTCTAAATACACTGCAATGCAGTCCTTCAGGTTACGACCCGAAATATTTGCTGTGTTCTCAGGGAGCCCGTCGCTGTGTTTTCTTTTGTGTGAAGGAACACTTTGTTGTATCACACTCATTATCACACAGGTGAGACAGGCCCTTTGTCACACGGTCCCTCTAATTAAAGTGATGTGCAGTAACTAATAGTGGCTGGAATTGTTTCTGTGGTGAACAGTTGTCATGGTAACCCCGAGCCGACAGCGCTCACATGTGTAAGTCTGGTCTAATTGTCCGATTCATCCGTCTTTCAGTAACTGGATCACAGCAGAGGAAATTAATGAGCTCAGATCAGAGCTCTCCTGTGTGTTTTCACAAAAGCCTCCGTAAAAATCACACAATTAGTGTTTTTAATCTCATCTCTTGGATCCCTCAGAGTTGAAATCAATTAGGCGACTGACTCATAGCTCGGAATATGTTTTGGTTATTGCCAGGTTTGGAAAAAACAGTGCAGTATAAAGAGCTGTGTGTTATGGCGAAGCATTATACTGTGGCCCATTTGTAGGAGAACGAGGGATTGATAAGTCTGTAGCCCAAAGAGGAAGGAAATGAGTTTGCTCTCAGTACATGCACATGCAGTTTATCTCTTTGAGTGACTGTGGAGGAAAGTTTGAAGTTCATACATTCAGTGTTTTTTTTTTTTGTTTCGGATAATTGAAAATTGCAATTTGGCACTGTCTGTGGAAGTGGACAACATCAGCTTTCCTGCAGCCATCTCTCCCTGCCATGTTTGAATTCAGCATCTCACCTCTTCACCAGGTTATAAGAAAGAGCCTCCTAACATTGTAGAATTTCTCAGACAGTGCTGACTTGCATTTGTCAATCACTCGAAACAGAAATACCACAAGAGTTATAAACATCAAACTTTCTGCATAATCACCCGAGCGGTTAAATTCACCTGCATGTAACAGGAGCTGTGTAACTCATCTCCTACCTAAGACTGATGATTTGTCAATCACACCTCATCTGCTGGGATCACTGGGCTCCTCAGTGACACACACGCACGTCACTTCGGCCCAAGGAGGAGGGACTTGGATCAGGTTTTGCAGGTGAAGAGACAGGTGGAGCTCTTTTAACGCACCTGGGAACGGACAGGTGAATGTCTGTGTGGGTTTGGGCGTAAAGCAGGAGGAAGCTTTGAGGGACTTTTTAGGGTGTGTGCTTGTAAGTGTGTGTTGTGTTTATGACTCGTCTCAGGCAAATACGCAGACTTTGGCAAACTGGGAGGGCAGGATTTGTTTTGATTCAGACTGGGTTGTGTGGGAGCGTTTCCTGTTCACTTGTTCTTTGGACTTTGGATATGTGAAACTGAACAGTTGGAGGCAAGGTAACATACTTAAACCCACACATTTCTGAGATTTAATCATTCAGCGGACTATTATATTCTTTCCTGTTCTAAAGTTTCATAAACTTTGTTGCCTACATACTTTTGATCAGACACATTTTGGTCATAAGTGTGATATGAACAGTAAGAAATTTAATTTACTTGTTCCTTTGTTTCATTTCACTGTGATTTTTTCTTGTGCTGGTGAAGGACGACGTGTCATGTAGTTATGTCTTTTGTTTGAGAGGTTTTAATTAAGAGAAAAGCGGGTGTCAGCTCTTCTCTCTGCTGTGTCGTCAAGTTCCTGTTTGGTGTTAGGCAGCTTCATATGAGGGCCAGGTTTTGCTCTCAGGTAACCATGGCTACAATGAGTTTCCATAGGTACCGGCCCCTATGCCTCCATCGTCTACTGGTGTTTGTTTTTCCCAGGAGCGACCCGAGCCAGCCTTGGGTCAGTGAGTTCTTCTCTAGGCGGTCGTTTGGCGAAAGAACGTGCCTATTCACTTGATCATAGGTCCAAGTTTTCCTGTGACTCAACACTAGAGTCATCTCTGCTGTAGAGACAGTGAAAGCAGAAACCCGGGCAAGAGGCTCGCTAAAAGTTTCTGTTGCCAGGGACCAAAATTTAAGGCTGGTCGGACTGAATATACTAAAACCAGCCCACTGCAGTGTGTGATCCTCTGTGGGGAAAACGCATCTCATCCCTGCCCGCAGTAGAGCTGAGAGAACTGCTTTTTGGCCACATCTCTCCCTCCTGCCTGCCTGCTCTTATCCACTGTGGTGCAAAGATGGAGGGAGAGCCTGCAGTGTGCCACATGGGGCACCAGCGTAACAGGACTCATTACGGACTGATTTCTCTCCTTCCACTGCCTGCAGCATGGCTGAAAAACACCAAATGAGATGTGCCAGGGCTCTGGTGGGGGCTCGGTGCAATTTCAGGCTATAATCCAGTGGAGAGAGAGTTGGTGTGACTAGATTGAATCCATCAGCCTGAAGGAACCAAGTGTGTGGCTGTCGTTTGCAGGGTTATTAACATTATCTACTGAGAGACATCAGATCCAAACAAAAACTGCCTAAAATAAAGGATACCACAGCATCCACTGTGAGTGGCTTTGGAGCACATGGAGTGGACAAAAATAGACACACACACACACACACACACACACACACAGCCACATAGCATTGTTATTGCAAAAGCTTGCTTATTTTTCTCTTGACTGGACTTAAATGATCTGGTGTCTGCAGCTGACCTTAACGTGACTGCCACATTCATATTATATGGCCAACCCTGAATTTTGTCTCTCTGTCTAAATTTATGTCAGTTGGATTGTGTAACTATGGTGCTTATCATTTTCAGTTTATTTATCTTTATATCTTTAATTTTTAAAAGTGTTCACAATCCTGTCGACAATCAGAGTCAAGGAAAAATACAAATACTTGGTTGGAAATTGAATGGAAAAACATGTTTGGTTTCACTTTTGCTTGTTTTGTGATTCACTGTAGCTTGACTTTGTTGCACTTTGCTCCTCTTTTCTGTTTTCTAACCACTTTCTTTGTCACCTCGTCTATCTGGAAGGCTTTCTGAGCTAAGTGGAAAAAACCTGTGGGTGCATGGGGAGATAAAATTGTGATGAAAATCAGCAGTAAGGAAAGATTTGATATTATTATATATTCTTTAAACCTCAAAGACTCTAAATTCGTCAGTGTGTCAATCCTCCTAACTGAAGCGAAGTCCTTTTTTTGTCAGGTACCAGCATTGCTGTCAAGAAGCTATTCAAACACATTAATGCAGCACAAAGTTGCACTTGTTCACTTGTTGCTTTTTTATTATAAATTGGCTCTGTGATTTATTTTCAGTCAGTTACACACACATTGTCGTACACTGATGTTTTACCTCAGT
This sequence comes from Acanthurus reversus, assembly GCA_029823135.1. Lineage (NCBI taxonomy): Eukaryota > Metazoa > Chordata > Actinopteri > Acanthuriformes > Acanthuridae > Acanthurus > Acanthurus reversus. The sequence continues at coordinate 24,089,229 of JAPXVT010000002.1, read as the reverse complement.
TTGAAGGACGTTGCCTGCAGAGTGTATTTAGCCTTTTTACGTAATGAGACATTGTATTTGTGACCTGTTTGAAGCAGCTATAATCAAAATGATCATCTAAAGAAAATGCATTTAATGAAAGGGGTCACTCTTAGTGATAAAGATTAATATACCAAATCTGCAGTTCCCCATGGACTTCACAGTCTAGTTTCAGCTCATTGTTCAGCTGTCGGACTGGCAGCCTAACAGTTTTAGTTTCACTCTCACATCTCTCAAAGCACTATTTACACCTGCATCAGGCTGCTGTTTTCAGTTAAAAACTTAGAAACAAAAAGAATAAATAATTTTGCCCTAGAGTTCGCAATTTTGGTCGAGTCCGAGCCTGACCCAAAAAAGCCGATGGGCTGGTCCAGCAATTAACGCTAATTGATCAGGTCGGGTTGAGCTTGTGCTTTGCAAAATAAAGTCTGTTTATGCCAAAGTGTTTGAGTTGAAGTTCAAGAGGTATTGTGTGCTTTGTGTGTGTGATAAATGATAACAGGGCAAAAATAATGAAGAAACAACATGCAAACTACACAACAATAAAAACTCTGAATTCCATTTTAATGGAAAAAAACGCTATTAAATTATATTGCAGCATGGCAGACATTAAAACAATCGTGCAAACTGAGCAGCCTTTTCTGGCAATGTCCTACCTTTTTTTTTAGGTTTGGTTGGGCTCGTGCTCAGTATTGTAATTGATGATCTTAGACAAGCCAGGCTCAGGCTCCAACTCACTCGGTTCGAATCAGGTCTGGTTTGAATTTTCAGGCCTGTTTAGAACTCTGTTTTGCCCCGTGACTGCTGCATCTCTAAATAAGCAACTGTTTGCCCATTTAACTAAAAGTGTTTTGATTTATGTCAGTGTTAATTCACTACCTGTGTCTGCAAGTGGTTGAAAAGTCAGTTATTGCGGGTTTAAGATTTAATACTTTAGTAAGAACAGATGAGATTTGTACCTGGGTTTGGTTTTGATCTTTTGTGGGATTCGTGGACAAAAGCAAAAAGAGTTTCAGCAGCCTTTTTACAGCAAACCAATCTGCTGCTTTGAACCGTGCGTTTTTAGGTGAATCAGGAAAAATTCATTCTTCCAAAGGGAGCAAAGATCAGACTGATCAAACCATAATCTGAGATTCCACAAGGACACAATCATAATCAGACAAAAAAAAAAAACCCTGCTCTCCACAGGAAATTTGTCCACATTATAAAGCTGCTCTCTCTCAGTCCCACACAGTCTATTTGCAGACATTGTACAGAGCAGATTAGATGGAGTTAATCAGATACAGGCCCATCACAGAGTGTGAGAGAAACCAATATGCAGCTCTCTGTCTGCTGCCTCAGGCCTGGTGTCAGGATCGATGCTGCAAAGCTTCTCCTCTCCTCTCTGGTCCCACCGCTCTCTGTCCGAGGGCCACATCCTGAAACACACACTGAGCTCAAGGTCGTTCACCTACAGAACTATCACTGCTCTCGCTGTA
>JAPXVT010000002.1:23959508-23969699 GCA_029823135.1 Acanthurus reversus | reverse complement strand
CACATACTCTGAAAACAGCCACATGGCTTTGGAACAGAATACAGGCGCTGTATGTTCATCTGCACAGTGAACATGCATACACATTTTTGGACATGTGTGTATCAGTCTTTATTAACTTTGTGAAGCATATTACATGCATAAGTATTTCTGAGTCTTTGCAAGTAAGTTTGGTCATCTTCATCACATCATATAGTTTTTAAAGTCATCTCTTCATTTTGAGTAATATATGTTTTACTTTTTGGGTTGCTCCTCTGTCAGTGTGAGAGCAGTAGCCCTCTTCTGACAGATCGACCTCGATCCTGTGAAAGGGGTGAAGTATGGGGGGCAACGCTGAGCCCAGAGCTCAGGAGTCATTTGGGAGCTGCATCCCGGAGAGGAAGTGCCCCTGTTATTGACACACAGAGGGCAAACCACCTTGCTCAACTCCATGCTCTCATTCTGTCTAAGCGATCAGTCAGTCCCACCCCTAAACTACCAGAGAACCAGTCAGAAGTCAACCCCCCTGAGCTTCAGTTAGAGGCAAAGGATGGCTTCCCCTCCCAGAGTGCTCTGCCCCTACTTCAGGTCACTTCACCTTGTGAATACCGTCGTCTAAGTGACACCAGCATCAAACTGTCATCAGAGGCCAAGGGTGAGAACTTAACGTTGCCTGTTTCAAGTGGACGCAGACACTCTGACCTTACTAGTTTTTTCAGTCTAAACTCTCAAAACCAATTTGCAATGCATAGAAGCCACGTGTGCCAGGCCTGCCTCTCTTTGCTTCTTCTAAGGTCACGAGAAGGGAACCACAACCGTCCTGTTGTCATGCCAACACATCTCTGTCCATGTGACATTAGACACCAACCGTCCCCTGGTGGAACCATGACCACCTCTGGTTACGGTCGGCTGAAAGGTTCAAGTGATTGTTCTAATTTCTCACTGCTTCAGCAGTCTCTTTTAAATATAATCAGCCGCAAAGCAGCCCCTTGTCTCACACCCACCCAAGCGTCCCTGCCCAACTCAGCTGCCCACAGGCCTGCCTGCAGTGATGGAGACAGCAGCATGAAAAGACATCTCCTGAGTGGCAGTTTGGTTAAAGACCAAGAACCTCTGCCGGACTGCGAGGATAGATTCTGTGCTGGGGAGCAGCACATTTCTGGGGCCATGGGATTGGTAGGTCACAATAGCAGACAAGTCGCTTTAGCTTCCCATGAGGCACCAATGCCCACTAGACTGATTCCTCCTAGCCTGTAGGAGACACAGCATTTTCTCTGCATGGAGCTGGTCTGATCTCCTGTCAGCTGTCTGACTCTTGCTGTGTGCATAGGCCTAAAGAACTGACCACCCTCTTACAAATCATAGGCTTGATCCTGTCGGAGGACAAGGGCGCAATCTCTAACATACCACATTTCCCTGCTGATTAACTTTAATCAATCCCTTGTAGAAAAGACCTAAATAACATTTTCCTTTTCTGCTTTACTGGCTAAATGCTACAGCTGTCTTGCTTCATAGCTTGCCTCGGATAGATGACCTCTGATTGAAGGAGAGGGGGTGACACTCGGAACTCACTTCTCTTGGGCTCTCCTACCATTTCTTCCTTAAGTCCTAATTTTAGCACACACCTGTCATTGCCTGTTTACCATTGAAGCATATGTTTCATTTACTTGTTTTTTTTTTTATCCTGGTAAAATTCACCCCCAGGAGGGTCTAATTTGAATTTCTCTTCTTTGTGTCCTCAGGCCAGTTCAGCAGGTCACCAAAATCAACAGTCCATTCAGGGCCTGCCCTCTTCCAGCACACCAGTGCACACACCCCTGCAGTACCTTCAGCAGGGACACAGCTACCCTACTTCTCCCTATGCTGGCCAACACAGTGCTGCAACACCAGCCCCAGCTAGCCTGTGTTCAGCCAACATCAAGCATACAGTCAGTGCCGCTAGCTATGCACCTCCAAATGTGCAGCAGAACCAAGATGCAACAAATATCTCAGCAGCAGCAGTGCCACAACATGTTGCACAGAGCTACCAAGCACCAGGCCACCAACAGCAGCTGGATACAGCAGCAAGCTCTTTGACTTTTCCTTTAAAAGTCCAGCAAACTTGTCAGAACTACGCTGCACCAGTTCCACAACAGGCTCACCCTGCATCAGGATATCCTGCGCCAGTTCAGCAACAGACTGCAGCACTAACAACCACTCTGCCATCACAGCTGCCAGCACAAAGCTACCCTCTTGCTTCTGTAGCCCCGACTATGGCAGCCATTGCTCAGTGTCATCCTGCACAAGTTCCCAACACACAGCAACAGGTCCAAGCCCCAGTCAATCTGTCAAGTCAGCAGCCTGGTCAGAGCTCCTCCACACCTGCACTTTATAACCAACAGACATCTGTTAAGCGAGAACACCAACATCCCTTACTGCAAAATACTCAGTCTAATATACAGCTTACACAACATGCTGGCCAGACTTATATTCAGCCTCAACTCCACAGCCAAGAAGCTCTTCTTAGCATACACCAACAAATGGCTCAGCAGCCTACCCACCATTCTCAAAATGTTCAGTCCTCTGGTCAACAACAAATACACACCCCCACTCCACAAAAGCACAGTCAGAAAAACACGCAGACAGCAGCTCTGCAACAATCTACAGTTCAACAGGTTCCAGTGACTCAGCCTCACTCTACAGCAGCCCAAGCTGTGCAGGCTGCAGCCACACACCAGAGTTACCCTGCTGCAGGTCTACCTGATGCTGGCTTACAGAGCTATGCACATTCAGCCCCCAGTGCACTGCAGCAACAGACTGCTCCAGCTCAGAGCCAGTTCCTGCCTGTACAGTCTGCTGCTCCGCAGACATATGGGGGAGCCAAGCAGGTGGTGACTCCTCAGAGCCTTCCAGTCTCTGTCCAGCAAGGCCAGGCTGCACCTATCAACCAACAGGTGAGTGAACAGTGTTGTTGATCACTTTAAAGTACATTGTAGCTTGGTGGCAAACAGAGTGCCCCAGTTCTTTGATTTAATGTTTGTTTTGCCCCCTCTGACCTCGCCCTGTTTTCATTTCTCATCAGTTTCAACCCTATCTTTGCACCGCTGCTTTCCTGAATCAGGTAGAATGCCTTTGTCTCAACACACTTGTCACTGTGGACTCAATGTTGGTGGGTGGGTGGGTGGGTGGGGGTGCATTTAAACAAATTAACAATATTTTAAGTGGACGTGTCTACCTTGCTGACCTGCTACAGCATATGCCTCTGTGGTGTTCACTCAGACAGCGTTGCTGCTGCCAGTCTTATCTTTCTTCATTGAGTTTGTGATAATAGCCATCATCACAGCAATCACAGGCTGTGTTTCTGCTTTTTGTGTTTGTTAACAAGAGGTTATGGGATGCACATGCACAACTCACAGGCCTTGTATCTCAGGCCTTATGGTGCCTGGTTTTGTTTTGGTGCAGCTGAATTGGAACCAGCTGTGTTGGTGGACAGAAGGTGGATGAAAAAATGAACAGCCCAGTAAACAGGAGTTTCCTTGGGCAACAGCGGACAGAAAAATAATTGAGCAGTAGTGAAAACAATAACAGTGTTTTAGCCGCTGTATCCGCCAGCCCTCCCAGGCTTGCTCTGTGTCTGTGGTACACAGAGCTCCAGCATGTGCAGCAGACTCAGACTGATTCCAGGCTTAGGGACAGGATGGAAAATGTGAGCTATTCTCATCTTGGTCAATAGCAGGAAATGCAGATTTCCAAACAGAGATGAAACTGTAATCTCTGCCATTATTGAACTTCCTCCCTCTTTTTCTTCTTCTTCATCTTATTCTTCTGTAGAATGTTCCTGCTGGTCAAAACATTTCACAGCTTGGACAAGACGGTCAGGGCCATGCGCAGCATCTCAGCCAATCAGCTTCCGTTGTGCCATCCCAGACACTTCATCCGCAACAGTCAATGGCTCAGGCTTCTGTCCAACAACTCCAACCTCTGCAGATTTCAAACTCTGTACCACCAACACATCCATCCCAGGTATTCTTAGCTAGGATTTATTCTCACTGCTGTCACAAATTTATTTGATAATACCCACCATTTTGACTGGTGTTTGAGCAATAATAAATCTTAGCTATTTTTTCTTTTTTTTAGCTTGGATTAAACTAACATATAACAATATAGACCTTAAGCAAGTTATCTTGATCTTCCTATGTTTGAATTTTGTTTTCTAGATTATTTGATTTTCCCTCTGTTTCTTTCTTCCTTCTATCTTTTTCATTTAGTTTCCTTCACAGTATCCCACCATCCAGGTGATGACAGCTGTGACTGACTATGAATCCTCTTACCCTCACCCCTGCACTGCCCCTCACCCTTCAACCTCTTCCTCTCTTAACCACATTTTCCTTTCTCCTGGACAGACTCTCCCTGTGACCCCCTCTATCTCACCTCTTTCTCCACTGCACACTGAAAACACATTAATTCCACCCACTCCAATGTCCCTCATACCTTCCCCCTCACATGTGCTGGCCAAGGTAGGACCAGCATCCCCACAGCACCAGCCCACTGCTGTTAAATCTGAAGCTTTACATTCACAAGCTGCGTTCATATCAGCACTAACCACCCATCCCATACACACACACACTGCCTCCTCCCAGAACACACACCCTCCCACAACTGGCAGCACTCGGCCTATGATACAGGTAATTATGATGGCTGCTGTGGAGTGCAGATGTTTACCAAGAGGGTGTGAAGTGGAACCTTTAATTCTGATAATTTCAGTCAGACTGTTTTAACAACATTGCTTGTATCACACAAAGTTGTAGTTGTTTTAGAGTCTCCATGCTGTTTTTCTGTAGCTGAAGGATAATAAACATCTCGGTGTGAAAGCTATAAATCAAAAAATGCAGATGGAAAAAACTACTGTAGTTTTTGCTGATATATGGTAGACATACTGTACTTCAAAGACAAAAAAAATAGAAAAAAACAACAACTAATTGTCTGATAATAATGATGATAATGATCAGAATAGAAAGAAAAATGTCTTGTTTGTCTTGAAATGCAGATTCCTCAGCAGGCCCAGGTCAGCCACCCTGAGCTTGTCCCCTCTGCTCAGCTCCCCCAGCCTGCAGTCTTCTCCTCACCTGTGCACACTGCGTCAGACCCAGGCACAGCCACTGCTGCTGCCCAGCTGGACAACAGGAACCCGAGCCAACTTCCCCCGCAGGCTCAATCCCAGAGTCAGGTTCAGAGGCAGATTCCTGTGCTGCAGCCATCTGACTCTCAGAGAGCATCATCTGGGTCTGCCAGTTCCTGTCTGACTCAGCAGAAACAGCTCAGTACTGCTGCATGTCAGGGTCCAGCAGAGACTAACACTGAGGTTTGGCCATACATGACTCACTTTCACACTTTTTAGTTCTCACCACTTACTTTTTTTCACTGCCCACCTTCCTTTACAAAGATACCACTGCACTCATTTAGAATCACTGTACTTTCACTCGAGCACATTTCAGGAATGTAATCTAAAAATAAAATACTGGAATAAATGTTACTCTGGTTTATTCAGTCTCTCTGGTTGTTTGTGTCTGTGTTGTCTGTAGGATCAAGCCACAGAGAAACACACTGGAGGACAGAGCTATGACAGGTACTGGTTTACTGCAGCTTTAGTCATCTTTGCAGGGGACAAGTTGGTGCCAATGCACCAATATGCATTTCTTATCACTACAGAATAATCTAAGCCACCTTTCAGGTAATGTCAGATGGACCTTAATCCCTTGAACAACATCTACCTGATAAGACAAGGAGAAAAAACTCAACAATTCACTAACTAGCTGCTCTTCAAAAGAAAAAAAAGAGTCCCATTTATTATACAGAGTTATCTGTGTTGCAGTGTGGACCTAGTTGACAGCAGTCTGCTCACTTTCCCTGGCAGTGTGTTGACTAAAGGACAGCTCTCCAGTAAAACACAAACGTGTGGCCGTCTGTAAAACCACAGTGAACTCTGGATCGTTGTGACCAGCAGCAGCTATAGTTGGCTGATTTATCAGGCTTTCGCCAAATCCTGCAGGCATTCCAGAGCAGCGATAAATATGTAACCTTTCTTTTTGAGCTTCCTATCAAGGAGAAGGGGAGGTAAAGACTGTTAGCGTCTTTTAATTTTTAGTACAAGATTTCTGTCTATTGCAACCAAAAAGATTTTGTGACACTAAAAGTCTTTGTGTCTCGAATATAGCTTAGATAATTCCTTTCTCCCTTTATCAGTCCACCATCTCTATTTGGGCATTTTTGGACATGTTTGTGCATGTTTGTTGCTTGTTTCTGTGAAGTACAACAGCAGATACAAATTAATCCTGAAACCACAATAGACTACCCGTAGTTAACATAGAGCTGTGTGTTCTATTCATGTAAATAGAACAGTTCTTATACTAATACTCGCCTTTCCTCACTAAAACCAGTGTCAACTCTGATGCCACGTCAGGGAAGGAGATGAGTGACGGTTATGAGGGGACACATGGAGGTAAAGGTGAAGGGAAAGTGCGCAAACACCACCGCAGGTCCACTCGCACTCGTTCTCGACAAGAGAAGATCAGCAGGCCAAAGCTCAACATGCTGAATGTGGGTAAACGAAATGCAGTCCTACAGTGACCACATCACTTTGAGCCCAAGTTTAAAAGCGATGAGTAGACAGTCGTGAGCATCAGCATGTCTGCTCTCGTTGCAGGTGTGTAACACTGGGGATAAGATGGTGGAGTGTCAGTTGGAAACTCACAACCATAAAATGGTCACTTTCAAGTTTGACCTGGATGGAGATGCACCGGAGGAGATCGCCACATACATGGTACGTAGGAATGACTGGCACTTCTCACTTGAGCTGATGAAAAGGTGTGTGTTGGTGCTGTAAGCTGTGCATTGTCTGAGATGCTTTCTTAGGGCTCAGAACTCTGAAACTCCCTGTGTTGCTGTTCTCAGCTGCAATGCAGCAAAAAATCTTTGTCTCTCTTGCTCCGTCTCTCTCCTCCAGTCCCATCCAGTTCATGTTGGGCTCATATTTTTAGATGGGTGAAAATGTCATAGTTGCTCCACCTGCTTGCTGTATTGTGTATACATTTGGTGGTCTAAGGCAAATATCCACCTGTTAAGCTGGTATATAAGCCATTTATCTTGACAGTAAACTACATTAAGAGAATAAGTCTTAAGTTTCAGTCATTTGTTTTCTCTGCAATATGTTTTTATTTTGTAAACATGTTTATACTTTTATTGTTCCTGGCATTGCTAAAACTTTTAATATTCTGTTGCCTTTTTCTCCGTCAGGTTGAGAATGATTTCATCCTGCCTTTAGAAAAAGAAGTGTTCATCGAGCAGCTGAAGGACATTGTGGACAAAGCAGAGGACATGCTAAGTGAAGACACGGAGGGTGAGAGAAACTCTGACCAAGGAGGCAGTCCCAAACAGAGTGAAGGAGCCGGCACACTGGGAACAGAGGTGAGAAAGGAACTGTTGACATGTAATAGATGCAATGATGCCGTCTGTCTCTGAGCTCCTCTTCCCTGGAGACTTCATCCTGACAGCACTCTCGAGATGACTTTGCATGCCACACTGCCAACAAGAGTTGCCAGAAATACCATTCTTGCTGATGTGACATTTTGATCTGAGTTAACTTGAGGTTCCGCTTTTTGGAGATACCTTTTTAAATGTCTAATAAATTGATGCACGTTATTCAAATCTGTAAGGTAATCGTTCTTTTTTCTTCAGGGAGTGAAGGCTTCCACACCCAGCACCCCACAGCTGGTGTACCAACAAAATGGTAAGACTCTGAGGCACCTGGAAAATTTACGTTCACTTAAATGAAATCCACTCACACTTTTCAGTTCTATTTAAACTCAGCTGATGCCTTGTACATTTGCATTCTTTAGAGGTTTGTTATGGTGTGACATTGAAATGAGGATAAGTTACTGATTTACTTTTAAACCTGTCTGTTTTCCTCACTCTTTTGCCTTTGGTATTGTCAGTGGTCAAATAGTACCTTTAGCTCTTCTTAGAAATGGATTATTTAGAAGAAGTGATTTTTATTTATTTATTTTTTCTCTCTGTCCTTGACAGTCCTCCATACTGGCAAGCGCTGGTTTATCATCTGCCCTGTGGCTGAGACGCCCGTGTTAGACAAAGAGAAGGACACATCTCACACCTCTATAGCTGAGGGTAAACCGCACGCTCAGGAATACAGAGTATTGTTAAGACTTTGTTTATATCTTCAAATTTACTATTTGCTGAACGAATTTCATCAAATGAGGATTTGCTCTCTCTGCCTGGAGTGAATTGTCTATAGAATAAACTGAATCGTTTGTATATGACTTGCTGATGTTGATAGTAAGGATGCTGCGCATGCATTGAGTTGGGGTCAGTTATATAAGAGTGCTTCTGCAGTAGTTCTAGGCAGATATAAAGAGCAGGATTTATACTCCAACTGACAGAGCCTGATGGGGCAAGACAAGCAGTGATGTAACACTCTGGCACCCACAGGACCCAGCTCCTGTTCTTCATGACTGCCTTCAGCTGAACTGAGAACAGACTTCCAATCTAATCATTTTCTAATTAAGCCTTTTTATTTCTCCAGAATCTGAAAAGTCTGCCTCGTCTTCAGTTGGACCCGACAACAACAAAACTGCAGTCGCATCTTTGTCCTCCCAAAGTCCATCCTCCTCCTCCTCCTCCTCTGTGCCCCCTGCAGCTCAGGCTACAGTGAAACCTCAAGACCAAGACATTGACAAAGCCCGGATCCAGCAGCCTCAGCCCTGTTTAACCAAACATGCCCTTGCTGCTGCAAGTGCCAGCCATCACAATCCTCTTCCTGTGGAAGAGCCTTGCATCTCTGCTGTCTCTATGGTAACAGATATGCCATGCTGCGCTATTGTGCCACCTGTCTCTCTGGATGTAAACGCTATCGATAAAGAAGCTGCTGGTGGTTTGGCCACCTCTAAGATTAATCAGCCTAATCAGAAGTCCAGTCCGACCGGAGAACTACCCTCGCAGCTGGCCTCCCATCAGTCTGTGGTCCTGCAGCAACCCTATGCCACACCCATGCAGCCCGGGACGGTCACCTCGCAGCCTCAGAGTCCAGCACATCAGACATCCCAGAACTCCCAGTCATCTAGCCACCAGCAGCCAGTGAGTGGGGGCCCAGGAGAGTCTGACAGTGAAGGACCACGCAGGGTGGAGTTTGTTGACCGCACCATTAAGACTTTGGACGAGAAGCTGAGAAACCTGTTGTACCAGGAGCATGCTCTCTCCCAGTCCTCCAGCATTGCGTCTGACACCCAGGCCTCCATTACAGAAGGAGTCGGCTCTCTCCCAGTCTCAGATGGCCAAAGCACTGAGGGAACACTTGCAAAGAAGAGAGGGGAGCCACTGGTAAAGTTCTCTGCCTGTGTGTCTGTGTGAGGGAGAGGGAAATCTGAGCGTTCAAACATTGGTTAGGAGCTGAGTTAATGGCAGCATCATTAAATCGTTTTCCTGCTCTGTGTTATTGATTTAACCATTGGCTGTAAAAAGAAGGACCAATACTGTGTTTAGAAAGAGAGGATGGTAACAAAATTACTGCTGTCAGCACAATAATTCATCATGATCTCCTCCTCTGGCAGCTTCATTTTGTGTGTGTGTGTGTGTGCACTCTGTGTGAATGCATGCCAAAAAAAAAAAAAAATAGGGTCTGACTCATTCAGACAAAAAACTGAGGTCAGGAGAGGATAATAGCTAGCCTTATAGCACTCATCTGGCACATCTAGAGATTTACCAATTGCCATTATTCAAAATGATTGCAACCTACCACACACACCTTTTTTTCTTTTTAATTTTTTTTCTCTTTTAGCCTCAGATTCCCGAGCGCACAGACAGTGTGGGTGCACTAAGTGACTCTGCGGTGGCAGGTTGGTAAAATTAAATTTAAGGTCGATATCAGTCACTGCATGATTGTGAAGAGAATTGTCAGTTTAAAAAAACAACTACTCTTCCCGCTCCTTTAGCCAATAACAGGGTTTTGAACAGACGAGATGTGACCTGCTGCCCCAGCTCATTTGGCTCCAAAAATCGTTTTCAAGTAAGAGCATATTTCAAAACTCTTAAGGACAAATCTACTTGTTATAAGTGTCATATGATAAAATGAAATTCTATAACATCTCATGACTTGTGGGGGGGGGGGGGGGGGGGGGGGGGGGGGGGGGGGGGGGGGGGGGGGGGGGGGGGGGGGGGGGGGGGGGG
>JAPXVT010000002.1:23916289-23926612 GCA_029823135.1 Acanthurus reversus | reverse complement strand
TTGTTATGGCTTATTTTGCAGTGGTTAGCAGCCAGTAGAGCTAATGAGCTGTATACTATGGTGTTGAAATAAACAGCTGATAACCTCTTTGACCTGTCAGATTGATAAACACTTGTAATTAGATGCATCTTAATTGTCCTGTCTCTCTCCTCTGTCAGTACGACGCCCTCTAAGCAGGGCAGAGGGAAGGCGTCGTTCCCTCGCTCAGCCTTCCAGGAGGACAGCAGCGAGGAGACGTCGGGCACTGAGAACGATTCCTACTCAGTCGGAGGATCACGGGGCGTTTCACACCGTAAGCACATTTTCACATCCTCAACACCCTCCTTCACACACACTCACACAATTAGACGCCTCAATATTTCACTGCATACATTATTACTTTCTGTTCTTGTAGATGGTGAGCGTCTTCTCAGAATGATTTGAATCTTTTAGAGAAAGGGAAAGCCGAAGCATGTAACCAATCCCATACTATCATTTCTTTTGATCTGGTTGTATTTGACTCTGTGCCTTCAGTAACAATGAAAAAAATACTAATGATAGTGACGTGAGACTGGTTCGGGGTTTTACACTAATCAGAATGATCTGAATGGGTGATATTTCTTATAAAGTCTTTTGCTTTTGCTGGGAGCCTAATTTAGAAAAAGAAACACGAAGAGCTCCTTGAATTTCATGGCAGAACTCTTATTTTGCAACCTGTGGTTGATGTAACGATAGTTTGCTGTAAAAATTAAAACTAACAAAAAAAAAAGCAGAGACATTTTTCAACACAAGATATTGACAGGTTAGCTGCTGTAGTCGTGTATATGGAGGGAAAATAACAGAAATTGCCATTACAATCAAACATTACAGTGGAAACGGTTGTGCCTTGCAAAAAAACACTTATGTAACCATTTTTTAGCTAGAAATGGGGTTGCATAATGGTGACTGTCCTCCTGATCATCCTGTTCCTGTGTTTCTTACCATCAGTGGTGCGAGGTCGGTCCAGGTCGGGCTGCTGGATGACCTCTGATGACTACTCTTCTCTGGAAGCTCTGGACCTGGTGTGGGCCAAGTGCAGAGGGTACCCCTCATATCCCGCTCTGGTGAGACACAAGTGGACTGCAGATCACATAAAGCAGAAGCAAAAAAAGTATTTAGAACATTCTGCAGGTTACTGTACATATATAATCCTCCTCTTGTCATCGTTTGCTGCAGATAATTGACCCGAAGATGCCCAGGGAGGGGGTGTTCCACAGGGGTGTCCCGATTCCTGTCCCTCCTTTGGATGTGCTGAAATTGGGAGAGCAAATGACTCAGGAGGCCAGAGAGCACCTGTTCCTGGTCCTTTTCTTTGACAACAAGAGAACTTGGTCAGTGCTTTTGTCTCGTCTTTTATATTCACCTGTTGTACTGTCTCAAATCATTCTCAAATATTGTCTCCTTGATTTTTTTTCTCACTCAAAATAATTTCTTTTTCCAAAGCGTTCAGGTGCAGTTAAACGCAAGATGTTAGCAAAACACACTTCTGGTGGTATTGGGTGTGTACACAATGTACCTCTGTGGCAGTAGTTCAAAGGAAACTGTGTTTCTCATAAAAAGCGCAAGGCCACAGAACATTCAGCAGAATCAGGGCAAACGTGGTCGTATTTTAGGTCAACGTGTGCTGCGCAATCAAGTTTACTTCTAAGCTTGAAGAAAAACAAATTCTGCACAGTCTGTGAGAAACATAATGAAAACAGGCAGCGTCGCTCTTAACTGCCTTGATGTTTCCTTTTGAGGAAAAGTTCAGAAGTTGAACTGCACTCAAGTCATTTGTGCATATAGAGATAAAGAACCAGGAACTTGTTTATTTAACTTCTCTTCCTTATGAGATGATTGGGCGTGTAATGCTTACACAGCAACTTTAACAAGCTACTAGGTGTGATCAGCTTCTGACACTGCACTGACAGTGCGCTGCTCTGTTAAAGTGCATGTAGCAGGTGCCAACTTTTTTACAGTGGACCTGAAATTTGGGTCCTTGGTTGTGACCCAGAGACCAAACTTTGCTTTGGGAAACAGAAAGAAGTCACAGGGAGCCAAATTTGTCAAGCAAGAAGGTGCGGAGCGAGAACTGTGTCGTTGTGGGCAAGAGACTCGTGGTATTTCATTGAACAGGCACGTTGCTTTGTTGGCGATCCCAGTTCCCATCCTGCAACAGTTTACCTCAAATGCCTCAGAATGTTACAGCAGTATCGGCATTAACTGTCTGACCCTGTAGGACGACTTCACAAAAACCACCCTCTGCAGTTTTGGAGACTGCTGGCTCTTCCACTGCGAACACTTCTCTTCTGTCCTGCTCAGCTCTTGTCACCAGTGACGATCCTCGCCATGAACTTTGGGTCAGCCCAGACTTGTTGACAGAGATGCTTGCAAATTTCGACACATTTCTGCTTCTTCTCAAGAATCCGGATATTGCAAAATATGCAGCTCCCTGTTTTCACAGACTTGCGTGTACCTCCAGTGCTGATAATGATCAAGTGATGTAACTTGGAACCAAAGGCGATCAAAAAAAACGAACAAGACTGCTCCTGTTGCACACAAACTGAGCGCTGCACAGTAATATATGCATGAAGGTGACAGAAGCTAGAACTTTCATGTGCAGGTTTTCTTAGTTTGACTGCTCGACCGTCATCGGCCTCTGAGTTACAAGTGATCTTGATCAAGCGAAGAAACTTTGAATATTTACGAGAGCAAATTCTCGCACCTGTTACAAGCGCTTCAACTGTGAAGTGTTTGTTTATTTGCAACAGGAACAGTCTCAAGAGTTTTTGATTTCTCCTCATATTTGCCCTCTGGACTGATCTACTGACGTGTGTCATGGGTCCCATGGGACCTCAGAAAGTCTTAACAGTCTTAAATTTAAGAATCTGAATTTAATACCTTAAAAAGGTCTTAAATTTGATTTGATAGGTCTTTAAAAAAATCATATTGTCATAACTTGTCCTCTGTATCGCGTTTAAATGTGTTTGAGAAATGTCCAAGCCGCAAAGAAAATAGCCTATGGTAGCCTACTCAGTTCTACCTGTTCCACCCCGGCACTTTGTATTGATATAAATCAACATGGAACCAATAATCGCTAACTTTGCAGCCCCCAGTGAGAAATGATCAGAGGACATGCAGCAACCATGCGTCATGGTGAATGTAAATAAATTAACTTTGCAAGTGATTTTAGGACTTCATACGTTTTTGCCAGTGTGGCTGTAAAATAGGCTGTGAAATTGTATTAAATTATGTTCTAAGTGGTCTTAAAAAGTCTTAAATTTAACTTGAAGCAACCTGTAGGAACCCTGTGTGTGTGTGTTGAGACTACTGTGCATTTGTGTTTGCCTTTCACCAATGTTTTTCTGTGATTTTAATGTACTGTGTGTATATGCTTGTGTGTCTGCAGGCAGTGGCTCCCGCGCTCTAAGCTGGTGCCACTCGGGGTGGACCAGGAGCTGGACAAGGAGAAGATGCTGGAGGGCAGGAAATCCAACATCCGCAAATCAGTGCAGGTGGCCTACCACCGGGCCATGCAGCACCGCAGCAAGGTGCAGGGAGACCCGAGCAGCGAGACCAGCGACAGTGACTGAGTACTCCCACACACATGCACCTTATGTGTTGGTCCTTGCAGGTGTCGCAGAGTATTTGTTCCTCTTTCAAAAACCCAGCCTCCGTCAGGGAACACGAGAAACAGTGCTAGGAGCTCAGAATGGGGAAAAAAACATCCACTACATCAGCCCCGAGACGCACACGCACACTAAGCCGTATTTAATCTGACATGTAAAATATTGTATTTAAAAGAATTGAAAAAAAAATTGTATGAATAATAATGGAAAAATATGCTATGTTCAGAACCAATCGAATTATCCTCATCCATGGTCGATATATGTTTAATGACAAAATAAGACGATGGTTTACAAACTCAAAAAATGATCACATTGCACTATGATGCATACACGACTCTGCCTCTCCCTGTCGTTCTCACACATACATTCACACATGTAATTTTACATTTGAACAGGGAAATGCATGTAGTGTACATTAAAACACACACACACACGCGGTGGCTTAATAGCTGCGAATGCCACTGTACCCGCAAGTCATCCTCACGTGCATCGCCCACCTTTCCTAAAAACACAACACAAAGAAGACAAACAGGCCTGGTGCTGGTGTCTGTTCGTCTGTCGGTGGAGCACAAAGAGAGACTTTTGCAGCCAATCTGTCGGCAAACCAACAATATTGTTATTTATTCTGCTTACTCCTTCTTAACAAGGTCCACAAGCTCAGTTTTATCATGGACTACTTCAAATCACTCCAGCTACACAAGACATCATTGTGTGGTCCTTGTTCGTCTGTCACTCTGTGTTAATCACGTCTCCTGTTTTTTACGGTTTTTGTTAACGTACGTCTGTGTCACACAGGCCGCCGGTCACCGAATAATGAGGACTTAACGGAATCCCGTGACCGCCTCACAGTCTGTCTTAGTCTCAGGCTGACGGCTTTAGAACTTTTATATATACAGATTGCATAAAGATAGAAGTTTAATAAAAAGAATTGAGTTTTCTAAACCTGTGGGTCGTGTTGTGATTACTTTTTTGTTTGTTCTTCCTGGTTTCCTTCATGACCGCAGGAGGCTCTTCTGTGGAATAGCCCTGTTTGTCAAGCAGAAAATTCAAACATGTCTGTCCCCTCTTTATAAGGAAATTGTGACTCATATTTGCTTCTCAAGGCTGTTTGTTTCAGACGCGGATCACGTTGACAGACAGCAGTGAACGTGACTGTTCAGGTTTTTTGTTTCTTTGGAAATATGGTCTATTCTCAAGAGTCTGTATTTGCATTGATGTTAAGTTCCTCTTTTTATAACAAGGGTAAATGCTTTACTCCTGACATGTGAGACCTTTCTCTGCCCACAAACTTTTTTTTTCTACCTAACATCTAAGGGATTTAAATCAAGGTAAATATGTTTGCTAAGCTGAGACCATTCTCTCTTAATTCCTCAATACCGGTTCTGCAGGTTTCTTGTGTAATGTTTTATGATAAATAATACATAACTTTTTGTGCAATGGCTTTACAGGCCAAACAGTCTTTATGGTAACACAATACACTTGTCTAGATTTTTTGCAGACAGTGCCATAAAACTTATGTGCTGTGCAAATGTTTTAAAAACCCAGATGTCAAGACAGTGGTTGAATGCCTGTTATTTTGTCCGTAATAATCCCATTAAACGTAAAAACATGCTGAAAATAAAATCATAAACAAGTGAAAATGAAATTAAACCTTGTCAAAGGCCTTAAAGTCACAGGATATCACAGAATTATATCAATAACGTTTGATCTTCAGATTTAATGACAGAAATCTCTACTGATTAATATCATTTCCCCTAAGTTGGCTGATTGTTTACATGATCACTTGCTTTATGAGCTAATGTGCTGATTATGACACATATCTTCTAACAACCAATGTGAATTTCCCTCTCCCCAAAGCTTTGAATCTTTTGATCATTTTTTCCGCGCAAGACAAAGATCCCCCACCTGACTGGAACACCCACTCACCACAGCATTTGTCTCTTCACATTTGCTGCCAGAAGAACAGCACTCTCACCAAAGACGCCTGGCTTCCTGCCCCACATTACACTCAGAATGTGAGTGGAAAGTACTGATAAGCATCAGCAGCACAGGTCACAGCATCTGCTGTGCCCTGTTATCTGTGTACCCGCTCGCCAGGCATTCAAGACGAATGAAAGAAAACGGGGGTATCTTCTGCAAACTTTACTGTTCAGCCTGTAAAGATGCAGAAGTAACACTTTGTGTTTATATGTGTCCATATCTGCAAGTAACCAGTAGCTGAAGATAAGCTTTAAATTCATTCCTTTTTTTTTTTTTTTAACACAAAAGACTGACGTCAAACTTTGAGCATATTTAATTTTGTTTTATGAGTTTGTCAGAGTAGATGCAAAAACATAAGTTTACAATAACAATATATTGATGTGTTGCATGTAATATTTCTCACTAAGGCTGATTTTGTTATTATTATTATCCAGATAAATTATTTAAATTGAGTACATAAGAGGCATTCACATACATGTGACATGACTCAAAAAAAGTACAATATTTACATCCTTTTACAATCAGTGTGCTTGTGTTGCATATGTCCGTGTATGTACGTGGGTGTGTTGCCCAAGTCCTGGTAATGTTTGTGTGTGTGTGTTTAACTTTCATGGGTGTGTGTGATCATGTGTAATCTTAAAGCTCATGTACATTTGTCTATGTGTACCTGCTCCTCTGTAGCAATGCATAATCAGTTCTCTGCAAAGTGATCTTAAGTGATTACAGACACACTGCACTCCCTTATATAGTTAAAAAAAAAAATGCTCTAGCTCTAAGGGCACATGGGGGTCATGAGTGTGCCGTGGCCTCATGCTCAGGCTCAACTGTTCCAGGACAACAATATTTTTCCAAATGGGAGGTTTCTTGCAGGATTTCCCCTCTGGATGTCTGTTTATAATGACGTGAAGTGTGTTCGCTCCCAACATGGCATTAGGAGCTTCTTTCAGCTGACGTCTGAGGCGCCGTGTGTCTGCTGGCTCACTGTAACCAAGATATGATCCTTTTTAAGATTGGCTTTCTTGTTTCCATTCTACGAGCTGGTGAAGCATCAGGCCAGCTGTTGATATTTGCACAGTCGACAATCTCACCCTCCCGAATTGAATTGAGTCATTCTGTTTTTCAGGACTGCAGCTGCGTGACACTCTTTCCATCGCTTAATCACTGATTTAACTGGACTATTTTTGTTTGTGCTTGAGTTTGCCGTCATTGTCTGGCAGAGCTGCTTGGTGTTTTCCTTTGTTTTCATTATACATTTTCCATATATATTTGTGGCAATATTGACTCACCCAAAGTTGGAATGCTCTTGATCTTCATTTAACCAGCATAGTAACATGACCTCTTGAACCCGCTGGCTGCTCCAGTGATGATTCAGGTGTGTCAGGTAGGTGATATCAAAGTGGGTCACTATGCAAACTTGTTTTTTTTAGTAAATCTGCACTAATTAGGACCCCTTAGTGTATATTTTTACTTCAAGCATATCTGTTGATCAGGAAAAAAACTGCTTTGTTGCAGTGTCGAAATAGGAGTATTAATGATAACTGTGATAGGCCTGATTAAAAATTGAATATTGATATGTAAAAAAATACAGCATCTCTGAAGTCATTTCTGTTCTTTTCCATTGTTTTCTTATTGTCAAACTTGTTGCTATCCACCATGAAACAAAAAATTATTACGTGCAATATGTCCTTTTGTACGGTTTTGTACAGTTGTGATTACAGACTATCTCCAAATCTCTAAATTTGTCTTTTGAAGTGCTGTTCATTTGCCCAAAAAAAGACAAAACACACAATAACTTAAGATGAATTCAACTGATAACATTTTTCTTTTTCTTTTTTTTTTAAATAAATATTGTGATACTATCATTATCATGATACTTTATCGGGATAATTGTGTAGCAACAATGTGATATTGTCACAGACAGCCCTGGCTGAAATACACAAACCTGACAGTAGGAGGAAAATATAGAATTTTACAGAAGCAGCAGAGTGGATTGTTTTTTAACCTTATGTCCTGTGAAGAAAAACAACAACTTCATGTCATCAAAAAGCCCAAAGAATAATCTACAATCAATGGTTGATGAGGTCTGACAAGAAAAGGCCACATATGTGAGCCCCGAGGCTTCCTGTGGGAGGTTTGATGTCTGGGTATCAAATCAAAGTTGCCTCAGTCCGTCCTTCCTTTCCTCCTCCTGCTGTGAGGCTGCGAGAAGAGGCGGAGCTGAGGTGATGCAGAAATGTTCCGCCGTGGGGTGCAAACGATCACTGGGTTCACGCAGACACGACCGGAGTCTTTCTCCGCGCTCTGCCTCCGTTTAAAGCAGCTGATCGCTGGGGACGAACTGCAGAAACCAGCTGCATGGAGCCGCGGCGAACATGTGGCTTAACGAGGGAGTTTGAATGTGTAGTAGATGTTTGAACGGCGTCTTTGCATCGCGGCGGCATTTATTGCCGTCGCGGTGTCTCCGCTGCTGCTGGAATGTACCACAACATGTCAGGTGAGTTTCACACACTGTTAAACCATGAGATTATTATAGCCTGAAGTTGTGTTCATTGTGGTATTTCTGTTCATTTTAAAGTGAGATTAGATTTATTACATCTGACACTGACAACAGAATACATGTTTGGTGGGTAAAAGGGAAATCCATGTATTGATAAGTAAAAACTTAGGCGATTTTGTTTTTCTTCTGTCTGTATTCTAGATGGGAAATCCAGAAGGTAAGTTTCTCATTTGATATATGTTTTCTCATGGCATGATTTCAGGGACCACTTGTGGAAACCGCATGTGTCACGTCTGTGCTAAAGCTCTCCTCTGTTTGTGTGGACAGGTTATGTTGAGGGAAGCTGCCCTGTGAGACTCACTTCAGTCCAGAAATTTGAGGAGACTTACTCTGAATGTGTCACTGTCAGTGTTTATATGAAAGCTGATGGTACGGATTCCAACCACAGCTGCAAATTCCATTTTGTCATTATGTATGCCATTATTTCTACAGCTGTTATCTTCTCACGTCAGGTTAGCTGTTTAAAAATTCTTGGCACTTTTTCTTCCAGACTTCTGCAAAGCCCCGAAGATCAAAATAAGCTCCCCAGTGAAACAGACATTACGGCCTACCATGACAACTAGGCAAAACAGGACAGAGGTTATTTTCTTTGCATCCGCCCCAAACTCTTGCGTGTAAAATGTCATTATGAGTGTGCAGTTCATGTTAGTTCAGCAGGCTGAAAACAATGGTGTCATCTCTCTGTCTCTGTTCTCTCTTTCCTAGTGTAACACTGGAAGGAAAAGACATGAAACCAGAGTCAGGTGTCACAAGGGTGTATTGCAGCTGCCACCAAGCAATTCCAGTTTTGCACTGGTGAGATGATGGTTTTTTCCCCTATTTTGATGTTAGTGATGATGGTTTTATGAAAGTAATTTAGCATTTTTTCCCTGTTATCCAGTGGGAGCTGGTATATGACTGTGTCGAGGCTGAAGTGGGAGAAAACGTTAATGTGTCCTTCAACACAATGTCAGTGAGATGCAGCGTCAATTACAAAGTGCCAGGTAGTTTTTTTTTCTTTCTGCCACAGTTCAAGTTTCCTCTTGCTTTTCATACATTCTCCCTGATTCTGTCTTCATAAAAGCAGCCTGTAGAGATGGTAATGAAGATTAAACAACATTAAAGCTGGGGTAGGCAATGTCTGGAAATCAAGCTAGCTGTAGCATGAGACTCATGAACAACTCCACTGCACCATCCCCTCCCTGTTTTCGCTCTGGCTTGCATTTTATATTTCATTTGTTGTCGCTCTCTGAAGTCCAGTTTACACCAAAGATGCACAACGAGACGAAACAGTTGCAGGGAAAGTTGCAGCGGTGTAAACTGGTCCATCTCAGCTCGGTCCAAGCTGGCTGACGGTGTCGCCTGCAACTCCGCTTGTCAAGTCACCAGAGGCCAGTTTTAGACCTTAAGGCACGTCTTTTGTTTCAACAGCCAATCAGCTCGTAGCAGTGTCACCTGTCACTAAGAAGCGTAGCATAGAGCAGCCAATAGGAGTTCTCTGAGATGACCCATGATTGGCCGAAAAGTGCCCGACGTGTGGTCTTCATTTTCTAAAGCCTGAACATAGAGCCAAGGAGAGGCACAGAAGTCTGTTCCTTCAAATCACCTGGATTACAAAATGCTGAAAGGTTTTATAGAATTTTTATGCGATGACACCAAAAATAAACTGCTTACCCCAGCTTTAAATGTTTGAATGAAGGTGTTTGGCCACTGTGAGCCACCACACCTGCTCCAGTGCTCCTTGTTATCGATTCATCAGGACCAGGAGGGATCGAATCAAACTGTTCCCTCATTTGGTGGTATGATGATGTTTGTTTAGACACACATCTATCCAAAATCATCAATAAGTGTCCACTTACAATTAAATCTGGTAACTGTTACTGCTCATATAATTTTCGAGCCTTGTGAATGGGAGCATTGGTACCTGAAAATAGAAAACACAAATCTCAAGGATCTTAATATCTTTGTTTTGATCTGTATGCCTTTAATTTCTCATCTCAGTCTCTTACGTGAATATGTCCTTGACATGCTAGCTGTATGTTTTGATCTGATATGTAGATACTAGGGCTGTCAAATGATTAAAATTTTTAATCGCGATTAATCTAAAAATTTCCTGAGTTAATTGCGATTAATCGCATCTTTTTCTTTTTTGCTTGAAATAACAGCAATATGAATGGAAAG
>JAPXVT010000002.1:23549064-23563997 GCA_029823135.1 Acanthurus reversus | reverse complement strand
TGGAAGAACCATTTCACTGTGGCCCAGAATGAAGAGTTTGATGAAGACTACAAGAAAAAAATGAAGACTTCCACACTGGAGTTTCGTACTACAGTACACAACACTTGTTTTAGTAAATGAATAAGATGGGTGTGTATTTGCTATATTTTAACTTACGTTGTATGCAACAGCTGCAATCATAATCAGTGTCTCTCTTGTTTTTGTCAAAACTTGAAATTTCAGTCACCACACACACATTGAGGAAATGATCAGTCATAGCAAATGGTTTAAAAGTTAGATGTTATTGGAAAGGCTTTGCTATTTATGTCACTGAATCACAGCACTGACGAATCTTCTGCTGAGAGAGCTAAGCCCCTAAACCAAAATGATTGCTCACTCACTGCGCTGTAAGATTAGCAAAGAGAACATTTGAACGATTTAAACAGCAGCAGAGACACTGTGATTCACCATCCTTAATCTATGTAACAAGAAATTGTATTGCATCACTTCAGTGTTACCACAATAAACAGAGCAAACTTTGTGTACATCTATAGTGATTTCTCTTATCCTTACCTTTATGTGAATATTTAAAAATAAACAATAAATAAACCAAATAATTAAACAGTGGTAATAAAGTAACTTCCATTTCTCTTTTATTTGAATCCAGACATAAATGCAAGAAAAAAATACAAGAACAAAAGTTCAATGAGCAAATCAAGCAAATTAATCTGAAACTACTTCTGTACTGTGATTACAGACTGGACGGAGCACATTGATTTTATTTCCTATGGCACATACTGCTTTGTGCAGGGGAAAACACTACAGGTGCTGAACGTAGCATTCTGGTTGAGAAGCAAAAGAGGTAACAGTGAAAGACTGATACAGTGAACTCTAACAGGTTCATTGGAATGTAGACAACACAAGGCCATTGCACTGGATATACTAAACATGTCAAGATTCTCACATCACTAGAATGTACTGCAAGTCACCTTGAGGTAATAGAAAACAAGTCATGGACTTCCATCATCAGGAACAGAGGCATAGAATAAGAATTATTTCAAAATTATGTTTATCTACTTGGGAAAAATGTAAAAAACGGTTACCTCTGCAGGCAAACATTAACTGTCACAACTATGCATGACCTAAACAGACTTCATCTAATGTCTCAGTAGCTCAACTGTCTGCACAGCTCAGACGCAGATGCAGTTCCACTTAAGATTGTCTTTCACAGTAACAACCACAATTATGTTTCAAATACACCTTTATTCATGAACATCAAAAATATCATTATTTACATTGTTGGTTATATATCACTTATTTGAAATATAGTTTCCTCTTGAGTAGTAAAATACTTCAGTCTAGTGCTCAGGCTTACAGTTAAGTGCTCTGTTATTGAGTTCGGTTTAGTATAAGACATCTGAGGTTCATGCCAAGCCAGTCGTGTGGGGTGCAGCCCTGCAAAGCTGTGTAGCTTTTAACTCGTTAACATATTAAATAGTCTGTATTGATTCAATGCAACTGATAAGATCATGACTATGTTATAATATTCCTTGTCGAATTCTGTAAAAATGCAGTCAGAGGCTTTAATTGTACATAGTTATAATTGACCGCAGAAGTTTTGTCTTTCAGCAAAATCAAATGAAATACATTAAACTCACTGATGTACTTTTGAATCTCATTTTGAAGTCTGACATTAGCCGCTACATCTAAAAGCTTTAGCAAGACGTTCACATGTAAGCATGCGTCTGCATGTTTCTGGCTGTTGTGTACTGCCCGTTTCTTTATGTAAGCAGCTTTACAGTATCAAACAAGGCAGACTGGACAACAACAGCAGCAGCATGTTAAGAGCTTAGAAGTAGTAATCTGCATGTGAGTCACTATTATACTGGTAAGACGCTATCAAGACTTAACCCAAATAATGGATTCATAGAACCATAATAACAGCACAGAACCAATCAAGGTTTCGTATGGCACATCTTTACATCACAAAGCAAATTAAAGTATGGACGACAGCAAATCTATAAAAGCAATGAAATTCACAAAAAGTTGATATGCAAACATCTTTTCACAGAAACAATATAAATGGGAACTGCAGAAGCTTAGAGCCACATTTGTCTTTTAACCAAAGTTACTGAGACTTTCCATGTTGCTGTTCCCAAAAAGGGAGTTGATGATCTAAAGCTATGGATTCCATGAGTTATGGGAAGAAAAACTTCATCACCATCACATATTTCACACCAGTCACAAGCAATTACCTGCTAAAATGACATTTTTAGGACTTGTTTTCCCTTATTTATGGTATAGGTTCTTTAAGTTATACCAGTGTTATGCAGGAGTGTGTCTTTGAGAAAAAAAAACAGGACAAGACAGAGTTGGAAATAATGTGTGTGTGAGAAAGGGATGAAGTTATGAGTGTTTGAGAATGCTGTGTTATTTTTTGTGCTATATCTCCCATTTTTACTCCTAGAGTAAAAGGTATATCATATCTGTTCCACGAGCACAGCTGTTAACACTTTAACAAGGTCAAAGGTGACTAGGTATTTTCCTTTAAGGTTATCACCCACAGACACTTTTAAATATTTTCCCTCTTCTAAAAATAATTGCTTTTTAGGCAGTTTAATGATCAAATTTCCCAGTATTTCTTTGTTTTTATGTGTGGTCATTGGTCCTCGTGTCCAAGATTTGGTTCAAAGATCAATAATTTCACTGCTGACACTGGCAGAGTCGTCATGTCTGCTGACTTCAAGGTAACTCCGGGACCCCACTGGTCTCCCAATCCTCCCCTGCACCCTTTCTGAGTCTGGGGTGATAAATGGCCGTGTGTCGTCCATTCCTTCATCCCCCAGATTCCCTGTTGATGTTCTGGAAGGACGAAGAGACACAGGGCAGGACACTGATGAAGGGACACTTCCTACAGTGTTCCCAGCCCACCTGTGACCCTGGTGGGAGGGTGTGGGGGGTGCAGTGACCTGCCTGCTGG
Organism: Acanthurus reversus; assembly: GCA_029823135.1. Taxonomy (NCBI): domain Eukaryota; kingdom Metazoa; phylum Chordata; class Actinopteri; order Acanthuriformes; family Acanthuridae; genus Acanthurus; species Acanthurus reversus. The sequence continues at coordinate 23,561,038 of JAPXVT010000002.1, read as the reverse complement.
GTACACTGCTGAGAACGCTACCCCCCAGAGGCATGGAGGACTCTGTTGGAGCCTCACTGCTCTCAGACATCAGCTGAGGATCACTGTTCCTGCGCAGCCAGGGCCCCTGGCTGACCCCTGAGCCAGGGGAGGGGGAATGTGGAGTCGGGTTCAAGGGATGAAACAGACTCCCTCCTCCAAGCAGGTGTTCCCTGTGCAGAGCCTCATCAATGCTGCGGGTCAGGTCAATGGGAGATGGTGGCCGCAGATCGAACTCATAAAAAGACAGGCAAGTGTCCCTATCTTGATCCAAACTGCCACTCACCGAGCGTTGTGGAGGCCGGCCCAGTGCCTGCAGTCTCAGCAGGGAACCTGTGGAGCTGTCTGATATGCCTCGTTCTGCAGAGTGGCCCCGATGGTTGCGTCCATGGTTGCTGTCTTTGACGCAGCGTGGCGGGGCAGCAGCCTGCTCATGATTCTGGTTCCTGATCAGACTTTTGCTGATGTCAGCTCCAGAACGCTCCTGGCCAGCCCAATTGTTAGGAACCTCCCCTGGTCCTCCTCCTCCTCCTCCCACCCCATTACTTTCAGACTTTCTACAGGGCTTACCCCTAAGGCTCTGGACTATCTTGGACCAACAGGTATGTCTTTGTGTAGAGCTTACTGACTGGCCGGGGGACGGCAGGTCTCCTGCTGCTCTGCCATCTGGTCCACCATCCTCCGCTCCTCTGCAACCTTGAGGCCTCCAGAACACCCAGGAACCCAGCAGTAGGAGAGAGAACCCCCAAGCCAGCTCAAGGAGCCGGGCCCAGAAGTGCACCAGCCACCATCCCCAGTTGAAGCGTGTCCAGTTACCCAGCAGTCCATAAAGCCATAGGGTGGCATGAACATGCAGCCCACAGCACAGTGCACCCAGTACTGCACACACTGCCAGTACTCTTCCCAGGATCACTCCTATCCTCCTGTTTCCTGTCCAAGCCTTCCTCCTTGCCTCTTCAGGTGCTCTAGGGTAAGGAATAGGAGGGCAGCGTATACGTGGGAAGACATAGCAGAGGAAGCCGAGACAGAGAGCCAGACCCCAACACAGGGACAGGACCTGTAGAGTGACGGGCACCACAGGAGACAGAGCTGGAGAAAGCAGATCAGCTGCCAGCAGAAGGGTACACTGCAACACAGCCAAAACAGCAACCAGAGGAGGACGCTCCAAAGTTGAAGGCAACACACTTACTCCTGCCACCCTCAATGCTAGCAGTGCCAGGGAGGCCTGCGTCCACACCAGCAGGTGTAGAGGCAGGTTATAGAGGGCTGTTACTGCAGGACGAGGGAGAAATTTCCGCGTGCCATAGGGGTCGATTAGAAAGAGAGCTGCCCTTAGACCTCCAGCCAGAAACAATAGAGCATTGGCAAGTGCAAGAGCCCCCCGGTGAGGACAGTTTATGCCAGGGGACAGAGTGAGACCAAGAGCAGCACCAGCAAACAAGAGCAGGAAGAGGCTTGCTGACCCATAGACATGCAGCTCCCAGGCAAAAGCCAGTGTCCGGCTCAGGTCCCCCCAGTAGAGAAGAGTGGCATTAGGGGAGGGACTGGGGTTGAGAGAGGGGACTGGATTATAAGTAGCGTAGGGAGCTTGGTGAGGATGTCCGAGGAGAATGGATCGGTTCCTCTGGCCAACGCCAGTCTGGTATGTGGGACTAAACCTTGTTCGGGGGACAGGTACAACACCAGTGACAAGAGAGGAAGAAGTCCCTGGAAAAAAGAAAAGCAGAGTTTCATTTTTTTAAAATGTCTGAAACCAAAACATAAATAGTAGAATTTTTTCTAAATGAAATTTTTGTGCATTAAAAAACAACAGAAAACAGTGCAGTAATATCAGAGAACATGAAATACTATTTTAGAGCCACTAGAGGGGTGTAGCTCACCGTCAAAGTCATGTGCTAGAGCCAACTGACCCTTTCAGTTCTTCAGTGTAACATTATCAGCTCTGCAAAGGCAGATTGTTCCAGGTCTATACTTAACAAAGGCAAGGTCTTAACCAATTAGCCAATTTATATAGTTTCAATAACTTCTACTCTTACAGAAAAATCTTATTAAATTTGTATCAGTTTTAATTTCTATGCTTTCTTGTTAAGTTTAAACTTAGTGTGTTGCTGCACAACTGCTATAACACTGTATCTCAAAATATGTTGTAATAAGTAATAATGAATCTAAACAACAGTGACCCTTTGTGCAAGAAGATATGCACAAATCACACATCATGTCTAAGTACTCAAAAACTCACACAACTTCACGTGCAATTGAAAAACAAGGCAAAATATTTCCGCTAATAAAAGCATTTGGGGCGCGGAGAATGTTCACATATTCAAGCCAAAGTCTAATCATCCATTGTTGTTTATTTCTCAAGTACTGAGAAAATAAATTTATTTAGAAAAGGTCTTCACTACATACAGAAATGTCAGTATGTTTTGAATACCATAAAACCACATCATCATATTATATTCCTAAATATAGACAGCTTAATTGGATTAGATTATGTAATTAAGAAAATCTACATTATGTAAGAACAGTGAGACAATACATTTACTCTCAACTCAAGTATACTGCGGTTTTATAAAATGCATAACTAACTCAGACAACAGCTTGACATTGTAGCATCTCTTTCTCTCTCTCTCTCTCTCTCTCTCTTGCTTACTCTCTCTCTCTTTTTATCTCTTTCAGCTTTATAATCCTGCAAAACCTTGGAAACACACAACTGCATGACAAGCAAGGGGTCACTAAGGGCTGCACAATTAATCAAAATTGCAATAATGGACTACTGCAAATTTTTAAATTCAAGCGGGCATAATATTTGTGCAAGAAAAATTGTGTGTGTGTTAAAATACATTTTAATTCAAATATTCTGGTGCTGCCTTGCTGTCCGGGCATACACATCAGATTCTACAGACTTAAGAAAACATCTTTGTTTGAAACAGATCCCTGCAAAAAAAAAAATAAAAAATCACACCACATTCTTTTTCATATGTTTTTCAGTGAAAATGAGAATAATTATGTAAAATTATCATTCACTCTTATATCAAAGATCATACTGTAATCGGAATATCAGTCCAGATAATCGCAATTACATACTTTTGCAAAAGCATGCGGCCCTATTTCTTCAGTGAGTGAACTGCTCAACTTTAAAGATAACACACAGCGAATGAAAAACGAGTCAGCACCATGAAACAGTGTGAATAACACTACTAAAAGTATTTTATAGTTAGACAGTAAAACACATAAAATACAACACTTGACTGATGTGGAACAAAGATACAGTTCTGTGGTAAAACACTCAAACCATAAGGCCTGTCCTCACCCTGAAGAAGACACCCATAAAGGAGGCACACTGACTAATGACTCACCCCGACATGTGTTTCACTTCCCGGCTCTCTTTCTCACTCCCTCCCATCACGCACACAAACTTTTCACTTTCCACACAGGCGGGCACTGCACAGCAATCACAGGCACACTTCTCTATTTATATAAAGGTATGTTTTACTTCCTTCCCTCAAACCTTTTTTTTCTTGCAGGAGCAAGATTCAGTTGCATTCCAGATGTGCCGATCACATTTCACAGCTGGATACACTTAAACCTACCCAGACTCTTGAGTTTTCTCCTAAACACACATGTACACGTCTTATACTGCTTCATATGTCCACATGTTGCAATGAACTACGAAATAAATATCCTGTTGAATCTCACAGGACACATAATCCAGATGCTAATAGAGGCAGATATAAACATGCAGTACAACCTATTACTGCCATGGATGTAGGCCGTTATACTTTCAATGACCTGCCAAGAAACTTGCCTGACTTCAAATGAGGCCTGCTCATGGAGCAGGAGAATGAATGTTTAAAAGCCATTAGGATGTTGTTCTTGTTGTATCTAAGATACTGGCTAATATGCCCCATGTGTCATGCTTTTTCTTTTTCATATACTTTTTTTTCCTACTCCCCTCCCTTCATCCCTTTCCCTGTGCATCTGGTTTTCATTACCATCCCCACTCCCAACAGTCTTATGCCTGTACCTTTTCTAGTACCACATTTTCACCCACCCCGATCTGCTCTCTCATCGGTATTCCCAGAAGTCTCTTTCTCAGACCCTGCTTTCCTCCTGTCTATCTCTCTGCCTGACTGCAATTCTTCCCGCTCCCTCCTCAATCCTTCCTCTCACCTCCTACTCATACTTTCTTCCCTTGCTGCGTCTACCCCACACAACTACCACCCCACTTTCCATGGAAACATTTCTCCACTTTTTCCCTCCTTTGAAGCCTTTTCCAGATTGTTCCAGTAAAAAAGTCCCAGCTGTGCAAATAATTCCATTTCAAATCACCAAAGAATAAAGGTCATTTTAAAAGTAGCACTACAGGGCACAAGACTCTGGTTTCTTACCTGTCTTTGATGACTTTACAGTTGTGGTAACTGTATTTCTTCCTAGTTGTGCTGTTTTGTTTGGTTGATTTGTCGATTTTGTGGAAGTCGTCACAGCCTCATGTGTAGTGGAGAGCATATTAGTCGTAGATGTGGTTGTTATTCGCTGTGCTGTGGTGTTTGAAAGCAAACTGCTTTGGGTAGGAGCTGGTTGCGTAGTAGTCTGTGACATTTTGCTGACAGAGCCAGTGGTGGTGGTCGTGAGTTGGGGTAAAGTCACAGCAGCAAAGTCCGGCTTCGGAGTTACTCTGGTGGTAGAAGGAGTGCTTGTTGTCCGTTCACCTAAAAAAATGGAGAAGACACATTTGTGAGATGGGTTTAAAAAAAAAGACCTCAGCAGCACTTTAACGTCATGGAGCATTATTGTAATCCATCTGATTTCATACCTGTTGATCCTAAAGTCTGAGTGGTCCCCTGTGTTACAACAGGGGATGGTGTAGCTCTTGTCTCAGTCTGCTGCACGGTAGTGATTTCATTGGCTGTTGTAAGCACAAATAGGTGAGGCTTCAGAGTCTGACTGGCCGGTGGTGATGTTTTTACATCAGAAACCTTAGATATGGCAGTCTGTGCCTGTGGCTGATACTGTGCCATTTCATCACCAACTGTTGGTACAGCTAATTCCTTCCTCAGAAGCATCACTGTTGGAACACTCCCTGATCCAAACCCCTGCAAATCATTATCCTCTGTCTCTTTGACTGATCCCTCCTCTGGATTTCTTGCTGTCATCGCCTTATCACCTGCAGAATCAGCGACAGCAGAGGAGGGAAAAGTGGGAAGAGGTGGCATTGAGCCCTTTATGGTAGCATCTCCCTTTGCAAAAGCCCTGCTGGCTGCTAAACTAGCTGTGTCAGTCCTCGGCCTGGACTCAGTTGGTTCAGTTAAAACTGGTCCGCTTACGAGGTTCTGTGTAGTGAGGGCAGATATAAAAGAAGGAGTGGACTGGGAAGTAGGACGGGGCATTGTTTGCTGTTGTACAGCATTCATAGTTGGCAATCTATCCCGGACTGTAGCTCTGATAGGCACATCACTACGCCCTCTGGGAGGCAAAGAGGGCCAGAATCTGAGGGTCTGCTTAGTTGGCTGAGGTGAGGAATTAATGGGCAGGCCCAGACCGGTGAAGGAGGAAGAGCCAATGATGGTCTGAGTTTCTGAAGGACGGAGGAGGGAGAGGAGGGAGCCCAGGAAAAGGAGAGACACAGGAGCCATGGTCTGCCTCTGAGTGCTGAGCAGTGACTGGTCCCTCTAGCTGTCTGTCTGTGTCACACCATCCTTCCACTGTGTTTCTGTTGACAGAGAAAAACAGGTGTTTTTTTTTAAACTTTCACAAATTAAGCAAACCACATCAACACAAACACAACCAGTACTGTGGGTTTATTAATATTATACCACAAAGGTAAAAAAAAAAAAGACCTCTTAGTTGACTAACATTCTTCAAGTCAAACCTTTTTTTGTTTGTTTTGCTCAGTCAGTGTCCAGTGTGCTTCCAGGGACATGTTCATTATGCTGCTCTTTGCTCTTGGGTAGGACATTCCACTACGTCAAGTTGTCCTGTCTACTCACGAAAACGTCGTATAGTATCGTGTGAAACTATACAGTCTCTGACTCTCTTTTTTGAAATCAAGGGTTGGCAAAAAACTCAGTATAGTTAGCATGCATTAGCTCAAGACTTGTTTAGTATGTCGACGTCGCTGTCACCCTGAACATCCCGCCGAACACTGCTAAAAAATTTGTCATTTTCATAAATTGTTGCTTGACACTGTACATGAAAAAATGAATAAATAGTCTAATATTTTTCTACTGCACAAGCAAATCTGATTCAACTGACCCAATTTCGAGTACGGTACAGCCCTACTGATTTATTTCATGAAATAGTGTGAATCAGTAAGGATTTGTAATGCTGCCTAATTTTAAGAATTTGTGTTGTAGCCTTGCTATGTTGATTCAGAGGGCAGGTCAATGACACGCAAGGTTTTAGCAGCATAGCTGTACCAGACACACAGGGTGTGTTAAGGTGTGTGGTTTCAGAAGACATGGCACATATGCTGACCAACACACACAAAGGCAAGAGATCACCTTATATAACAAGTTGCACCATCAAAATGATCAAGCCGCAAAAAACAAAAGGAGTCACAGATGGTTTTATTCAGTGGCAGATGGACACATTCACTTATTTCCTCGCCATCTCTGCCATAGAATGTTCTTTGGATGAATGTCAGCTTCCTTCTCCTCCAGTCTCAGTTTTGTTTTGTTTTTTTGTCCCAAGCAGCAGGAATCTACTCCCTTTTCTGCGAGTTCTGTTTGAGTCACGGATGCCAGGAGCTGACAGCTGTAACGCCGAGTGTGATGCAGCTCCGAGAGCCCAATGACACAGAGAAACCCCCCCCCGGCCCTTGAGGATTACACAATCCTATGAGTTATCGAACTAAACAGCTGCCATTCGCATCCCATCGAAATGCACTTCTCATCAAAAGACACCTCTTTCATAAACCTCGCTTGTTCAAACCTGCCTCCACCTATGACTCAGCGGGAGATAAGCTTGGGGGAGCAGTCAGGATCATACTGAAACTTCAGGTGAAACATTAGAAGGAAAAGCACAGAAAAAAAAATAGAAGTCAGTGCCTATGGGAGAATTCACTCTGCTGCTTATGACTCACCCAGGTCCTATTCCCTGCAGCAATGTCTAACACTCTCCGAGAAATTACTGCAACTGGCATGTGCATGAACACATGTAGGATGTGTAATCCGTGTGGGTATATGGAAAAAACGTGTTAAGTGTGTGCATAAGGCCTCACAGTCACCAAGCAAGAAGTCATAGCATATTGTACGTATGTGAGAAAATTAGTGCACAACAAGGGCAATCTCAGTTTGCTTTTGAGCTGTTTGCTAAGTACTGGTAGAGTAACACAAGAGGAGCTGCAGAGAAAACTGTCCATGAGTGGAGTAATAGAAGTGGTTGTATATCTCAATCTCCACCCACTCACAGTAGCCTCGATGTTTATTTTTCTTCCTGTCTCAGCCACCTCTTCTACTCTCAGTCTAGTCGGCTGTTGGCCAATCCAACCTCTGATTAATTCCTGTTTTTCCCCTTTCTTTCTTTTCCCATTGTCTCTCTGTTTAACTGGAGTTATTTCAACACAGGCCAACAGCAAGTTCTTAGGGGAATGTTGAAAGAGGGCCCCAGAGATAGGGAGACAGGGCAGATGTAAGAATGGGAAGATAAGAAACATGAGTATGCTCACAGAAAGGATATGCAGGAGGGGAAAGACAGAGATGGAAGGAGTGGAAGACGGAGGAGGCATTGTGATGGTAATGAGCCTGACAGTGGGTTCGGTGAAGGGAGGGGCCGAGAGGGGATGTGTGACAAATTTAAGACTGAGAGAAATGGTTAGGGCTGCAGATTTATGGGATGTACAGATAACTAGTTGATAGAAACTGACGGAATCTGAGAAGCATAAAAATTGAGGAAAAAGAGGAAGAATCACGAGCACACAATGTTTCAGGAATAACAGGTTTGTTGTGGTCAAAGCTCAGATATGGCAGTCTGTCAAGGAAGGCATGCGGAGAAACTGAGCCTGCTTCACCTCTCCTCATGGGTTAACTGACAGGTGTGCAGTCCCTGGTAACCAGAGACAAATAACGAGACTATTGAAAAATAGCTTTTAGTGAACACCTCACTATCTTGATCCAAAGTAATCCAGCATATGTCAGCCAATGTGTATGTGTATAAGGGTAGGTAGAGGAGATTAATGAGTCTCAGAAGGCATTTGGCTGAATAAGCCTCAGTGAGAGGAGAGAAACCCTCTGTTGCTGTATTTAAGATGCTGTCAGCGTTAATCTCACCTCCACACATGCAGCAAACATGCAGCCACACACAAACACAAACAAACAGAGCAGCGGTTCCCCACAATGCTTTTCTTGGCTGGATTTACACAATTTGACCCAAAGTTTCCATTCAGCTAATACAAATGGAGCAACTTGTTGGTAAATTTAAGCTGATCAGTAGCTCGTTTAAGCAGTTTGAACTACAGGCCAGGAATGGGCGTTGTTGAATTACATTTCCAAACAAACACTACAAAAGATCAGTGTAATCAGCTGGTTTGGTTTGACCAAATATAAACCTGCATGCAGTCTCAACCCACAATCGCACATCCTTGCATGCTGCATCCCCTTCAACATTGAGTAAAATATAGAAAAACACACTCACAAATAAAGCAGCGTGACCCTCTGTGCTCGTCCATGGGAAGATGGCAGATGTGTGTACGGTCAGTATTTTGGTCATGTTCAGCCCCTTGGGGCTGAGGGACACATCCATCTGTATTTCATTTGCAGTGGGGTGAGCATATCGTGTGGATGTCGTCACTCTCTCTCGCACAATACGTTCTTTATCCGAAGCAGGAAATGCCCACGAATAATAACCAATAGTACAGCAGTAAGCAACAATCTGAAGATTACTATAAACTCCTTGCCACAATATAGACCTGTTGGTTATACAATCAAATCACTCGGCACAGCAGCAGCTGTTGCTAATCAGTTAGTTAATCATTACAGCAGTGATGTCATGTCCATACGAATGTATTAATGACTAGCTGACGTCCAAGCTATAAATAAGGAAGAGGGGAGTGGGGTGAGTAAAGTTTTTAGAGAATCTCCCTTTTTCTTGCAAATGTTCTCTCTGCTCTCAGCCCGACTCCAAACAGTCTGGCAGGCCGAATTTTCCACTCATTTGAGTGAATATTTCTAGTGGCAGACAAAAGTCTGTTTGTGGAGAGAGAGAGCTGTGTCTTTTCGACAAAGACTGGCCTAATGTACACTTGTCTCAATCGGGACAGAGTATCAAACCTCAGTATTTTTCTGTAAACTCTGAAATGTGTCTTCAGCACAAAGTATGGCAAACTGTCAAGTAATGAAATAGCACCAAACATCTGGCTGAAGCTGTAACATTATTTGAAGAGGAGTGCATACAACTGTAATGACACTGTCATGACCATGAAGGAATCTTTGATGTTTATGACTTCTGTCATTAAGTTTTATCAGTCTATTAACCCTACAACCATTAAAAAGGACAAAACTGGCTGAATGCCACTTAATGACAAGAGTTTACAGTTATACAGATAGGTGTCAAGTCATGGTTTTGACAAAGTCATATCATTTTAATACACACCTTTTTAATATCAAATTATACTAAGAGTAATTTAGCAATTTAAGTTGAAATCACAATTTTATTCATTTAAGACTGGAAATAATTTAATCCTCTTACAGCTGCTACGTTTAGACAACAGCTTCTGCAGAATAACATGGTCCTATTCCTCAAAGGTATAGAAATAAACACTGTTACCAAATATCAAAACTCATTTATAATACGAGTATTTTAACAAGACTGGCCCACACCCATGCCAGCAGCTGTGAAGCCATATTTAGATTTAGCAGTGCTTTGAGCTAAACGCTAAATCGGCGTGCTCAGTGGTGACATGCTGATATTTAGCAGCTGTAATGTTTACTAGGATGCCATATTAGTTTAGGTGTAAGCATGCTAACATTTGTTAATTTGCCCTAAGCAAGAGCACAGCTGAAGCTGAAGAGAATGTCATTAGTTTTGCAGGAATTTGGTCAAAAAGAAACCAAAACAAAACAGTTATACCTCATGATGCCGCTACGTCATAAAACTTATCCTGAGGATGATGAGAATGTTGTGATGCCAATCCCTCCAATGATGGTTGATATTTCACTCATAATCACAAATGTCAACCTCATGGTGGCACTACAGGAAAAGTCAATGGATCACCAAAGTCAAGAGACACATGTTTGTTCTGTCTGTCAGCGCATTAGATTACAAGGCCATGGATATCGTTCCCGATACCTTAGTTGACTCACATTCAAAGTCAAGGCAGGTCTCTACTCAGCACGATTTAACAATCAAAGTCACCAATGACTAGACAGGCTGAGCAGAAGAGCTTGAAAGTCACAAATCCTGCCAAATAATTGACATGAAACTGACAATAAGAATCAGATAACAAGGCGAGAGGGAGATAGACAGGTTTCTGCAGTGACAGCAGTAAGGGACAGATCCACAAAGCAGAGACAGAGCAGTAGTAAAGATTGGCAGAGAGATAAAGAGGAGGGAAAAACTGAGAGAAACACTGGGATAAACCAGCAGAGAGCTGTGCGTCACTGTGGACCTGAGTACAGCAACGGTCCCTGAGTCCAACAGAGCAGTTAAAAGTATTACTCGACATGCAGATGTATAACCTGTTTGTTCTGTGCTACGGAGGCCTGGAGGTGAGACTGTGAAGCAGTGTATGCATGTGAATTTGTGCGTATGTGAGACAGAGAGAAAAACTGAGAGAGGGGGGGGAATGGGAGAGGGAGTATGTGTGGTTAACTTGGTATGTGGGTGGTGGGGGGAGGTCGCTGGTTTGACCGTTAAAAATTCCACACCTTGAAATAACATATGGATTGCAAACAGCTCCCACGATATTCTCTCGCTCAGTTCAATTAAGCCTATACCTCCCACATTCCAATAATAAAAAAAACCCACTTATTATTCCGTTTAAGTGAGGTTGATTCATATATCAGGAGATGTAGGAGCTCGTCTCATGCGTTATGCAAATTCTCCAACTTTTTATCTCCAAAAAAGTTCTTGAATCTTATAGATTCTCCAGGAAGTTTTCCAGGAGGGTTGACCCAACTCCTGAACCTCTGCCTTAGACTAAAAGCTGTCCATTTAGCTCTTAAGACAAACCAAAGCCTGTTAAAGATGCCTCTCGTGCGCTCCACTGCCTGAGGGGAGGGGGTGTCAAAACTCCAGCAGAGCAACCGACCACACAGCGAGGTCATGCTATATGAAGAGAGGAGGCTCCAGAACCAATCGTGGATGCTTTTGATCCCAAGCTGAAGAGGATGTGCAGCCTGAAAGTGCTGAGCCCCACAATGTCTTTGACTGATGTTCCGCCATTCATGCGAGCCACAGATCAAAGGCTAAAGGTCAGCCTGAAAGGGTGAGGCCCTTTAACCGCACGGTGACTGCACTACACACAGACACGCATCTTGACAGACACAACCCTCTGCACTCTGGGTTAAAACTCAGGCTGGGAGTATTTGACACATGATAGGGGACCACTGAGAGAAAAATTCACCAGCGAGTTTTTATCGTCAGCACAGATTCAGTGGATAATTATGAACTGAGTGTTCAGAACTTCAAATAAGCTCTCACACATTCCCAGATACATTCCCTGAGAGATACCAAATGTGGTAAATGACTGAAGCAGCTGCAAAACCATGTCAAGCCACAAAACACAGGGAAAGAGATTACAGACATCACAAGTCGTAACTGTTGGCGTGCTACAGGGTGTAGGCCACAGCTCCACCTCAACCCAAAGACTTTCACATTGTTCCAGCTGGGTGCAATAAAATGACTGCTGTGTTAAGTGGTGTGCTGTGTGGCAGTCACTTAAATTCGCGAGCAAACTGTATGATGGCGTAAATAAAACAGCAGCCTATTGTTTTGCACATAAACTTCTTTGGTGCATATT
>JAPXVT010000002.1:23505532-23519964 GCA_029823135.1 Acanthurus reversus | reverse complement strand
AATGGATGAGGCATTTGCTCTCCACAGCTCTCAAAATTTTGAATTAAAGGCAATAAGTGAATGATTGATTTTTTTTTCCCTTTCTACTTTCTACTAGACTATTGAAACAGGTATTAAATAGATGTAATCAGTCCATATTTGTTTACGTCATTATAAAGTATAGAGTCTCTGATTTCATTAACAATCATAAAGTTCAGAAGGGCTGCAGACTCTGTTTTTAGTGCCTCAAATTAAAAATAATCTTGAGTTTCAAACAATGTGGTTTACAGTTTTTATAATCTAAAAAAAGAGACAATATCAGTCATGAAACTCATCATATAATGTGAGGGCAATACATGTCAATGTCATAACTAAATAAGCCTTTGGATTTGCACTCAAATCACAGTGGCAACAGTACAAGGTATAAACAAGCTACATAAACACATCACTTTGAACACAGCACAAGTCTGATTAAATTTACTTTTTTTTATTGCAGAGACTGGGACGATCCCAGACTCTTCACTTTGACAGCGCTGAGGAGGAGAGGTTTTCCACCTGAGGCAATCAACAACTTCTGTGCACGGGTATGCAGAAAGGATGAGTCGCTAGATTGAACACCTAATTACATGTTTGAAGCGGGTGTTGTTCCTTAATAATGTCACATCTGTTGGCAGGTTGGAGTCACAGTTTCTCAGACAACAACAGAGCCTCACCTTCTGGAGTCGTGTGTGAGGGACGTGCTGAATGACTCAGCACCCCGAGTCATGGCTGTGCTAGAGCCACTCAAAGTCACTATTACTAACCTTCCTGAGAACTCAAAGGTTTGCTCAAGACTTAGAAAGAAACAGATAATGCACATTATGACTGCTCCCAGACTACCTGTAATGTCATGTTTATTCTATCTTTAACATGATATTGAGCATCATAGGTATTGAATCTTCTGCTGTCATCCTCTTCTGTTGCAGTCAGACATACGAGTACCAGACTTCCATGCCAATGAGGCCAGAGGCAGCCATGTGGTTTCTTTTTCACGGACAATTTTCATTGAACAGAGTGACTTCAGAGAGGTTAGAGAGAAAAATCAAAATAAATACCCTCACAGCATAAGAAGCAGACCTTTTTTGCAGATTGTAAATTGTGGACAAGATGCTGATAACGGCAATGGACTCCACTCCTTTTCCAGGTGATGGAGAAGGGCTACAAGCGTCTGACCCCTGAACAGCCTGTGGGTCTAAGGCATGCTGGGTATGTCATCTCTGTCCAGAAGGTCATCAAGGTAAGACCTGTCTCCAGTTGCTTCCAGGTGCAGTCAGACCAGATTTGTCACTAGGTGTGGCACACATCAGTTGTTTGAGTGAACTAGCAGGCTAACAGCCACGGTTGATCTCAGCCTCTCTTAAACTGGCTGAACACTTGAAAGGCTTGTATCAAAGTTGAAACTGATAAAACTTTTGAATCCTAAATAAAAAGAAAAAGGTAACTTTACAACTACCAGTTATCATGCTCTTGTAGAAATAAGTGGTGAGAAAAACCTGTTTTACTGCACCTTTACTCAGTAGTTCTTTGGTAATGGACAGCTGTGGCACAGCAGGTAGAACAAGTCCATTAACTTCAGGATTGTAGGCCTGATCCTTAGCTTCTTTAGCACTGCATATCTGCATATTTCAACCCTAAATGCTACTCATGGCAAGACTAGCCCCTTGATATATCACTGTGTGTGTGTGAATGGGGAAATTAGTGGCACATTATGAAGTGTTTCATACACTTTGTCTCTCAGGATGCTCAGGGTAAAGTGGTGGAACTGGAGGTAAACTGCTGCAGCTCTGAGACAGCAGAGAAACCGAAGGCCTTTATCCACTGGGTCAGCCAGCCATTGGTGTGTGAAGTGCGTCTTTATGAAAGACTGTAAGTGACAATAATCACTCACTGTCCATTACTGCTAACAGTTCATGTAGAAACAACATTAATTAAAACCTTTCTGTTTTTGTAGATTCATGCACAAACACCCAGAGGATCCATCTGAAGTTCCCAATGGCTTCCTGAGTGACATCAATCCTGTAAGCACTCGTACAGGAAGCCTCTTTGGTTTAACTAATATGTTTCAGTGGGCATAGTAATAAATGCATTTCTTTCTTTGTTATTTAGAATTCCTTGCAGATCATCAATAGTGCCTTTGTGGATACCTCAGTCAAGGGAGCAAAAGTTTTTGACAAATTCCAGTTTGAGAGAGTTGGTTACTTCTCTGTGGACCCTGACACCACCGCAGACAAGGTACAAGAAGAGGAAACAACTTTGAAATTATTGAGTTTTACATTACAAATACTAACCTGATGAGAGCTTCTACTTTGAGTTCATTTTAGCATTTAATTGGTAATTTACTCTAGTTTAATCACATTTTGTGTGTAAAGTGTAACTGTGATCTCTTTCTCTGCAGCCTGTTTTCAACAGAACAGTTACCCTCAAAGAAGACCCGGGGAAGATGTGATTGACTGAGATCGAGCCACTTTTCCAGCTTCACATGAGCCTGTGGATGCATTTCCAAATGTTTTGCATCACTTCAGGCATTTTATCAGCAAGGACACACTGCACTGGCTGAGATTGACTCAAATCCGATACTGTAATTATTACACATCCATATTCAGAAGAGAGTTGTGGCCTGCAAAATGACTGCAGTATCACTTTGTTCAGTTGCAAGTTGGTCCAGTCTCAGAGTTTTCTTGATTCTTTTTATATATTTGCTGCAATAATAATTCACACACAGTGTAAGCTTTGTTGAATGTATGCATCTTTGATCATGTTCATCAAGGACCTCCTGCGTGCTGTTTTAATATTGGATCTAAGCGGGTGTTACACAGAGGAAGGCTCTTAAATGCCATACATGACTGTCTTACAAAGGTGCTGAGTCACTGCCAAACCACCAGAAGACTCATCGGGTTGCATATGTGTCCTTTTGACAACAGACAAGAATAAACAACGTTTAAAAAAAAAGTTTCTGGGTTAATTACGTGAACTTTTGAAGCTGATTTCAGCTTGATCATTTGAATGAACATGTGAAATTTACTCAGCTGATTAATGTATCCTAACATTAAGTTATATTCAAGAGTCTTCTACATCTTAATCTATTGAACCTTAAAACTGTCACCTCAAAGACTGGGCTTATATCAAAATCAAGATATCATTGAATATTGACAGCATTAATTTCTGTTAGTTGTTAGGCAACCTCATCTGCAATCAAGTAAATTTTTTTTTATTTTTTTTAGACCAATGCTGATGTCAATCATAAATAATTAAGCATTTTTGCATAGGCTTATACCATAAGTTTTGACCTCGAAGAAAAAGTAAACATGATGCAAAAAAATCTGTGTAGGAAAAAGGTGCATCCTCCTACACTTTCCTCAATAAACAATAAGAAGTCAAAGTAAATACAAGGAAATCTGATCCAAACAGAAAGCAGTGTGTGGGACATGCAGACCATGCTGAAGTGTAGTGCGTGGGAATTAACCCTCAACTGCCCAGAGCTCCCTAAGCACCACCCAAATATTCAGCACATCTCTGTGGGTCTACCTTAAAAGATTCAGAAGCCAGCGAACCACTAAGAGCGTCTGCCTGGCATAACAGGGTTTTAAGGTGGACTGACATCTACCTCATCTTGTCGGTTATTTTGCCTGCGTGTGTCGCCTTTAACCGACTAGCCCGCAAGCGCCAGTTAACGCGATATTATATGATGGAATTACCGCGACAGCGCGACAGAGTTACAAATCGCTTGCTTATTGGTCTGAAGGTACTGTTGTAAGATGGCGCCCAGCGAAATATGAGTGGTCAAGAAAAAGAAAAAACTACAGCTAGTCATCCGATGAAAAACGGGAGGGATAAAGAATAAACCATCCACAAAGAAACATCGGTAGTACTCAGTTTCTCAGCTTGTTGGAAGCGGAGCTACGTTTCGAGGGTAGAGGAGCGGCTGTGAGCCTCGGCCCGGTCGAGGAAGAGAGGTAGCGTAAGCTAACGCGCCCGCTAACGTTAGCCCGCTAGCTTCAGAGATAACAGAAAAATGCAGTCGGTGTAGCGTTACCATCAGGAGGGAGTACCTCTCGTATCCGCTGCTTTCTGCTTATGTGTCACTTGGTAGTAGCTGTTGTGTTGCTCTCGCGCACGATCGCACCACAACACATTGCCAAACACAACTGTGGATGGATCTTATTTGCAAACAACATGCTGCTAGTTAGCCGTGCACCTGGCTAACCTAGCTTGTTGTGTAACCAGCCGCTAGATTGGTCATTATAGAGCTGTTGCACCATGCACATAGTCGCCACTTGATTCTGTGTTCAAAAAATTGCGTGTTTTGGTTAGGCATGAGTTTCAATCGCTGCTGTGAATACTGCATCGGATTTGGAAAGTGGCCGCGCTTTTGTCCCTACTCGTACACCATCAGCTAGAATTAACCCTTTCCTATTACCATTTGTCTGTGTTGCTGCTGGACAGTGATCCATGGCCAGTTTGCAAAAAGTCAAAAATTGGAATTGGTGTTAGGGCAGAATCTTTATTCTTTTGTTGTCGTCTCAAAAATCATACCGTTGTCTTTAAGTGTGCTTGATTAGCGATGAGTTGAATTGATTTTTTTTTTAATTTGATTCATGGTAATTCTTTGTGCTACTAATTTCAGAGAATCTAAAGTTAATTATCTGTTTCCTCAGACTCACCTTAAAGAAGAAGACACTGTCGGTACCGATGAATAACTCCCTGGATGGTACAGGCTCCTACGAGGAGCTTGTGAGGCAAAAGGCTCGGAGCATCCCCCAGCATCGCATGAAGGAGTTCTTGGAGTCTTTGGCAAGCAAGGGTCCAGATGCCCTGCAGGAGTTCAGCCAGCAAAGCGGAGATACTACAACGACCACCACTACTATGGTCTACCAACAAGAGGCTAACTGCATCTACACGGACAGCACGGAGGTGGCAGGGTCATTGTTGGAACTGGCTTGTCCGGTAAAATCACTGCATTAATAAAGCTGTCCTTCCATCTAACACTCTTGTTATAGTATCCTTGGAACCTAAAGTAACCCAAACATAAATGTACCAAAACCCTTGATCCTTACAGAGGGCTTGGAGCTAACCACCTTTACTTTTCCAGCAGCTAGAAATCAACAGACGAGACTTCTCTTAGTCTTGAGAGGCTGCAGCATTTATTAAACTGATAGGCTGCAACCTAAGCTATACATTTATTGTGAAACTGAACCCTTTTCTCTTCCTCAGTTGCATTTACTGTTTTTCTTCCATGCGCAATGTCTCACTTATTTGCTTTCTGAACCACACACCCAATATGCACACAGGTTTTATGTTATTTCTTCTGTGTATATGGTTGTGTTTTGCAACAAGAAAAAAAAAACAACAAACTGTAAAAAGTAAAAAAAAGAAAGGATTCCTGGAAAATAACTGAGAGAGAGCTTGACCCTTGAATGAAACTCTCTAACAAGCACTGTTTTTGGAAGCAGGTTCAGGTGCAGGTCCAGCCGCAGCAGCAACAGATACAAGAGTCCACGTCTCAGCAGCAGTCTGTACAACAGAATGCAGAGCAACAAATAGTGCAGGTTTGTACCTTTTAAGCATGCATTTGCTCTGTGTTTATCACTTAACCCTGTTCCATTCAGTCCTTACACTGCTAAATTTCTTTCCATATCTCTTTTTTTCAGGTGCAGATCCAGGGCCAACAGCAAGGTCAGATGTTGGGTCAGGTCCTCCAAGTGCCCTCTGGCTCCCATCAACAGCTTCAAGGTGTGACTACTGCACAGCTGATTCAACCTGGGGAACTTACAGAGGAGCAGCACCAACAGGTACACATGCACAACATAAAAGCAGAAAATTTTGTCATCTGAGTTTGAAGTCAGTTAAAAGTAATCATCTCCCCCGATGTGCTTTAGCTGCAAGCCCAGTTGGTGGCAGCCGTCGCTGGAGGACAGCAGATCCAAATCCAGACTGTGGGTGCGCTCTCGCCGACCCAGCAGCAGGACAGTGCTGAGAGGAGAGTACTTGGAACCACTGTTGCCACATCACAGGGAGCAGGTGTCCTCCAGCCAGCCAAGAAGCGTAAGGTCGACATGCCCATCACTGTGTCTTATGCTCTGCCTGGTCAGCAAGTGGCGACAGTCCTGGCTATCCCTCAGGGACAGGGCCAGCAGCAAAGTTACGTGTCCCTGCGGCCAGACCTCCTCACTGTGGACAGCTCCCACCTTTACAGTGCTACAGGCACTATCACCAGTCCCACAGGGGAGACCTGGACAATCCCTGTCTACTCTGCTCCCGCTGGCTCTGGAGGCCGCGAGCAGGTCACACACATTGCCATCCCGCAGGAGGCCTATGGAACAGTGCAGGTTGCAGGGACAAACACTACGACAATGACCACAATGCCAACACAGGTTACTGTTGAAAACGACAAGCTGAAAATTCCTGCCAGCCAGAGTCAGACAGCGCAGGCTGTTTCCAGCATAACAAGCTCTGGGGGGATGGGAGGCCAAGAAGAAGTGGTGCATACGCTCGCTGCGAACACGCTGTTCCCCGCCCAGCTGATGAATGGAAACATCCATATCCCAGTGGCAGTGCAGGGCTACTCCAACGCCACACAGTCGCTTATCTGGGACCCACAACAACAGGTGTTGCACACACAGGGGCTGTCAGGACAGGACGCACAACAGCTGCAGGTACTAACACAGGTGTTGAACTTTGCTGGTTCTTTATTGATGCAGAGATGCATACGTTTATTTCTTGAATATACACTGTAACTGTTGGTGTGTTTGTGTCTGTGCAGGGTCAGACAGTGGTAGCAGAGGTAGACGGTCAAGGCCAGCAGCAGGTGCAGGTGCAGGAGCTGCTGCTGCCTGCGACCCTGAAGCCGGAGGAAGGACTGGACGTGTGGCAGCTTTGGGCTCAGCAGAAGAATGCAGAGTTGGAAAAATCAGACAAAAATAAACTGGCTCCAATTGGCCGTAAGTGCATATACACAGTGTTTATCATCGTGGTTAAACAGTATTTATTGTTGATGCACATTTGTTTTGTCATTGTGCCTTCTCTGTTTTTATCTGTTAAACCAATTACTTGTGTGTATCTGTGTGTGTGTGTGTGTGTGTGTGTGTGTATTTTAGGACGCCAGGCATTGCGTTTCCAGGAGGACTTGGTGTCATGTGCCGTAGCGGAGCTCTGCATGGGTCTCTCTTTGATGACGACAGAGGCTCGGGGTCTAGAAGGGGAGTCATATGAGGCTGATGTTCTCTATTATGTATTTCTGTGCATACAAAAAGTAAGTTACCTATGCACACAAACACACGCACGGACACACTCTCCATTCAGCGTCTGTCTCATCTCTGCTTGTACAACGTTTTGTTGTGGAAGTGACGTTTAAACGCCTCTCTGTCTCACCATTTTTTTTCCTGCAGTATCTGTTTGATAACGGACGTGTGGATGACATTTTCTCAGATCAGTACTACACTCGCTTCGCTCACAGTCTGCACCAGATCTTGGAGCCGTGGAGATCACCCATTCATCCTCTAGGTGTGAACAAAATTGTTATGATACTATCATGATGGAAAAGGGCATCCTCAGAAGCTCAGTGGTTCAGTTATAACACTTTGTAAAACCGATGATTGCATTCTCTCTTTTTTAGTTTATACAGCATCCCAACTTTTTTTTTTGGGAATCAAGGTTTTAGGAAAAATTTATTTTTTTCTGTTTTACAGCTTATCACGATTGAAATTAGAAATGTTTATTATGTTCCTGCGGTATCTATAAACATCAGTCTTCAATGGTGGGATTATGTAGTCTTCATAATCTGCTTTGTTCCTCCTCTACCAGGTTACGTTATCCCCAGCCATGTGACTGAGGAGATGCTGTGGGAATGTAAACAGCTGGGAGCACATTCTCCCTCGACGCTGCTGACAACTCTGATGTTCTTCAACACCAAGTGAGTTGAACTATTCTCCTGTGTGTAGTGTTTACTTCAGTCGTCACACATAAATAAACTGTTAATCTGTAAAGGTGACATGCGGCAATATTTTATGTCATCCCCATGATACAGATATACAGGAGACACAACTGTTGTGGGTTTTTTTGTTTTCTCTGGCTAAATCAGACATTTCATGTGCTTTATATCTTTTTAACAGGTATTTCCACCTGAAGACAGTGGATCAGCATTTAAAAGTGGCCTTTTCTAAGGTGCTGAGACACACCAGAAAGAGTCCAAACAACCCCAAAGACAAGAGCACCAGCATTCGATACCTAAAGTCGACAGAGCGGTTCACAGGACAGAAGGGTAAGAGTACTTGAAACTGGATTTGTGCTGTGATGTCTGACAAGAAACCCCGTTTCGAGGTTAAGTAACACTTTGTATGTTTGTCTTTGTTCAGTCACAGATGACATGTACTCAGAGCAACTGGAGGACCCAGAGAACCCGCTGCGATGCCCAATCAAGCTCTATGATTTCTACCTCTTCAAATGGTAAACACAGAACCAGGAAGGGGAAATTAACTTAATCACAAGTGTAATGCCGAGGACGGATTCCACGATGTCAGCGCGATAATAGCCCGACCGTGAAGACGTAGGGCGTCGCGTAGGCTCGGAAATGATCAATGAGCATCCGGCGCGACAGTCGATTGTTTCATTTTACGTAGAGTGTTGTTACGGAAGACAATGCTGCATCTAGGGCCTCACGACCTCCCAACAGAAAGACTAGCATGTTTGATTTTTTGTTAACCTCCCATGACGACTTGTCAGTAGTAGTAGTAGTAGTAGTCAGTGGTGAGAGCCTCCTTGCCGGTGATGTCATGCGTATTGTGAACAGCAAACGATGATTGATCAGAAAACGGCATGTAGTCTGTCATGTCTCTCAGCTGCCACACGGCAAGAATTTGTGACTCTTAAATCGCCTCATCTGACACAGTGAACATTTTAACAGACAAAAACATTTTGTAGTCTGACTGGCGCAAAACATGGTTTAGGGGCGTAAAGTTGTTAGCATGTGAAATGAAGCATCACATATAGCAATAAAACAACATCATTTGTCATTTTTCTATGTTGGGGCTGTTGTTCTTGCTTGCATTAGATGCTTGAGAAATCTGATATTAGAGCACATATTTTCACTTTTCTACTCCATCAAGTGAAAAAGACAATTTGATACAAAAATAATTGTGAAATCTGCTAAGTAAGTGCATCCTTAAAATGTGCTCACACTGTGTTCTCTGTTTCCTCTGTCAGTCCGCAGAGCGCTAAAGGTCGTAATGACACCTTCTACCTGACTCCAGAGCCAGTGGTGGCTCCAAACAGCCCCATCTGGTACTCGACCCAACCAATCCCAAAAGAACAGCTGGAACAGATGCTCGCTCGCATCCTCGTCGTTCGTGAAATCCAGGAAGCCATTAACATGTCGGAGAGCGTGCACTAGTTGGACTGAAAAACAATAAATGGACTAGAATCTTCCTCTTTCTCTTCACCCAGCCTTTTGATTGCTCATAATCAGTAGTTTTCTATTCTCTCACACCCTCTTGTGGTCTCTAAGGGTGGCATGTATATGTTTATATTCATTATATGTCAGCATATCTTACACACACGGACTGTATATACACATACATCAAGTACAGAAATAATTCGTCTTATTGAGGCAATCTCTCAACCTTACCACGTGTTTTGTTTTCTTCTTTTTGTCTGGCCAAAGGATGTAGTATCTGATGTTTTTATTGGACCTGAACTCTAATTTAAATGTTATTTTAGCTGTTGGTTCTCCTTACCAATAGTCTGGAACAACTGTTAATTTTCTTTCCCTATTCATTTTAATCTGTAATATATTTCAGATATATTTTCACTGGGGTTGGCCTGCGCTATGCTGCTTTTCATTGACCTCCCTCTTCATTTCTCTACTTCATCTGCCCTGATCGTGATTATTTCTCAGAGTGTATACCTCAGTGGTATTAGGACTGCATCAAGTAGCCAAACGTAGGCTTTAAAGCGCATTTTCAAGTTGTGTGATTTGTCCCACTCTCTTTGTATTTCACTCCCGTCTGTCTGGAGCCAAGTTCACATGCAGTCACACTAAACTCTGGAGGTGACTGCTACCTGGGCTGCAGCGCCCTCTGTTGGACTAGTTAAGCAGCATTGAATCGCATCAGGACATGGACTTTATTGCAATACAGTGTTGCCGCGTTGACCTGCAGTCACTAGCACTTGCAGAAGGAGGGCGAAGGATTCTGACTGCTGCTGGATTCTCCGTTCTCTCTGCTGTCCATCACTCAAAACTCAGCCAGAAGAGTGATCTGTTATATCATACATGTTTATTACACGACAGATGAAAGACTCTTAAAAAAAAAGGTGGGATAGCCTGTTATGTTGTATAATGTATAATACTCATAGCTCCTTCATGTACTGTAAAGGGTTTCAGTCATCCGAGGAGAATGGCAGTGCCTGTGTGTTTTTGAAACATGACCTTTTTTGTACAGTCACTATACCATGTGTCTGCCTTTCTGCACATGCATCCTTAAGTACCGATAGCCTGCATTGTGTAATATGAAATGACGCACAATGACTTTAAAAAAAAAAAAAAAGTCTCTCAAAATAAAATTAAAGTCATTTCACAAAATCACTTCATCAGTAAAGGAGGCAAACACAGGTGAAGAAACAAATTGTTCAGAAATGTTTGGTAGATGCAGGTAGCTGTGGAAACCTGACTATCACCCTCATTTGACTGCATGCACAGGTTGCTACCTCATCATTGTTCTTGCAAATTTCATGAGTAATTCACAGTAGGGCAACAGGTTCGACTGGTTCTTTGATAAATTTTCTCCTGTAACGACGCAAAATGCTGCGTCTGTAGTTTCTATACAGCACTTCTGTGTCTTGTCGGGCTGGTTTTCTGCCTGCAGGGCCTGACCTACACTTGATGTGCACATGGCTTAATTTCTGCATTCTTTCCTCTTCCTTCTCAGGCCCTGTGTTGTTTTTTCACCCAGCAGTTTTTTGCTTGTGTTTGTATTATCAGCGTAATAGTATGTGAGCTCAGGAGGTGTGTGAGCCTGAATTAAACAGCGATGAGGAAGGCAGAAGCCTCCTCAGTAGGTTCCCAGGGCGTAAAATCTGCTGCACTGTGCTCTGTGGTTGGCCTGACGGAGGTGTCTGTCGATGATGGTGATGTCTTCTCCTCCCTCCTTGGTTTCCCCGTGATGTGGATCTCTGCGGCTGATCCTGAATGCGGTGGTTAGTATTCGAGCTGGATCCTTGAGTTGGTGGGCTGCTGGGAAAGAGAAGACACCTAATTAAAATGTCACAGCGTACGTTATACTGAATAATAACATGCTGCCTATGCTGAAATTGGGAGTTTGCTTCTGTATTCTCACCTTGCTGAGGCTCTTACAGTGAGCCAGTGAAGCAGACACTGATGAACAAATATGTACTGATCCTGGATGCAGAGAGAAATAAACAGATAATGAGGATGCTTCATCTTATTCAAGCCCAACAGTAAAGCAGAAAGTGGTTACGTTCATGTCTGCAGATGACAGATTGGATGTCAGTGAGAGAGAAATAGAGGACATGCAGCGTCTAATACAGTTGTGCATTATAATACTGCAGTCTTAACAGGTATGTGATCCATGTGCATATTTGTACATTTTATGTTTTAAAGTGGAACATCAATGATGGAAATATAATGATTAAAATAGAAGTCTGCAGTATGAGCATTTCACAGGAAAGTTTTACACGACTTCTCCACATTTGTATGCATTTCTAAATATATTTGTACAATTTTATCAACTTCAACTTTCCACAGGAGTATTACTGGTGAAAGAGTACTTTTTTGCATTGTTCTTGCTGCTATAAAAGGACCATACAAGCATAACTATGCTGTTGTTCTTCGTCGGCATTGTCCACACAGGTTACATAAACCATGCATATTTTTCCCCCAAAAAGTGTTTGTTTACATTTCGTCCATATTCATTAAATATTACGGAAAGTTCCTGAAATGTGTGACAGCATCAGTCAAAAAGAACATCTTGGTCAAAATCCCTCTTCGTGCAGCTAGGAAGGAACTAGGAAGCTGGCTAGGAAGCTAGGAAGGCAGAACTTGTAAGGGACTATTTTTTCAGGCATAATAACTTTCATCTCAATGGCTCCCACCTCCCCTCTTCCTCTTGTCAGTTATTTTTTTACCAAATAAACGAGGGCTTGGTATTGGGAAGGACTTCACCGTACACATACGCATCACAATATATGAGTCACATTCCACGTAGTTCACTGAAAATGCAAAAAACAGCTTAAATACAAGTTGCTGTGTACAATATGGGTAGTCTTCATACAGCACATCACATTATATAGATAATTTAGTGTGGAAATTGAGTCGAAACAATTTTATTTAAAATTTCCTTTCCAATTTATTTAAATGGTATTGGCAAATTACCAAACACACTGATGTGGCTGCCATAACATAAAAAGAAAAATGAAATTTAAGTGTGCTCTTGCACTAAAACTGGACACACAAACAGTGGACACACTTTAACTGAAATCATCAAAAACTAGAGTACATAAGCTTTCTTTTGCGTCACTGAACTTATGTAGATTAGGGCTGGGTATTGGCCAGGACTTCACGATACAATACGCGTTATGATACATACCTGAAAATTGATGCAGTATATCACGAAAATAAATATTGCGGTATATTGCCAGATTGCTTTTTATTTTTTAGCACAGCCATAATGTTGTAGTGGAAGTGACTCAACTGACGTTAAGAGCATCTCAGCGCCTCAACTTCAGTGTTAGAAGATATGATAAGCATTTAGGTTTGTGACGGTGAAGTCATAATCAGGTTTTTCTCCACCAGACGCTGCTGTTTGTTTCTCTATTTCCCATTTTAACAGGCTGATTAAGCTTCTTGGAAAACAAGCACTGTTGTTACATCACAGAGCAAAGACCACATATTCACTGACTGAGGCCGTCCAGTAACAACGACTTGAACTGTGTGGAGATCTGTGTGACTGAGCTCAGCATGTGACTGACTGAGACCACAGCGTATGTTCGCATCAAAGTAGCTAATCAGAGAAACAAATGAAAAAAAAGCAAACTTAAAAAAGAAAAAACTGGGAAAAAGTCGAGATAGCCAGCCTAATTAGGTGCTGATATATATATGGGGGAAAAAACCCTCGGCTCTGCACCGCAGGTTTGACACCCGGCTGAGGATAATTAGATTATCAGTTTTCTTGGAAAACAACTGAAATGTGCCGAGAGGTCATATGGAGAGAATGACGACAGTGCTTAAATACGCTCTGTCCGTGTTATTACACTTTTTTTATGCAGCATTTAAACTTTTATGATTCTTATTAGTTCAAGTTTGATGACCTCACATAAATTCCAGTGTAATTTAAAGCTGTGTCACATTAATTACTGTAATTAAGAATATGTGAGAACTGCTGTGCACAGAACCTGCAGATTTTTCTTGTAACTCAAAACTTTATATTTAAAATTAGATTAATTAGCATTTCCTGGAAGCAGTCAGCCAAAAGAGGGCACCAAAAACATTAAATATAGTGAAGTGTTCTGATAAATTAACATAATTACAAATATGGGTTTGTATGAATAATCAGTGCAGACTCATTGTTAAATTATTGTTATTTTTCAGACATATATTGTGACACCAACAGTCTGCAGACTGACACCTTTGACTCATAAAATAGATTTGTGTAAATATCAAAGAGTGCCGTACAAAACACCACGCGGCTCCAACAGCTTCTCTTCAAAATAATCACTGACAAATTTAAATACCTCAGAATTGACATTACCAGGAAACACTTCCTCCTGTTTGAGACAAATTTCCCTCCACTGATCAGAAACTGAACCTCCAAAATCCAGTTTGGGAAAATGCTTTCTATCTCCCTCCTTGGTGGAATAAATGCTTAAAAAAAAAGATTTTCCTTCCGCAGCTGTTATACCTTTTTCAGACAGTCGCAATTTATCTTCCAATTTTTATTTTTATTTTTTTTTAGAAATCTCGACTCCACTATTTCTAACTGTATTTGGGATTACAAGCCCCGTAGAATACACAAAGGCCACTTAAGCCAATTTAAACAAAGTGAAGGACTCGCCCTACCCAACTGTTTCTCTTATTACTGGGCAACAAAAATTTAAAATGTAATTTTCTTTGTTGGCCAATTCTTTCCAACAAGCCAGTTGTTTAAAAATGGAAAGGGAGTATTATTCAGCTTTCGACATAGGCACAACCATCGTCTCCTATACCACTGAATAAGTCAACTTACAACTACAATCCTGTAATACACAGTGTCATTCGTACCTGAGGACAGTTGAGGCTTGGCCTAAAAATGAAAAAACATGTCTTTCCTCTCCTAACCCCTCGCTCAGTGTTTCGCCCCGAATGCTAATGCTAGCGTAAATCAATGGACCCATTGGCAAGCCAACAGTAGCCACTACCAAACTCAGAT
>JAPXVT010000002.1:23278163-23288861 GCA_029823135.1 Acanthurus reversus | reverse complement strand
ATGCACAGTGGGCTAAATGCTAGCATCAGCATGCTAACATTCTCACAGTAGTTTGAGTCACAGGGAATAGGAGTTGGGTATAAGCCTTCCATTGGCCGACTGTTTCAGTCGGCATTTTCCTCTCTTCCTCTGTTATAACTTTGAGATCAAGATCAAGATTTAAGATGCTTTAGTGTCAATTCTGCAGTTACGTCCCAGACATACAGAAAACTGAAAAATCATTGTCTCTCTGACTCACCCAACAGTACAGGGAGAGTATATCAGAAAACACAAGCAACAGAATAAAATAATACAAGAAATGTAAAAATATAAAAATATCATAGTACAACGACAGGCATCTATTTTGCAAGGGCACCCTTGCTGCATCCTGGGCTTAGCAGCACCCTAAATGATTGTAATTGGTTTAAAGAAACACAAACCATCAAAGGAGTTTTTCCCCTATTGCAAAATGATAACCACTTGAGCCAGACCTTTCTCCAGCGCATGCACAGTGCTAACGTAGTGCGGAGAGAGGTGTGGCTAAGCGAGACAATTCTCACATTTACGACGCAAATGTGCTGATGTTAAGCAGGTATAATTCTTAACAAGTGCGCCATTTTGGTTTAGCTTGTCAGCATGCTAATATTCACTAATAAGCAATAAAAAACAAGCTAAGGTTGACATTCGCTAGTTTGCAGGTGTTAATTACTGGACAATGTGAAATTTTGACCTAATGGTGGCGTTAGACGGAAAGTAAAAGGTATCACAAAGTTATCAGAATTCATACTGTGAGGGAAATGAATGTTGTGCCAAACTTCATGACAATGCATCCATATTAATTAAGACATTTCATGTAAAACAACAAACATGAACCTCACAGTGGCGCTACAGGAACAGACATCACAACAATTATTAGGATACATCCTCTGGCTCCATGGTCTGGCTCCATGAATGTCTGTGTACCTAACCTAATTTCATACTAATCTACCAAATTATTTTATAGATGCTTGACCATAATTCAAAAATATTAACCTGCTTATGGTGCCAGAGGTGAAGTCAGGAGATTCACAGTCATTTGGATTCATCCTCTAGGGATGTGGAATGTCTGTTTCACATTAGATAGTTCTCAATCACATAGTTTTTTGTTTTTTTGTTTTTTTGTTTTTTTAATTTAAATCAAGATGTCTCACTTTGGTGACATTTCTATCCGTACAGCCATGCAGCTAGCAGGGCAGCAAGTTCTGCATATTTTACTCAAACCTAAGAGAGAGAAAATCATACTCAGTGTACTGGGATTAATGTAATCCAACTTTTATATGAATCATGAGATGGTAATGGAGCAAAAGAGAGGTCAGAGACCTACACAGTATGTAACAGGGTGGTTTATTTGGAGAGAAACACAAACATTGCGTTGGGTTTGGGTAATTGATAAAGAGAGTCTCTTATTGGCTTGAATTACCGGGCTTACTCAGCACCCGTCCAATCAGAGGTGCCAATGCTGCTGGCTGCTTGAACAGTCCCGGCACTCACAATGGGGCCAGATGGTCAGAGCTCGCTCTCACGCCAGGGTCTCATTTAGGACCATTTAATGATCTCCAAATATATCATCCTTGTCTGGGAGAGCTGGCAAGCAGTTCTTGGGGGAGGTGCCATGGCCTCCTGTCGGCCTCAGATCACAGTGGAAGAGTTTCTCCTGGCTCAGTGCTTTGGGATGGCAGGGTCAGTGTGCTGACTGAGTTTACTTTGGAACTGAGAGGGATTATGATAAGGTTTAAAGATGAAGTGAAACAGCAGGTGGAGTGCCTATTAGCTTCTGTAATGGGACATTTTTCAGAGTGAAAAAGAAAATGTGGACAAGGTGAAATTGCACATTTTTTCAGAATTTTCAACCACAATTTTTGGAGCTGAATCTTAAATGAGCTAAGATCCAAAAAAAAAACTGCTACTGTGATATTTCTTTGTTACAACTGTTAAAAAACATACTAATGGTCAAGTGCTGAAATATGAAATAGTAAAGTGACTTTAAAATTCTCAAAAATGTTTTTCTTTTAACATAAACTTGGCATAAACCAGGAGATAGGGAGGGACACAAAAACACTTAAAAAATCGCTCACTCTTGTTGTGAAATGAAACGCTTACTTCATTTAGTTACTGCTGTAAAGGAGTAATTAGACACATTTTAAAAAATGCTTTTCATCTTTTTTTTTTTGTTGCTGGGAGATAAGAAGACTGATACTACTCTCCTGTCTGTACAGTAAATGATTAGCTCGAGCTAGCAGCCTCTTTGCATGAAGAGTGAAAACAGGTGGGGACAGCTAGTCAGGCGCTGTCCACAGGAAAGAAAAATCCACCAACCAGGGCCCCTAAAACTCAGTCATGTCTCATTTGTTTAATCTATGCAGTGTAAAGACAATGGTTTGCCGCTTAACAAGGGGTTAGGTGCTGGCCCTTGACTCAACCAAGACCAGTGGGCAGGACAAGAAGAGACTCTTGGAAGTTAAAAGCAGAGTTTCAAGTTTTTATGTTAAGCTAAGCCAACCTAAGTTTGTTGAGCAAAGCTGTTCAGAAGTTGATCAATTTCTTAACAAGAGAGCAGTCGTAATATCCCCCAAATATCAAGCATGTTGTTGAGGTTGTGGAGTGAGAGTCAGAGGGGAGACAGGAAGTGCTTGCAGCCTGAGAGGAAGTCCTTCAGATACGAGGACAGACAGATCATACACATCGGCGCAGCAGCTGAGAATGTGAAAATGGTCTTAAAGCAGCGAAGTATCTGTCATCTACCCTGAGGTGTGGCCCTGTGGTGACATCATCATCTGCCAGGCCCGGCCTCACATCCACCTCCTCTCCCAAAGGCATTACTATAAATACTGAAGCCGATAACACTGACACAGTAATGTGAAGCACCAAGTCTCAGAACACAACAACACAATGGCTTCTATACTGCAGTGGTAATGAAGAAAATATAAACCAAATCAGCTGCTTATATGTTAGAAGGAATTTAGAGCCCTGACACATTTAACACAGTAATTTGTAGCACACTGACAATAACAGCCGAATATTTAAGGTGTAAATTACATTCAGAAAGAGAGCTTAACTTTTATTATAATTGCCATTATTCTGATTCTGCTACGGCCATTTTTTAACCCAGAAGTTGAGACACTGGTTGGTAGTCTACTTCGCTTTTTCCGTTCTTCTACACAGCCACAGACACACACACACACACACACATACACACACACACACTCACAGCCCACTGTGTAATTCAGTGCAAGCAAAGCACAGTCAGGTAATTGTTACCTAGCAACCAGCCAGTGCTGACGACCATCATTACGGTCCCTGCTAGGCAAGCAGCAGTCAGATTGTAAAAGAAAAAAACAGATACAACAGCACACTTAAACACTTGCACACACATACACACACACACACACACAACATATACAGGCATTCTTTCAACCAGTGCATCCTCCCCTACTGCATTTCCATATCTGCTGTGATACGATTAAACAGCACCTCTACAAAAATAAAACACGTTACACATACATTAGTGTTTGCATTCACCATCATGTCAGTTTTGCTGTCTCAGATGCTTTTCTCCAGATAAGTACTGCTGTCAGAAGCAACCCCCCACCCCACTGTGGGTACCTACAGCGGCAGAGGGCGGGCCGCCCAGGTGTCATGCTCCAGCAATGAGAAAGTCATCAAATATTCAATATTTATGAGGATTAAAGCTGCGTGGATCAGAGATCACAATCACAGCACTGTGGCTTGTGTGTGTGTGTGTGTGTGTGTGTGTGTGTGTGTGACAGTTCATACACCATTTACACCAGTATTTAATCACAAATGCTGTTTCGCTAAACAAATAACCAGATGTTATGGTACTGTTGATGCAGCATGCAGCAAATTGAAAATAAATAAATAAATAAATAAAACGACGCTTACATCCAGCTGCTTCACAAAATAAGTTCCTCTCATTTATTATGACACGCAGCTTTACCAAAGTAATAAGACTTTAAGATGAAACAATAGTTGTTGTTTTTTTCCTGACCCATTTAGAGTGGCTTCCCAGCAGCAAGCAAAAAAAAAGAAAAAAAGAAAAGAAATCTTAAAATCTAACAAAAACAACCAGATGTGTTGAGAAAACAGGAGATATTATCTCAGCGACACAACCACAGAATGGCAGTGTTCTACATATTTTGTATTGAATGAAGATCTAATCCAAAGCTGCGTTTCTAAATATATGCTGCAACAAAATGGACCTTTGTTACAGGTACAATAAAAAAAAGCGCCTGCCTGTATGAGAAACATCAGAATGAGAGTAACCATTCAAAGAACTCCGTCATATCACACATCTTGTAGTGTTAGCATGTCAGCAACAGTAACTAATTAATACAGATGCACAACATATATTGGTGCCCATAAATTATCGGCTGAAAATGGGAAATTTATATCATCTTTTTTCATGTTTATTTAAATATCTTTTCAGTTTTGTCACATGAAGCAGGAAATTACTGGTTATCAAATCAGCTGAGAAAAATCCATATTATGCATCCCTATCGATTAACATGAAATGCAAAGTATGGTTAGCCTTTATACAGATGAGGATCTACTTGTTTGCAACACTCAGATCTGATTTACAACAACGAATCAATGAGTCACTCAACAGAAAATCAGACAAAAATCGCACATTTTTGGAGGAAAATGCCATAAAATAGACTGGTTCAAGCATCAAAAATGTGACTGTTTGCTTTTTTAAAATTTTTTTAGTTTTTTTATTATATTAAAGTGATTGTTTATTGGTTTTGGACTGTAGGTCTGACAGAACAAGCTATTTAAAAGATCATCTTAGGCTCTGGGAAACTGTAATGGATGTTTTTCTGGACACCGTATAAACCAAAAAAAAAAAAAAGAAGAGGAAGAAGAATCAATCAAGAAAATAAATGTTGGCTATAGTTCTAAGAAATGCAATGTTATTCTGTCTGTCAGTGAAGAAAAAAGAAAAGTAACTGACAATCAGTCTGTCTCTGGATGATAAGATGGATCATTTGAGAGCTTGGAGAGGATATTCTTGATTCTCACTACAAAGAAATCACTCCATCATGGAGAATTTGAGACACGAGAGACATTAGAGCGTTGAGAGATGCTTCCTGAGAGCTAAGATGTTTGTGGAATGCTTGTAAAAGACTGTGTGAGACAAAGATTTGTGCTTTTTTTTCCACCCTGGATGAGGCACAGCAGAGAATGTGTGGGGATGTGATGCCTCTGTCTTCTTACTGATCGAAAAAGAAGAGAGAGAGAGAGAGAGAGAGAGAGAGAGAGAGATGGGTTTAACCCAAATAAGAGTGGATTATACACATCCTCCATGCCTTCAGTCAGCATTACATAACCTTAAATCTAGTTATGCATCCCTGTCTCATTTTGGGGCCGGGGGAGGGTGGGAGAGGGGTGTGTGTGTGTTCTCAAACATCTTAGGAGATAGTGATTCATGCATATTCTCACATATATATATTTCTCGGAACATGAAAACACACACACACACACTCACAATAAAATTCAGATTCTAATCAGAAAAGGTTTCTCAAGAGCTCTTTCTAAAAGGCTGGGATTTTATTTTATTTTATTTTATTTTTTTAATCCCATGCTGCATTGTACAGGAGAGATGACATTTGCAGAGGATTTAACACAAATGCTATGTTAAAACCACACCAGTCAAATAGCAAAAGGACACAAACAAATGGTAATGGCTGCTCAAAACATCAGCCAAAAACTGCCAAGCAACTGCAGGCATATAGTACAACAAAACAGCTGCCATCACTATGAGTCACTGCAACTACCTGTCAATCATGTCAGGTGTTTTCCATTTCAAAAACAGGAGCCTAACAGTCAAAACCAAGAGCTAACAGAGAATGAGCATACATTAAAGGAAACATCCGTGTGTGTGTGTGTGTGTGTGTGTGTGAGGCTCTGTTCAGCTGCTGATTGGCATTCATCTCTCGTCCTCCAGCTCAACACTGCCCTCTGTGTCTCTGTGTCCCACCGCTGAAAGTGTGCCTTACTCACACTCGTTGCCACAGCAACCCAGAGCCATCCAGTGAATGAGATGAAACATGTGTGGTCATTATGAGCTGCTGCCCCCTAGTGGTGGATCACAATCAGGTTGAAAAAACAGAACTATCTTGAGCTCTTATGTTTGTAGTGCTTTTTTAGAGTAATAGATTTCTGCCATCACAACACCAAGCAGTGGTGGAAAGTAACTGCGTATATTTACAAAAAATACTGTACATAATTACTGCTTTTCTGTACTACAGTATTCCTTTTTGTGTAATTTCAAACTTTTACCCCCACTAAAGTTACAGTTACTTTTCAATATAAGATTTTACAAACAAAACACCTCATTTACTTGCAAAATATCATTACACATTTAACTCTTCATCAGTATATAAAGTAGGCAAAAGTAGCTCCAAATCCACCAGATGTAACATTAAAATTCTGCTTAATGTGTAAATATTTAAACAGGATAAATAGATTACAACTCCTTGAGGGGGACCAAATATTTCACTGATTTTGCTGATTTTTCTTTTGTACTTGTTTTTTAGATAAACTTTTTAATGTAAGACCTACATGTGAAAAAGTATTTTTTAAAGTTGCACTCAAACTTAACTAAAATACATGAATACTTCTTCTTCTTCTTTTTTTTAAAAATTTTTTATGTTCCTAAAGTACCATACACGTTTGTTGGTGTCAGCATCAGTTGGACAGCAGATTCAAACAATCTGCAACTAGGCTGTTAACAAAATCACTCCAGTGGGTGTTGTGATTTTATTGACAAATGTTTTCTTTTAAGAAACAGACCACACATGGATGTGTAGGTTCACGCTGGTTACAGCTGAAAAAAAAAAAGCCCTTAATTATAGCTGCTCTCTGAGAGAATGCCGCATAGTTAATACTTTGCAATTAGATGGTTTCTAATTACTGTAATCAAAATACATATTACAAGACGAGCACAGCAACACGGAGAAAGGAAACATTCTCAGGAGAACTCTTTTTTTACCGCTATTTACGCTAGAACAGATTGAAAACAGACACAAACATCACCAAAGAGAGAACAACTCTGAAATTCCTCTCAGCTCCTGCAGTAAGCTGGTACAAACCTGCCTGCCAACAGTCTGTGTGCCTGTGTCTAGTCAGTGCAAATGTGGTCGTCACATGCTGAGAAGAGCTCTGGTTTTGTGTGCCGGGCTTGTCTTCATTGTTTCTCTCTCCCCTGGTAGTTGCTGCTGCCTAAGATAAGGTGTTAAATTACAGGTTGGTTCCCCTTACTGTGGTTAGAGGAGAACACACAATCCTGCAGTAACTGGAAGACGCACACACGTTGGTCTAATTAAACACCACCTGTAGAGATGACAAGGAGGATTACGGTGCAAGACAGGACGCCTTGCAGACTCGATTCCCACCAGAGGGTGTTGGGCTGAGGTGACACTGTCTGGGTGTTTGACCATGAGACAGGTTCACAGTCGCTGTTCAGAATTCACGCAGCTGGTGCATGCTTTAAAAAAATAGTTCAACATTTTAGGAAGTAGATTTATTTGCTTTTATTTAGATGAGAAGATTCCTAACTCTCTCAGATACTCTCATATCTGGCTGTTAAATATGAAGGTAGGGTTCAGTTAGCTTATCTGAGCAGCCAGCTTGTGCGTCTTTATTAGCATTAGATTAATAGGTGGAAAAAGCTAGCCAGGCTCTGAGGTTAACAAAATCCACCTTCCAGGGCCTTCAAAGTTTGCTAAATACCACATTTTATCTCTTATGTTTCATCCGAACAAAAACCAACGAATAAAAACAATGATTTAACTTTTTTTCCGAGGCGGTGTTGTTGACAGGAGGCTTGTTGACAGGCAATCAGTGATGACTCCAAGAATTTACTGACTCCATCTAAGAAAGCTCATGACCACAAATCTTTGGGCTGAGCTACAGTAAGCTAACCAGCTGTTGGCTCCAGCTTCATATGACTGCACAATAAGGCCTGCATCTCTTTAATACATACTAAAACTGAAGGCTGAAAAACACAGTTTGTGGTTTAAGTGATTTGTGTACTGGAAAATTTCTAAGACTTTTGTACAGATCAAACACAGACATGACCTGTTAATAAAAGAACTTTAGAGATGCTGATTGGCAGAGCCAGTTTCCACTCATTACGTTAAGCTATGCTAACGCACTCCTGACTCTAGATTCATTAACAGTGTACAGACAGGGTGATGTCAGTCTTCTTTTTTTCACAATGGGCAAGAAAGCAAATGAGTGTATTTCCCAAAATGTCGACATATACCTTTAACACTATAACTAAAGGTTGCAAACAACACATCCAGATGTGCTGAATGCTACACAGAGCATTGTTCTTTAGCACTAGAAAGATGCCAGAAGCAGTGGTCAGTTGGGGATTTCACAAGGCCGTCTGTTATCACATTTTGATTAAGAGGGCTCCGTCCTGTCTGCATCCTTTCTGCAACCTATCTGCTGTGGTGCTGCAGGCGGCACACTTAACACAATTACAACCACAAAATAACACAGTGATTGTCCATTACTTCCAAATCTCTAAATTGGCCTTTTTTCGCATCGTCTCGCACAGTTTTCCAAGCCATCTCAGGTCAATAAACCAAAGCTCAAAATGAGCACAAAGAAACAGCATTTTCTCCAGAGGACAAATAATATTGTATTTCCTCTGGCTGATTCCAAATAATGGCCACAGAGTAGGAACTGGAAATGCTGCTTCTTAAACAGTAAATTCCATTGTTTCAGCGGCTTCCTGTGGGTCTCAGGACATCCCGTCAGTCAACACTGGACTCTCCAGTTACAGATGAGAGCATTTAACACTGCATTATCCAACCATGTAAGGAGGGGGGAGAGTCTGAGAGAGATGAACATGGGGAGGGATGCAACAGACAAAACTAATCAAATACTCCAGCTCTCGGTGATGGGTTTCATTCGGCTCTTTGGTGTGATAAAGTAGCTGCAATCTCAGAGTATTACACAGCTATTATCATGGCTGAGAGGTTATGACAGCTGATACAGAAGACATGATAACAATGATATTAGACATGGGACACACTTGTTTTGTTCCCATGCCAGTTATAGGCATACACACTCTTCCTTTTCTTCCCTCACACACACTCACACATAAATGCAGTAAGCGTAGCTCCTTCTGTTGAGCCCTGCAATCAGTGTGGCAGGGGTGGAGAGGAAAAAACAACAATCACAAAGAGGTTCGCTGCACAGCTCTGGACCAGTCCTTTGCCGTCTCCTTTTATAATAACCTCCATAACCAGCCACACCCAGAGCTGCTTTCATGTTATTCCAGGCAAAGCACTGTTTAGAGGGGCCAAGGAGCATGGAGAAACCAGAGAGGAGACCTGAGTTAGATCGTTATGATTGACAGAAGAGTTTTTCCTCTTCTGTAGTGTTTTTTTGTTTTGTTTTGTTTTATTTTTTATGTCATTGCACCATTTTATAAACAGACATGATTTATTTCTGGCCACATTCCAAAGTGTATAGGAGGTTTTTAGATTGATGAATGCAGATATCTGGTTTTCAAGCAACAAATCAAAACAGTTTATTTCAGTGTTGAGGGAAAATCAGATTAGAGACACAATTCATACTGCACAAAGTTTACAGTTTTTTTTTACTTTGTTTTGGTATAAAACAGCTCATACTGTCACCATGTGACACAACAGAAGAAAAACAACAAATAGTAAGACTGGAATGATCATACGGGTGTTGCAGTTTTGTTTTGGTTTTTTTTTTTTGCAGATTAGTTGATGAGTCAATACATTAAAAATTATTTGACGAGTATGTTTATGTGTGAAATTAATACCTAAAATTCAGTTCCAGCTGCTTTGATGTGATTTTTTTTCTACAATATGAGGCGGAATATCTCTGGGTTCTCAACATTTGGGCAAAAAAAGCTGTTTGAATATGGCACCTTAGGCTTTGGGATGAAATAACAAAGTTATTATGAAAAGAAATGTTAGTTGCAGCCTTGGACATTATTAGATTCAAAATATCAAAAGTCTGCAGGAAGTGCCAATCAACGGTACCTCCAAAACGGAGCAATACGCTCCAGCAGAGAGAGAAAGCTGCAGTCAGTTTGCTAGCCTTGCAACGGAAAATGTTACATTACAGTCATGGTTGTGAGTGTCGTTAAAGCAAAATTATTATGGTGTTGTACTTGACAGTAATTTATCTGTCCTAGTTGTTTGCGGGGAAGCATCAAAGAGGAACGAGAAAGCCAAAGATTGAGCTGACGCTGTTTCAGTCAGTGGAGAAGAAAAAAGCAAACATGGCTAACTATGGTGCAAGTCAGGATGAAGCCATTACTAAATCCTTGACCTACTTCATAGCAAAGCACATGATTAGAATTGTAGAGAGGCCAGGGTTTAAAGCACTGATGGAAACAGTCAGCTCAAAATACTATATCATGACAGCCTCAAAATGTATGGATGGTTTGAGCAGGCGGGCCAGTTCTGACCCAGATCTCCAGCACTGTGCTGCTGAGTCAGAGTCAGCAGTGCATGATGGGAGAACTGGTTTGAAGGGAGAGTCACAGACATGGATACACAACACACACACACACATACCCACACACACAAAGGCAAGCAGAGGCGGTATGTTCTGCTCCAGTGCGCTGCATCTGTTCATTGCTAAATATAACCAGAGGAACCCAGGCCT
>JAPXVT010000002.1:23226463-23239002 GCA_029823135.1 Acanthurus reversus | reverse complement strand
GGTCAGGCGAAGCATTGAAAGTCAAAAATACATGATACATGAGTGCAGACGAGAGATTAGCAATGGGTCTCAGCTGCAGAAAATACAGCATGTTGCACAACCGGTGTCAAACTGTTCTTTATTACCCGGGAGACAAACACAAATTTGTAGCTAATACTAAAGGCATCAGTTTTCATTCAGGGAATATTGACACTAAAGGAGCATCGATGACGGCAGCAGAAAGGGAAATCCAGATATTAATTATATGAACGGTCATTGTTCAGACAGACGTTCAGGGAGATGAGCAGTGATTAGATGAAGAGATTCAGACTGTCGATACACAGATTATTATTTGAACCATCATCACGTGTCATGGGTCGGCCTTAATCAATGCATTTTTTTAATAAGAGGGGACTGCTACTAGGTTATGAGTACACCGTATTTTCTCCACTACTTGTGTGCACACAAACACGTTGTCTGCTTCCACGCTAAGGCACAAGAACAGATTTCCCTCTGATGTATTTTATTAGCAGCCACGAGGTTCACATCACCCACAGACCTCATGCTTGGTTTAAAAATATTTCACCAAACGACATAATACTGCTTTCTTCCCCCTCCTCTTTCTATTAGCTCAAGATTCCAAACAGGGGATGTCAGCCAGTGAAGTGGACAAAAATCACAAGTTAGCCTTAAATTATGAGTTGTTGTCTGGTGTGGGAGGAAGTAGATGGACTTTGATGTTAATTTCCTCACGACTTGAGTCTTCACAGCTTTCAGTGAGGTTCACATAAAATCATGATGTTCAATTGTTTCCCCTAAATCTTGGATATTCTGCTCAAAAAGTGATCTGTGTTTACTCAGTCTGTGTTTGCGTGTATGTGTGTTCGGCTGTTTGGGTTTCTGGACACAATCAAGGCTCCTTGTAAACCAAAATTCAACCCATTCTACAAGTTGACAAGTTGACAAGGTTCTTTTTTTTGTTTGATTGTTTGTTTTTAATAAACTGTATGTCTACTAAACCGACCATATTCCCACACTTCCTATTTTCATCTCCTTCTATTAAACCTCAGGAGGAGCGAATGACAAAAAAGGGACATTTGTGCCTTTGAGTCATCC
This sequence comes from Acanthurus reversus, assembly GCA_029823135.1. Classification (NCBI taxonomy): domain Eukaryota; kingdom Metazoa; phylum Chordata; class Actinopteri; order Acanthuriformes; family Acanthuridae; genus Acanthurus; species Acanthurus reversus. Next base: position 23,237,907 of record JAPXVT010000002.1, on the reverse strand, counting down.
TCAATCCACCTGATGAGGGCTGACACTTTAATAATGTGCAATGTGTAATCGAGCCATATTGTATCTGGGACAGGAATGTGTATGATAGAGTTTATATTTAGAACACAGAGCAAAGCAAAAATAATTAAATTAACTTCAGTAGTTGATGTGTACTAAAAAGTCTTTGCTGACTTTTTTCATACCTTCCTTCACCAAAGCGAAACTGCAGCTGCGTCTGAGATCGATAGCTGAGATCTTTCACGACTGGCATCAAAAAGGTGTTTGATTTGCTCTGAGACGCTGCCGCCACTCTTCTACCATCACACATCCACATAAACACGTATCCTCGTGAGATGTTATTACATCTAATTTTAAAAATGTAGCATAATTAGATGCTTTCTACATTCAAAAGATGAAAATAACAAGAGAAATTATAAATCCCTTTCTTAACGGTTTATTATCTAAACTACATCCTCTTAAGCCCTTTTCATCTGACACAGAGCTGTTTTGTTTTTTGTCTTTATTTAGCTTTTTGCTTTTATTTGCTTCCAAAAAGAGCAGCTGTCTGTTTCACCTTGAGGCATTTTCTCATTTCTCATGTTCATAAAACACAGTTAATATCAAACATGCGTTATGGCCTCGTTTATTAGTTTTAATGTAATACCGATGTGCTGATTTTAACTTTACAGTTATTCGCGGTTTAACTACTTCATTTGGCTTTTCCTAAATATGGGTAAATAACAAATCAAAAGAGTTGCTTTTTTAATAACAGAGTCAGTTGTCTGGCAATAAATCTGTGTCTCACTAGGCAAAGCAAAACTTTAAAACATTCACTAAAAATGATTTTGGTGTTTTGCTCTCTGCTGAAGTGTCTTGATAATTGTCATGCTTTTATGAGTGTCAGCTTACTATGAGAGAATACAACCCAAATATCTTCCTGTCTGTTCCTCATAGAAAAATAATGTGCGTGATTGACAAAGTTTAAAGCACTAGCTTGTCATTTTGGTGCTCAAGTGTGTTCATGTCACTTCATATGTTTGTGAACAGCCGGGCAAAGAGCAAGCTTGTTTCTGGAAAGCCCTGTCAGTTTAGTGCAATAAAACACATGAATGAGAGAAGTTTGATGAAATGGGTAACCGGTGTCAGATTGATCAATAAACGGATCCATCCCTGCACGGTCAATTTTAAATCTAACTAAGTTTTAACAGATATTTGTATTGTGCGTGTGTGTGTGTGGATAGATTTAGTCAGTGTGACAGCCTCATAACCCTGCCAAATGCAGTAATAAAAATTTCCAAGTGTTTACTTAATGTCAAAATGAAGTTTAAAGTTGATTATGGTCCGACTTGTGCGTACTGAGTACTCATGCAACACTCGTAGGTCAGAAAGTCACTGACAGGTCACAGTTGATGTAATCTCATCACAAGATGGTCTCTTTGTGCAACAGAAAAGTTAATTAAAATCTTAAATAAAAAAAATCTGCCAGACAGCTTCTAAAACTTCCACTTATAATTTCTCATTCATTTAATTTGCACAAAGGCTGAAGTGCCGGCCAGTAACTGATCCCAGCCGAGAAACAGTCCAGGCAAGACCGCAAGAAAAACCACAAAGCGACATTTTAGCACTTGGTTTCTGTTATGTATTAAACAGTAACAATATAATGTGATATTAAAGAGGTTTGGATGATTTTTTGGGGTGAATTTTGTTGCCTTTGGATAAAGCCAGGCAAGCCGTTTCCTGTCAGTTTTTATGCTCAGCTAAGACATCAGTTGCAGGCCGAAACTTTAAATTCAATGGACAGATCTGAGAGTAGTATCAATCGTGTCAGTTAACCCGAGACAAGTGCCGACACAAGTGCTGGGACAGTGAATAGGCAGAATATATATATTTACAAATACTTACAGTTGTAGGACAAAAAATTAACTGCATGTTAAGTCATAGTTGTTAAATTATATGTGAACGTGCTGACTGAAAGCATCCGACTGAGATAGTGTGACTATTGTCATCTGTCTCAAACATTAAAGCAGCTGTTTCCTCCATTTTAATCATCAAACAATTTTGTTTTCTGAGTAATAATCATTACAAACTTTAGAGAAGCTCATGACTGTTTGATGGGAAATTCTGTCAACAAAGTTAAAAATGTTTTGCTGGGAAACGCAATGCAAGAAAACAAAGTGCTTCATAGCAGAATGAAGAAAAAATAAGGTCAGAGACAACAGAGGAGACAACAATAGAACTCATAACAATGAGACATTTCCATGATCAGAGATGAGTCAGCCCATTATTCTGAATGCTAGGGAGAGGATGTTTGGTTGTGAGGATATGGATGCTTGTTGTCCAGGAAGTCACAAAGCCATGCAACTAGAGGAGGATGCCTTTTTTTTTTTTAATGAGGATATCCTGTGCTCACAATCCTGTCATGTGATCAAGGTAATCACAACAACTCAGAGTTCCAACTCTTTAATGGAGTCGACAGATACTACCTTTGTTCACTGCCAAACATGCAACATGGACATCATTGGATTATCAGTGCAGCGCCTTGAATTAATTTATTTCAAATGAGGAATAATTCCTGCATTCTGTTGATCACTTCTTTATCTAAAATTGTTCATTCATGCACAATTTATTTCAGAGTTAAGAGTTTTTAAACTTATATACATGTCTCAGCATGATTTTATGGTGTGCAAAAACTTTGTTTCAAAATTTGACGTTGAATTGTCTAAAATTTACTATTTGTTATATATTTTGTTGAGCTGTGTAGTCACATTCTCCCGAATGTTTCCAGCAGTGTTCAAAATCAATGAAATCTGTAATTTTAACCAAAGCAACGGTGCATTCAGTGTGAAGTGAAAGGAAATCTGCAAATGTGGCTCAATAAAACTTGAAAAAAATGTTAACACATTATCTTGTCTGTGAACATCTCTCCCTGATTGAGTCAGATGAAGGCTGTTTAACAATGAAATAAACAAATCCGATGATCCCACACAGCTTCATATCAGTAAACTACTTCTTTTGTCTGCATAGTTTGATAGAGAGACCTCTAGTGGTAGAAATCCCGTACTGTATGTTTAAATAAAAAATTGCAATACCAAGATGTAAAACTATTTTAGTAAAAGTCCTGCATTCAAAATAAAAATAATCAAAAATAAAAGAACAGGGATATTATGCAAGAATTAAACATAGTCTCTTTCAGGTTAGTATTTTTATACATTATAGTATTTAATAATTATTGATGCATAAACTTTCTTGAAGCAATTTTCAAGTGGTAGTTTGTTGAGATGGAGATAATTAGAACCACTTTTTGTACTGTAAAAATGCATTAGGTTTCGTAAACTAATTATAGGCTTTGTTAAATCCTAAATTGCCAAACAACTAGCAAATACAGCAACTTTAAAATATGAAATGTCCTTAAAGAGCTTTAATTTGAAAGATGACATGTAAAGGAAGACAAGGAAAACAAGATACAGACACTGAACTTAACCTTGAAGTATTTGTGAAAAGAGATTGGCTATGAAAGGGTCTAAACGATGTAAAAATGTGACATCATAACACAGAAGCCCATAACATTGGATAAAAGACCATCCCTCTGTCAGTCAGACCATAATTCCAGTGCATGAGTCAAAAATTAGCTGCATTTTGAAGCCCACTGGGAAAATGTTCATTTTATTGCTGGCAGTTAACATTGCAAGCCGTTCATTTTTAAAAAGCAACGTGCTCTTAATTGCTGGATCTTTGCATAAACCACTGAATATGTCCTAAATGCTGGCTGCCACAGTGGCCTCGTTTTTGATATTAGCCAGACTCTGAAGTACAGTTGGCTTCACAAAGCTTTGTGCTGTGGCTGTGCTCTCTCATTTATTAAATCATTCTGGCTCCACTGCTGCCACTGCTGTATGTCTTTTTACATCAAGGGGTTGCAGTTTGTGTCTTTATCATCTGATGCTGTGCACAGAGCCATAAAGACACTCACACACATAAACTATGACAATCCTGCTCATCATCTGTTTGCAATCATGTATCACAGATGTAGTAGGCTACATAATCATTACATTATTACTTGTATCTTGTTTTTTTTTATCCTATATAATTGTTTTTGTAGCATCTGACAGCACTTTATTTGTATGTGTGTGTGTGTGTGTGTGTGTGTACATGTGTGACAAACTTAATTTTAAAATCCTTAAATCCATGTTGCATATAAAGAGGGAGGACTGCCAAGTGGGAAGTTACTGACGAATGCAATACACTCACAAACTGAATAAATGAATAGGAAATGATGTAGCTTGTCAGCAAGAAGTATGAGGCAAACAAGGACCAATCAGAGCTACTTTATAATAACAAGGTGAACCACACATACATTACTGTGTGACTGTTGGCCGGCAGTCATTAAATATTCATGGTCCTGTGATGGATTGAAACACTCTGTTGTGCAGCAAACACTGAGCAGCAAAACAAGTGCGGTTTCCATGGTTTCTCATGCGTTCACCAGATGTTTTCTGTCTCTGTGGTGCACCTGTTTCCTAATCGAGTTCCTTGGGAATCGAAGTGCATCTTCACAGGAAACTATCCAGACATTTCCACATGTTGTCTCTTTAAGATAAGCCGGGGATTGTGCAATACACTCAACATGTAGTGTAATGTGACATAAATGTAGGCCGTGAGTCAACAGGAACAAATTCACTGGTTAACTTTTATTTTTCTGTACATTTAGTCATAAATCAATGGGATTTTTATTTTTTTATTTATTCTTGATATTTATAGGCTACTGAACATTCACTAGCAAGAATCTATGGGAGTTACATTTATTAGTTTATATAGAGCTGAGGCTGAAACTAGTTTATATCGCCTAAACCTTGCATATACCTTCTTTTTTGTTTGATTTATTTATGTAGGTTTGTATTTCTTTTATTTATTTTTATCACTTAATTTATATATATATTTTTTTTAAATTATTTAACATTTGGATTAAGGATATTATGATTTTCCCTTCTGCAATGTGATAATTGCTTTGATGACACTACTTACCTGTTAGGACTGTGACAATTGGTTGCCTAATAGGACCAAATGAGAATAAAAAAGACATGCAAATGATGTAAGAGGCACTGGGTTATGAAGCTGATATATTCATAATAACACTATGTCATATTTAAGTAGTCTATCATTGTTATTTTTTAAATACATTTAGCTGTTTTGGTGTGAGGGGCCACGCTTCCACAACAACATAAAATGTCAGCTGGATCTGTTTATTCATTTGCTTAATTTCATTTTTTAATTTTTATTGTTTTTCTTTTGATCTTTGATTCTGTAGCATGTTTTTTCTGTTATTCTTTGCATAAATGAAAATACATTATTTCTCCTGACTCGTTAGGTTGAAGATATCAGGTCAGATGGCAGAAAAATATGATACGGATACATGCACACACGCACACGCACACACACACACACACACACACACTCAGAGAGAGTCATGTGTTCCTTCACAGCAGCATGTGATCATGGTTCACACTGACTCCCTCAGTTTGTTTGTTTGGTTTTTTTTTTTTTAAAGTCCAGTGCTGCTCTCTGCTGGCCAGGAGCAATACAGCTTGTTTCCTACTTGGAAAAGGGTTAGGAAGAGACAAGCCAGATACACAAACATTTATAAAATGAATTTGTTATTACTTGCCACAAAAATTGAATCTATTCCCTTGGAAAAGCTATCGTTAAAAAAGATTTCATAAAAAATATTTTAATGGCATTTTTCGTGTCAATTTCAAAATGTTCCACCTCATGTTGAGAGGACATTCCTCCAACATTTTCTTGCATATTGTGTCCAGATGGAACTGCAACTTCGTCATCTCAAATTGTGAGTGCAGTGGCTTCAAATTCAAACACAGACCCCTGTGTAAAATCAGTGAAAATGAACTTGTTCTTCTCTGCTTTTTGTAAACTAAACTGGGTGAGGCAGCTTGTTGAAAGTCAGCCAAGAACATACTGGCATTCAGCATTTTGTGGCCCACAGTAGATGAACAGGATTCAAGATTGAGCTTCTGTGCCCTTTGGTGTGAGGTTTGAGTGATAACTTCCCTCAAGTCTCATTTCCTGCAAACAAGCACGTCTCTGCTTCTTATCTGTCTTATCATGATAGATAGCTCACAACCCGACACGATCCTCTTACATGAAGTCTGCTTCAGATGTGCGTCTGTCAGCAGAAGCTCCTTTCAGTCTGCTGCACCTTTTTCAACGGAATTCTCTCTTATAAACACAGCTTTTTTGTTTAGTTTTTTGCTTTAGTTTGTTTATATTATCAGAAAGCAAACATGAAGATTTCTGCACAGACAAGGTTTGACTAAACATGCAGGGCTCCAAGAGGAATATAAATGACACAAAAAAAATATCAAGCTCAACTAAATCATCTTCTGGGAGGTGGTTTTACATTTCCCATGCCCAACTGTAGAGCAGATGGGTGATGCATGGGTCCCTCTTGAGAGTGTGGGAAAAAGACTTGTGGTCACCCACATAGTCAATAAGGCTGAGAGTCAGATGTCTGTGAGATTGGCTCAAAATGTTCCTTGAAACCAACCTGACAGGTCTAATTTTAGCACAGATAAGGAAGGTATACTGGCCTCTTACTGGGTAAAATGTGATTGAATTAAAGGAGAACTTAACAAGCTTTCATGCGGATGTCCATTCAATGCTGATGATAACTGTAGTCAACTGAAGCAAAAAAAAAAATCCTCAGTTTGTGCTATATTGACAAAGAAAGCTGAGTTTTTGTTTGTCCTGCTCACACAGCCGTTCTTGCAGTGCCTACATGTACCAGGATGCAGGATGCAACTCAAGCTCTGGGTTGCAAACCGGGATAAAGTGTACAAAGCACAGTGACAGTGCAGGCAACAGCGGCACAGCTAATGTTTATTTTTCCATAAGCTGTAAAACGACCACATAGATGTTGTTATATTCAGACCCACCGTGCATTGTAGAAAGAGATGACTGGACATTTTTTGCTTGAAATAGCATCACATTATCACTGATTAGATGCAAGAGTAGATGCACATCAGGAGCTTCTGCCTGTGTGTACCCAAGGATAAAATGATCACATGTTGTTTTATTGTGTTGTGATTGAGATTCTGACCCAACATGCATCGTGGAAAGAGACAATTTGACGTTTTTTTCTTGAATGACATCACATTATTATTGAGTAATGTTAGATGCGCTGCAGCTGGAGGCCTGGGGCCACACTGCTGACAGTGGGGCTAAGGCCTGTTGCAGACGGAGACAGTGACTTACCATAGCTTGCATCCATTGCTAACAGACATACAAATGGTGCTGATAACATTTTTTTTTCAAGCTATAAAATAATCACATAGATGTTGTTATATTGTGTTGTGATATTAGCTTTTTTTAGTTTTAGTTCTTTTGTCCCGTGTTTTTTTTTTTTTTTAACGTGTTGTGTTGTGTTGTACTGAGGCTGCTGAGAGTCCCAGGTTGACACAGCACAGATTGGTAGAAAGACTCCTACTAAAGGCTCCTGTTATTCCCTACTTGAAGTAGTCTCCAAGGTTGTTATTGCTTTGAAACATTCCTGTTATTTAATATTGCATGTTTTTCAACAACAATGGGGTTTTGGCCCACCAGAGCCTGACATTCCTCTAAAAACAAACACGGCTCGCTGGAATGAAGTGTGAAGTTGAAGGTCAGACCAGCAGGCCCAATTCTCCACACCAAATGCATCATTTGATGTCATCTGAGGAGGTTCTGGCACTGAAGATAGAGGGAGAGCCAGGCCCATATTGACAGAAGATAAATAACATTCTTTGCAATACGGTGCCAATTTGGAACAATACAGAGCTAGTTGCTAATCGGTAAAGTACTCCTTTAACAAAGCACCAGATGTTGTACATAAAGGGGCTTCTTGTGGTGATGGACCCATTGAAAATCATTCTTAAGCATAGCACTTTATCCCGTTGTGGCTTACAGTTTTGACCCACAGCTTAAATGTTTGTTTTACTGAGACTCTTTTCCAGTTTCAATTAAAACATGTGGTAAATAAACTGTACGGTATGTTACTTTTCCATTTCCAAATGGCACACTTAGAAAACTAGAGACTAGTCAATCAAGAGACAAAAACAGAGATTTCTCTGGGATATGAGTTAGTGATCAATCTAAACAAAGCTGTCAATTAATACTATGGTGCATTTATTAAACTGAATTCAGACCTACCAAGTTCCTACTCAGTAACTTCAACTGGAACACCCCCCAAAAGTTGGATTTTTCGACTCAGAAAGTTGGGAGAACCTCAGAAACTTCCACTTCAAATCCAAGATGACTGCTCCATGCATCAACAGCAGTGAGAGATGAAGTAGTTTACTGCTTAAGTGCACTTCTGTCTGATCTGTGTCTCACTGAATCAGTTGTAAGCCTACACACAATTTTGTCCAACTTCCAATTGTGGTAATGTTGCTTTGTTGTTTGTATGCGTAAAATATCAAATAATGTAGCAATACAGCATAGGACAAAACTCCAAAGGAATACTCATGATGTTAGCTATGTCTGTTTAAACAGCCAATAGTTTGCCAACACATTTGCCTCAGCAACTTTATAAAGTGATAATATCTTAACAGCTATGTTAACAGCTCCCAAGAAGCCTCCCCGAAAAAAGGAAAATCACTTACTGCTTTGAACTGACAATAACTGCTTCTTTTACCACTTGAGCACCATAGAAACAAGTTGTAAACACAAAATCAACAAAAACTTGTCTTTTAAGTTTAAGTGGTCAACATTATGTATCATTCTTTTGTAGCTGTGTTTCTGACATGAAGAACAAACTGGTAAATTCCTGTTTTCAGTCTTTAAAAACTCCTGTGGGAAAATTTGTGGCTCCTCAGTTCACCCGCACGGTGTCTTTCTAATGTCTGGTTTTGAGCAGGTAGTGTGCAGTGGGTTTTTAGAACTTTTTCACTGAAAAAACTTGCTTAAATAATGGATGTCATCCTATAATTTATATTACTCCAAAGTTGCACACAGAAAGACTGCTCGTAAATTCTAGAGAAATTGCTGCCACGCTGTGTTGTTGTTGTAAATCATCACTGCCTCGATAAGCTGTGTGAACCTTGATAGCATTTTCTGGAAGCTTTTCCCACAGGGAGTATCTCAGCGGCTGACCACTGACCTCTGCTTTGGCTGTCTGAGGTTGTGCCTGACGTGGAACCCCTCATATCTCCTCTTTCGACTGGGTGGTCAGTGGAACACCAACACTCAACCCCATCCTGACAGGTCAGATACTGTGGGAATCCATGTGGTCGAACCCAGTGAGAACTAGTAGGAATAGGCATTAAAGCCTAGTTGAGTCTTGCAGCAAGAGGTATAGTACAAAAACACAGCACTCTGCCAATTTCTTGCACCGTGTAACACGCTCAGTATGGTCTCAGTCTCTTTCCAATAATTCTTATCAAAGACCTGAACTAAACATGTACATTTTTATTGTTCTTTCCCATTATTCTTAAAGAAAAACCAGTAGTGGTGCTCAATCTGCTGTGAACTTAGCATGAGGAGATAAACCACAAGTGTAGCTGTAGAGTGGCTTCAAGCTTTCTCCTTTACAGATAAGAAATTGTTGTGTGTAAGAAAAGAGACGAGAAACAAACAAATTGACAAACTTTTCACTCTCACTGTTTAATCAGCATATACAAATCGAGATCACTGTCTAGTCAAGCGATTCATCAACAGATGACGCTCAAGAGAAACATAATGTCCTAAAGTACATCTTTCTATGGCACAGTCTGTGGCAGCTGAGATTTGAAATGATGGGTAATTGAATTTAGTTAGCAACATCAAACTAATCTGCCCTGATGGCTCAGAGCATCTTTCAATCCCTCTGAAGCTTCTCACACCCTGGGAGACGAGGTGTCCGTCCCATCGACGTCAGCAATCTCAGGAGCTCTGCGCCCCTGCTTTCTGTCTTCAGTGCTTTTTAAGAGGTCAGAGTTCAGACCTCTCACTGGGACCCATTTATCATGCAAGGGGTTGTGTGACCAAGGCAAGAGGGTGGATGGGTGGCTGGGGGGAGGGAAGAGGAGCTTGTTTTCAAGTGGTCACCTCCATGAAGGCTCCCAGCTAGAGTCAGTGGCCCATGGGTGAGAGCACGGTGAGGAGGACATGGTATAAGAAGAGGGACCAGGAAGCACTTAGAGAGGGTGGCAGCTTATCATAAACTCTGATCTAACGAAGCTGGAATATATTCCCAAAACCACGAACGGTGGCCTGTATTTTTCACCTGTAATTAGAAAAGTTACCATGGCACCTATGATGAGTTACTGGATGTGTTTGCTTGCTTTATCATTGACAGCAACCTCCAGCTTCGCCTTGAGGAGGTAAGAAACATCTGTGTTTAGTTACCTGCCTGCTTTGCCTAAAGAATCGAGAATTCAATGAAGCAGTAAGGACTTTCTGCTTACATACATTTATGTAATAGAAGGCATGTTCATGAAGAGAATGAGAAAAAACAACAAACAAACACACACAGGAAGGCAAATTGGTTTTATAGGTGCATTACAAAAGCTAATGCTTTCATCATTTGCTTCACATGTTTCTGTTTTTTTGTTCTAGGCGCTGAGGGAAAAGCAGCCTGCTCTTTTTCAAGGAATTACTGTTAAACTGGAATAATGACCAGACATGTATAAAATGGATAGCATGGCAGCTGTACTTCACAGGCCTCTTTCTTCTGTAATCATGTACCTCTTTGAGTCAGTTTGGTTTCTGTTGTTTGAGGATAGATTTTCCCCTTCTTCTGATGTGCTTCCAGAGTCAGTCTGCGGAAGATGCCATCTATCAGAGAGACACTGAGGGAGATGGGTGTTTCTGTGGAGCAGGTGTTGACTGAGCTGGCCCAGAAGAGCAAAGATGACTCAAGCAACGGGACCGTACCCACACCTCTTACCAACTACTTGGATGTGAGACTGTGCATTATATTTTTAAAGGGACATTTAAAAACCCCATTTTAATGCAGGGATGCAGGAACAGTTGGAAATCTTGATGTTCTGGCAATTATATTGGTCGTTTAAGTCTTATAATCAAAAACAGACTCCCGTCCTGAAATTGAAAGCAATAAATCATCCAAGATACTTCATCAGTCTTTATCAACAAGCGTGGTAACGTCTTTAAGGGTAAAACAGCAGATCCGTTTTCCTTTAAATTAGATCCTTTGTGTATGAATCATACTCTCAGTACCCTCAAATCATATATATATTATTAAATTGATTTCCTCAAATCATATTTGTGGCTTATTACCCAAAAGAAGTCTGCAACTCCATATTTAATTATAAAAAAGTTCAGAAAGACTTTAGAAAGTCATAAATTGTATCATAAGTTTATCTTATCACTCTTTATTTTTCTAAGACTCAATACTACGGGGAAATCAGCATTGGCTCTCCGGCCCAAATGTTCAATGTGGTGTTTGACACAGGCTCAGCAAACCTGTGGGTGCCCTC
>JAPXVT010000002.1:22996859-23007115 GCA_029823135.1 Acanthurus reversus | reverse complement strand
GGATAAGGCCGATGACTATGGCTTGAACAGGCAGCAATAGGGATGTCTACAGAAGGGAAGGGATATTATAGTAATCAGCTGCAACGGGACATACTTTAGCTGGGTGCAGCTTTATTAATAAACCCCCTCAGTAGAGAGTCTGTGTCTGTAATTGGTGTTTATACAAATCTCAGTCACACACAGCTGTAAATTTCTAAAAGCAGCAGTAAGACAGTGGATGAGTCGAAGGAAGCAGGTGTGCTGAGACAGAAAAATTATTGTGAATCCTACAAAATGTCCGGAGACCTTTCACAGAATAAACAGATATTTAATACACTGTTGCTGCCACATTTGAGGGAAAGCTCATGCTTCCAAAACTTTAACAAAAGAATGTTTGTTTCTTACGCAAAAAAATGCTAAGGTGCCTTTCTTCAATGTACTTTTAGAACATTATTTCTACACGTCATGCACTTTATATTGTAATGTGTTATTTGTCCAACAATTGCGTGATTTTGTTAAGAAACAAAGAATGCATTCTTCTTTTCAGTTGACTGTATGATGAACCAACACTCACCTTCGTTCCTTTGTCCTGCAATTCCCTCATGTTGACTTTGCACTCGTCAAGTTCCTCTCTAAGCGACTGTTTTTCCTGCTCAGTCTTCTCATATTTTTCCTTCATGTCTGACAGCTCCGTCTTAGCCTCCTCACACTGCATGAAGCACATCACAATTTTTTACTTAAGTGATCACAAGACAAAAAAAATGTTTACTTTAGTGTCTTTTAAGAGTAAATCTGGTTAACAAGGGAGCATGCTGGAGCCAAAAACTGCTGACGTGAGTATCGCTGATTGATACAAGGGGGGGGGCATTTGTTCTCTCACAGGGCTGCACGGTCTGAAAGGACACTTTGAGCGCTCTCAGTTTTCAATTTCATTCAGTTACAGAAAGAGCAACGCCACACTGGGATGAATGACTTGTGGCTAAGGATGATCTCATCTCTGCTTTCTGCTATCCAACAGTGCTCCTCCTGTGTCGGTGTCACAGCAGCGGCTCATCCCCATCCAGTCTGCTTCATCTAAGCAAACATTAGGGCACCACTGCCAGCTGCAAGCAGCCTGCGGACTGTTTGGACTGGAGGGCGAATTAAATGTTGTAACTTTATTTGTTTTTCAGAAAGCTGGGAGCTTCACTGTCATTTCAAGACAGTTATAGATTTTAGTGAGTGAGACTTAATTTATAGAGCCATTACGGGGGAAAATGCTCTTGTTTGTATTTCATTTAGAACAATCACAACCATTGTGGGCAGTATTACGCCCAGTACACAGTGACAATGCTTTTGCAAAATAGTAAAGCAGACAGCAGAAGAGGAGAAGGATGCCAGCAGAAATAGTGGCCCAGTGGCCAGCTAATAGTCTGCATTTGGTAACTCAGACTCGATGACCTCAGAGAGCTGCTGCCTGTCTGACAGTCTACTAAATGTACCACAACATATCCTGAGGACCTAAAGGCCCATCATTTGTAGAATAGCATTTATTCCTATGACATTTTAACTTTTTGTAATACCAAATTATGTTTACAGGCCAGTAAGTTACTAAAGCAACACATGACACAACACTCTGGGTTAAAAAACAGCCAGATGAGCAGATAAAGCATCTGGACCTGATTTAAGCATGCCTAAGGAGAAAATCATACTTTTAGGGATTGCAGGAGAATTTTTAAAGAGGCACACTTAAGCTACCACTAACAATTTAAAAAAAAAAAAAAAAAAAAGACTCTTTTTGGATTTGTTGTGTCATGCTTACAAAAAGTCTTTACTTTCAAACATGAAAAAGGAAGATAAAATTGTGAGAGATGCAATGGAAATTAAAATGTATTTATTATGTATACTTCATCTTGGTGTTGTGACCAAATCATCCACATGTACAGACGCAGATTAACCATTAAAATTTTATCTACGAAAGTCAAAGATTTGACTAAAAAATTATAAAACACTCACAGAACAGAGCTGAGTTATATTTGATGCATATCAATACCCTACCATGAACTTGCATGGGAAACTGGGGTAAATTTGACTTGAAGGCTAAAAGTGACACTGCTGTTTTGATGCCTGAGTCATTCTAAGTGGCTGTTGTTAACAGCTGCACCGGTTACAATGGAACTCTAACTGTTGCATCAGTTGCAGCAATGACACATGTGACTAAATAGCAACAAGCGTAGACAAGGTGCAATTGTCAAGGTTGAGGATAAAAGTATTTTTAGCCCTTAGGAGTAAATCTGAGATGCTTAACACTTGCTAAATGACTTTTTAGCTCGGAGAACATACCTCCCTCTGCAGAGTCTTGCTGCGACTGTCCGCTTCATCCAGTTGGGTTTGCAGTTTGTTGCTATCCTGCTGGTGCTGGAGCTGCACAGCCGCCAGCCTCTTCTCCAGCTCCTGCTGGGATCTCTCCAGGGCTTTGATACTATTGCTCAGCTCAGCATTCTGGGCACGCGAACTACAAGAAACCCACCAACACTGAGTTCAATAGATTAAAGATCACAAAGAGGTGTGTGGTATAGTGTGTCGCCAAACATGTTGGAGGGGAGACAAGCGAATGAGAAAGAGGAAGCACAGAAGGTGGGGGTGAAGCTGAGCTCTGGGTAATGCAGGTAGCTCTGTGCACTGACCTGGCAAGGTCTTTCTCCAGCTGCTTCTGTTTCTGCAGCACTGCCTCTTTCTCAGAGCGCAGCGCCGCACAGTCACTCTGCAGGTTGCCCTTCTCTTTCTGGTGAGTCTTGAGGAGGTCCTCCTTCTCTGCCCGAAGGGAAGCGCACTCAGTTTGCAGACTGCTCCTTTCCTTCTGGTGCTTATTGACGACGTCTTGCTTTTCAGATCGCAGAACAGAGCACTCCTTCTGGAGGCCGTTACACTCCAACTGCATGGACTGCAGTTCACTGGCTGTAAAAAAAAAATGGTAAAAAATACGGTTTTATGTAACAGTGCATTCTTTGAGCAGATGCTCTTTTCTTAATTGGCTTACAGATGAAGTGGAAACTAATTTCTCATCACGTATGTAACATTTTCTGTGTTCATTGACATACTTGTGTACATATGAGTACATAGAGGAGACTGAGACATTTCAATAACAGCAGCAGATTAAACAACATGTTCTAGAGGTGATTACAGTAAAGATTTGATCAGATGTGACACTGGCTGACCTTTAAGCTGGTTGTTCAAAACTGTTCTACTACAAAACTCTTTTGTTCACATTCAATGCAGCTACATAACTCTTAACTATGCAGATAATTATAATAAGTACATATTTAGAAAAACTAATATAACTGCCCAGCTCAGGAATAGTTTGTATTGAGTGAAGTATACTACTACAATGATTATCAGATGATGAGCTATTTTGCCAGATACATACACTATTCTTTTCACCAGCTATCATAATAATTTGTACAATTATGTGTATTTACAGTGGTAGTACCTTGGATTTCTGCAGTTTTCTGCCACTGGTTGCTCTGTTGTTGAAGGTCACACTGTAGGTTGTCGATCTCACGCTCATATTTGTTGGCAGTCTGACGCCATTTGTCCAGGTCCTTCAAGGCGGTTGACAGGTTAGTCTGGATAGCTGCGACGTCACGCTCCCGCTCAGCAGTGGCTGCCTCCAGGGCACGTTTCAGCGCCTTCACCTCATCACGTGCGCTCTGCAGCTCGTCGTGTGAACTGGAGGAGACATCTATCTGCTCTCTGAGGACGCCCATTTCTTCTTGGAGCTGCCGCAGCTGGCCTGTTAAATCCCGCGTTCAGTGTTTGGATTAGTAGTGTAAACATTTTTATTAGGATTGGCAAAAGTGTTCAGTCCACAAACACAAAGACGTACCTTGAAGGAGTTTTATCTGTTTTGCAGATTCGTCAGCTTGTTGTTTTTTGTCTTTTCTCTCTTCCTCCAGGATACCTACGAAATATATATGTATATATTTTTTTTTCATGCACTTACAGTATATAATGAACATGTTTAACACATCAAAGATTTTTATTTTTACCTTGTAGCTCCATGCATTTGTGCTTCTCAGTATTAGCTAGCTCCTGAGCTTCTCGAAGTTCATCGTTCAAGCGCTGGATGATCTTTTCTGAGTCACCAGAGGACCCCATGTTTGACTTGGTCAGGTCATCTGATAATTAAACAGACAACAGGAATGATAACCTAAATTAGAAGATCATTTCCCTAAACATTTAGTTGTAAGGCAAGAGCCTCATTCCTTCCTGGGAAGTCACTGAGTGCGTACAGTGAGATAAGAATGTTAAGTTGAAACAATGATACATCAGGCAGTAATGAAAGCGATTCATCACAATAAAAATAGAATAACTCAAAGTTCCACCATGCTCATTCTGCTTTAGTCCCAAATATTTAACCAGGGCTGACATACTAGGTGATTTCCCAAGATATTAAAATGGGACTGTTATATAAACTAATTGCTAACCCAGAAATAGACACAACTGCATTATCTGCATTTTTATCCAAGCTTCATTCCAAATTGTTCTTTAACTCAGCAACATACAAGTCTCAGAGACATCTATTGCTTGTTAAATAGTTAACAGACTGAATGCAAAGAGTGCTTTTCTGGTCTTTGGAGCATTCAAAATGCTTCTCTACGCAAGCATTCACCCATTCATACACTAATGGCAGGTGCCTATATACAAAGTACCGATAGAACAGCCACCGGAAGCAAGTGTTTTGCCCAAGAACACTTCAGCGAAGCACCAACCTTGCAGTAAGGTGACGACCTGCTCTACCTCCTGAGTCATAGCCGCCCCTTAACAGTGCGTTACTGTTGACAATACACAGAGAGGGAATGCACCAGCGGAGGTTGTCAAGGGTCTGTTGTGTTTCCTAGAGTTGGAAACAAACGCCACAAATACTTGGGCTTTGCAATGCTGGTGACTATCTTGATCCCCTAATCTGCCATGGCTAGGAAAAGAGCTGACCTCATCTCAGGCTGAGCATTTGGCAGAGGGGAAAAACAAGAGTTGGGACAGGTCAAGCATGTGCACCATAAATGGACACATCAAAAGACTGAGACGGCCATGAAATGCCGCGTTTGTTGGGAAAACTATGATTTCATTGTGTCTGGCACGCATGGCTGCATAAACACACTGTACAAATACGCACACACATATTGTTAATAGTGCCACCAGATGGCATTGATAAATGTCTCTAAAATGAAAGGGTATGAAGAGACTGCTGGAGGCTGGTGGCACCCTCTGGCTCAAGCACATGACCACCCTGCTGTGTGCCAGACAAAGGGTGGGTGGTCAGCGCTCTGTCCTGCATGTGTGTATGAGGTTGTGTGTTCCTCCGTGCATGCATATTTATGAGAGAGATTCAGAATGTGCGTGGGCTCCTCGTAAGTAAGGTCGCCTGTGTTCAGTCTGTGTGGCAGATGAATGTCCTCCGGAGAGCACGAGATAACAAGAGTATTTCGGATGAGGGCGTCCGGCGTGTTATCTTTAGCAACATTAGTTATCACAACCATCATGTCTTAATGTCAGAGATTGACACCTGACACAGTAATAATGGGATTAGTACGTGAGTAAAAATACCTCTCTGACTAGTAGGGGATATTTAGCATCACACTGCCTCAAGTGACGACAGAAAAAAAAAATGTAGGAGAAAGTCTTTTTTTAGCTCGAGTGCTGAAGGCTAGAGCCATCGTGCTCGATCTCTCCCCACTGTCAGTTTCCTTCCCATTGGATGTGACGGCATTCTCTAACTGAATCAGAGGGCTAGCACTGATCGCACGGAAATGCCCACAGTATTCAGTAAATCTCTACTGACTGAACTGTGGTATGAATTCACAGCCACAAACTGCGGCGTACGTGCCTGAAACTGAGAAATAACCTCATAATTCGGAAATATCTGAGATACTGATGTCGTGAGGACACTGTTTGCTTTGTGCCGCCTATATGCTGTGCAGTGAAGCATTACAAATCCATTTATCATGCAAAAATGTATTCACTCACTGATATGCTGGCACCTCACACTGCACTGTCTTTATAAGCCCCCCTCCTCAAGTGTCACTAGCACACATTAGTCAGCTGATGTGCCCTCTGTGTAAAGAGACTCCATCTTCTAATAAGCTGTTGACACTGGAGAAATCAGCCTCTTAAATAAGAACAGCACTGTACGCACTCGAGCCAAACAGCTCCCCTTATAGCTACGCACACTCCTCTGAAGTGTGACTCAGGCTTTTCTCTACATGCACTGCCAGTATGATAAGCTGGGTCAGGTAAGAGCCATAACCGGCAAAACAATGCCAAGTCATTCGCTTCAATTCTGTTTGCCCATGTTTTGGGAAATATAAATAAATAAAAATAAAAATAAAAAAAGGAATACAGCGGGGTTACCTTTAATAAGTGATACGTTATTCATGGAATCACTCAGCTCTTTGTCATCCATTTGTTTATCTGTAAAAACAATAAAATAAAAATTTAACTACATACCATGTGCATAAACCAAATGATAAATAACACAAAATCAAGAGTTAAAATTAATAATTTTAAATAATTATCTTAAGTAGTAGAGTATGTTTAGAAGGTAAACACAAAAATGCATGCTCATCTTGAAACATAAGAAGTACAGTTCGAAGAGGCAGCTTCATACTGGCTAAGAAATTCCCTTTAAGGACAAGGTCACAGAAAACATACAAATAAAGTGTAAAAAACACTGGCAGTAAATAGTTACCTTGGTTGATCCTGGAGCTACGGTACTCTTTGTGCTGAGGCTACAGCAGTCCCTGACATGAAGAACTCTTCTCCAACTATCAGATTTTTTCAGATGTGAAACGGAACAGTCCAAGCAGCGAACGGGGGGAGGGGACACCGAGGGGATGACAGACACTGTGTGCAGGACCTCCCTCTTATTGATGGACTGACGCCAGTGAAGACAAAGACCTGGTTGAAGTGACTGGACAAACACTTCAAGTGTGGTTCAAATGCTATCTAGAGGTAGGTCTTATGAGTGTCCTCAAAAACATGACCCCCCCCTGTTTTGTGGCTACGGTCCCTGAGCACCTCCACACTAGGTCATACATCCGAGTAGGGCATCTCGGAAGCTGCAGCTGCAAACTGACACAGAGGGGTTTTGTTCAGGGTGCTGAGCTGCTCTTTGGACAGTCGGTACTGATGTAAAAATCTGCGGGATTACACAGAATAGGGGAGGCCAGTGTGAAAGTTTGTGCCATATATGTGCTACACCCGTAAACACTATTTTGCCCTGCAGGCTGCTCTTTTGTCACTTTAAATTCATAATTATTTGCTTCAGGGTTAGACTTACATGTCATTCTCAAGGTTAAAGTAATACTGTAACTTTTACAGGGACAAATTGTATGTAGCCTACTGTATTATTTAGCACATGTGTGTTTAATTGGCCCATAGTTAGCCTCCTCAGTGTGCTTCGAAATTTTCGTCGTGCTGAAGTAAAATCTACATAATAAAAGGAGCAGTGGCCTGAACTGAAAAGCATGTCACGGTGATATTAAAACACTTCTGTTAGCATGCAATTCAATGAATGTGGCTCTCTGTGAGCTTTTATAACTTAAAGTATCACATCAAAAATTCAATGAATAATATATCAAGTCCACACACAAACATGCAGGTTCAAAAGGGGAGTCATGGTTGAAAGAACATTCACATTATTTAATTTTACGAAACTAATTTAATACTAGTGCCACAGGCTCAGTGGAAACAAGTATGATAAGCTCTTGTGTCAACTGTTTTCCATTATAAATGCATACTTAATGGTTCTCTAGAAAGTGATTAATAATAGAGAGCTCCACCCTGCTCAGAAAGTGCAAGTCAGTCAGTGTTATCAGGACACTGCCACCTAGCTAGCTAAAGAAGCCTACATTACAGCTGACAGCACACAGAAAGTCCACAACACCAACAACTTCAAAGTTTATTGTGGAAGATGAAAATCTGCCCTAAAAGTTTGCAGCTTTCTACTTGAAACTACACAACAGCACTAAATTGAAGGAGATAATCAAATGCTGGAGACTGCAGTGGCTAATTTAAGGTTATCTCACAGGCTCACAGAGTAAAATTAAGATCCAGAAAATGTTTCTTAATATGTGTTTTGCTGCTGTCACCATCCAAAGCAGTTCATTATTTAGCTTCTTACACTGATACTCCAGCTGCTTCTCCAAACTGGTGCCCACCTACATCTACTGAAGGCTAGACAATGATTTTAGATAAGCATCTTTTACAGCCCCACCTCAATAAACCTGAACTATCCCTTTAACCTCGGTTGCAGGGTAGTTAATTAACTTTTAAAATGTGACTCTCAACAGCCGCCTTCAAATAAGAGGTCAAATTCGCCAGCCACTCAGTAGTAAATCATTACTTTGTGTCACAAACCTACTGTCCACTTTTGAAGTATTTGGCCAGTGCTATTTCCCACACTGCTTGGTTGGTAGGCGTGCTAGTGATGAGCTAAAGTTTTACAAATGAAAGATGTCAATCATTGATAGTTTTTAAAAATCAGCCATATGAACCTTCTATTCTAATTTCAATAAAATTTACTATCTTTACAAACTGGATTTTGGCATCCAAAGAGGACGTTCTTCGAAAGAACTCTGAATGGCCTGTCTTCAGTAAACAGGATTAAGCTAAAAAACAAGTAGGACTTGTTTTCTACAGAGACAAGTGAGGGGGATTAGTATCAGCATCCTTACTGACAGAGAGCTGGGCAGCAAAGAAATTTAAAGTATCAATGAGGAAGCTGGATAAAACTAATGCAGTCTTATTGCAACAGCCCTGCAATTAATTCGACTTTCATCATGGTTGCAATGTTAAGGTTTTGTTAAAACTGGGTTAGAAAGGCCACATTCACCTTGGGGATAAATTTGGAGGATTATAACTACAGCTTTATATAAACAGAACAAACTGGCAGAAATAACTAAATTAATTTCTTTCCCACTAAAACATACCAATATTATAGTTAAACTAGCCTATTTCCAGAGCTAAATTCACAGTATTAACATGTTTTTGAGGGAGAGAATGAATTTAGACATTTTTGTGATGGATCCACTGGAAATCTTACTTTAATTTTAACTTAAGCATTAAGGAAAATTAATTTATACAGATAGTAACTTATACTAAATAGTGTTTTTTCTTCACTTTAGGTGACTTTATTATACGTTTAAATATGTTTATCTTTATATATATACATACAGTAAACCAACCCAAAAGTGCGTTAGTGTTATATAACGTTATCATTTTAAGTTTTGTTTAACCCTAACCAGTTAACGCCATGTTAGGTTTTAGCTAGGTTGCTTAAATTACAAAACTTCTAAGGTTAGGTCTGACGTTACCGGAAATAAGTTAAAAGATGTTGCGCTAGCTAACGTTACCTTATTTGTTTTAATTATCTGATTTTTCTATCGATTTTGCAAAATAGCTAGAATTTTAAGTTACATTATCAAATTAGGCGAAACACTTGAGGTGTTTCGGCTGCCGTAACTTTCCACCAACGTTAAACAGCTCCAAAACATTGTAAGGTGAACATTAATTGCTCATGACGCTAACGTTAGCCTTCAGGAGCTTGCCTTAATCAAATGACGTTTAGCATTAACCTATTTGGAAACAGGAGGTGTGGTTAGGTGTGCGTTGACGTCGGCAAACTAACTGCCTTTCATAGCCTTTTGTAAAAACACAGTGCATTTTCATACGGGCATTCTCAAAGGTTTCAATTAGTCAACAATAGCGTGCTCACCTTCCAGTGGGAAACCTCATTAAAAGTTACTTCATCAGTTTTGGTGGGTGTTGCCTTTAACTCCCCACAGGAGTTAACCAGAAGTGGTAACGTTACTAGTGCTGCAGCTAGAGAGGAGGTGGCAACATCACTGCGAGAGGTTTCGAGTAACGTTGGTGAACCTAAACCACCAGATGTTCGACTCGTAGTTTTTCCGCTTTAACTAATTTGTCGCTGCTCGTCCCGAGTACTTTCTAATCCCCGATGATTTCCTCTATCTCAGCCTGGATTTGGAGTGAGAGATTTTGGCTTCCCGAAAATGTTACATGGGCGGACCTGGAGCGTCCACCACCTGGAGTGGAGTATCCCCGACTGGGACATTTACTGTGCGCCTTGCCTCTGGCTGCTGGAGTTTTTCTTCTGAGATTGCTTTTTGAAAGGTAAAGTCTTCTTTATGTTATATCATTTGGGTGCCTGTTCTGTGTGAAAGCACAGTTTAGGGTTTAGTCTTATGTGGCAACTAGTGCTCATGAAGCCAAAAATG
>JAPXVT010000002.1:22982438-22994821 GCA_029823135.1 Acanthurus reversus | reverse complement strand
TTTAGTCTTATGTGGCAACTGTTGCTCATGAAGCCAAAAATGACATCTTCAAAAATAGCAACAACAACAAAAAAAAGTTACTTTTTTTCAGTAATCTCAACATATGAGCTGAACATATGAGACTTTATGAATCCAAACTATCTGGAAACTGAAGAACAAACTCTCTGTAGGTTTATTGAGCTGTTGCTGTCACAAGTTAGTGGTTAAAAAAAAAATGTGGTAAATCTCTTTTCAAATTCCTCCCATTCATACATAAGAGTGAATCATCTTCTGGCCTTCCTCTTCGTGTGAGAGATAATTACAGTCCATTCGTCCCTTTGTATGCGGAACATTCTTGTATTCTTAAGTCCTATGAACACAACATGCCTCTGTTGTTTTTGCCTTAACCCCTTAATTAAAAGTGGAAGCTTTGCACTGAGGTGATGACACATTGAAACAACACCAATGGCATGAGAAACACAATTAAACTTTACACAACAATGATAGCTATGTAGCTTAGAGGGTTAAAAAAGAGAAAGAAAGAAGGAAAAAAACTTACATGACATATAATTATCATAGTCTAATTCCTTAAGTGATGACTGGAGACTGAGCATTTCGAGCCGGGGTTAATGGGTTTTAAAACCAGTCTTTGCAGTTTGTGTCATACACATAAAATAATCTTTCTGCAGCAAAGTTCAGCTAAATTAGAGGTTGTGCAAACTTTCTTGGGAGTGCTTCAAAAAGAGGAAATTGCCAATGAAAGGACAAACCAAAGTCCAGTCAGTATTTCTAGTCATTCACTCTTTTTCCATGTTAAGGAAACTACTCCACATAAGAAGGGTGTTGGAGATTGAGCTCTAATACATGGTTCAGAGTTTCAGTGTCTGTGGTTAGCTCAAGCAGATGAACCAGATAATCTTGTGACACACGTCAGAATTTTGGTTAGAAGCAACCCTCCCACCTCTGTCTTCCAGCCTCTCACATGATAGGTCATCACGCTCTGTTTAGATTAGGTGCTACATTCCCCAGGATTCCTGTAAACGCTTGCCTGTGTCTCCCTTACAGGCCCTATTGTACTCTCAATCCCTCCCTAGATACACACACGCATGTCAAACATCACTTTGTGGGGAAAACTGCTGAGGCTCAACAGTTCATGTCAGTGAGGAAAGCCCTAGCCAGTCTTAGCACAGAGTTCATCTGTTCCTGTAGTCCAAGTGCTTAACTTTCTGACTCTTTACTGAATGTCTCTCTTAATACCCCACCATCTCGGTGTCCCCTCCCTGCCCCCACCCTCTCTTTTTTTTGCCTCGGTCTGTGTGTATACAGGCTAGTGGCCAAGCCCTGTGCCCACATACTTCAGATTCAGGCGGGAGTGCCTCGGCGAGCTCAACCCAATGATGTCCTGGAGAGAGTGTATCAGTCCAAAACGGTACATAAGGCCCATGTGTGTTCTGCAGTCCATTAAATGTTCCTCCACACACCCATGAATGCACCACCACAAGCCTAATGATATGTTCAGCAGATACTTCATGTGGCGTGACAGTCATGCCACCTGGTATTGTGGTTTTTTAAGCACGTGATTATTATTTGTCCCGGACTGTCTTTTTTAGTGTCCAGACACAAGGCAACTGGAGGGACTCTCCAAGCAGCTGGACTGGGATGTGCGGAAAATACAGAGATGGTTTCGCATCCGTCGGAACCAGGACAGGCCCAGCACACAGAAAAAGTTCTGTGAGAGCATGTAAGTTTCTACTAAACTGCTCAGAAGTGTGCACGCAGACTTCTTGTTAATTGTAATTATGATTATGTATGTATGATAATTAACTTTTCCTCTAGCGCTCATTAGCAAATATTATAATGCTTACACAATACAGTAAGACAGTGAATGTGATAAAAGTCTTAATGCTAGCCCCATAGACCAAGACAGTAAACATGGTAAAAGTTAGCATGCTAACACAGTACACTAAGATAATGAGCATGGCAAATTTTGGCATGCTAACACATTATACTGAGATAGGGAACATGGCTGATAAGAGTCATTATGGTGACACCATACACTGAGATAGTAATCATGGTAAATCTTAGCATGCTAACATTATACACTGAGATAGTGAACATGGTAAATGCTAGAATACCAGCACTCTACACCAAGTTGTTGAACATAGTAAATGCTGTTATGCTAGCAGGATACATTATGCTGGTGAACATGATAAATGTCATCATGCTAACACCATACACCAAGATAGTTAACATGGTAAATGTTAGCTTTGTCTTTGTAAGCATGTTGACCTTAAGATGTAGCTCAAAGCACTGCTGTGCCCTCAATCAGCATTGGCATGACATATTGTTTTTTAAGAGAGAAAAAAGGTTTGATTTTACCAGTTCTACTTTTTTTTCACTTCAGGTGGCGATTTACTTTTTACCTGGGGGTTTTTATCTATGCCATTAGCCATTTGTGGGTGGTAAGTTGAAAAAGAAGACTGTATTGTTTTTTACACTATTACAATATTGCTGCATACTTTGAGCTTCTTTTGGTTTCTCCATCAGAGACAGCCTCAATAATTACACTATGCTCATTTAATCTATTTCTGTTAGTCTCCATGGATGTGGGACACCACCCAGTGTTGGCACAACTATCCCTTTCAGGTTAATCATTTTTTTATTATCTATATAATCTTTTTAACCAGTTGCCTATATTATAATTCTAATCTGTTGGTAGGCTGATATGTTTGTTAAAGGTGTTTTTGCCTCACTCCCTCCCAAAGCCCATAAGCCCTGGACAGTACAACTACTATGTAGCTGAGCTGGCTTTCTACTGGTCTCTGATGTTTTCCCAGTTCATAGACATTAAACGTAAGGTGAGTGAACAGCATCTTATTTAAGACTATTTTGCCGCTCTCCTGAATGTTTTACCCCCCTGTTTTTATCAGAACTGTTTGTCTGCTTTTGGTATTCCCTTCGTATTTTGTCACGCATATTTTTCTTTATTTCTACAGGTGTGTTTACAGGCTTGCCTCTGACACCTTTTAATGTTACCGGTGTATCAGGATTTGCTTATTATTATATGATCTGGCAGAACAGGTTAGACAATAAAATGCTGTGGCTTCACAAGGCTTCACAAGGCTTCTTATAAATAGCTTTACATTAACCTGTCATCCCAGTATTTACACAGTCTTGATGAATGTACAAAGATCAACAGTGAGGATTATACTGCAAGCAACAACTTCATTGAATTTTTCCATAAGCTGCAAGTGTTGATTAATTTACAGTGCAAGCAGCTTGAGCATTCTATTAATCACACGAGCCTTCTCTCTTTCTGTCATCTCTCTCCATTTCTGTCATGGCAGGATTTTATGATCATGCTTGTTCATCACCTGGCCACCATAATGCTCATCACATTCTCATATGCCAACAACATGCTAAGAGCTGGTACTCTGGTCATGTGTGTGCACGATGTGTCCGACATCTTCCTCGAGGTAAAGAATTCAGTGATGAAGATTTATCTTGACAGCACTTTTTTGTTTTTTTTTCCCAAGAAGCAGACTGGAGAGGGTTCTGGGTTAAACTCAGCAAACATTGTTGTTTAAAATGTAGGCAAACACAGCTGGGAACATATGAGCTGTGCTGTGAGGTACTTGTACTACCTGCCTGATTGAAAGACGTCAAAAATGGAAGTTCCAGCAGAGATACTGGTGTGGTTTTTTTTTTTACTGTGCCATTGTGTCACAAAATGCCTTATTTTGTCCCAAAGGCTGCCAAGCTGGCCAACTATGCCAAGTACCAGAGGCTCTGTGATGGCCTGTTTGTGGTGTTCAGCATAAGCTTTTTCCTCACTCGACTTGTCATCTATCCTTTTTGGTGAGACAAATGAGAGCTTACTTAAATGTCATACTTGTGCTATATTAGTTCCTTAATAAACCAGTGAGTCAAAACAACAATACATCAAGAACTCTAGTGACCTCTGTGTGTTTGTATTTGTTGCAGGATTGTAAACAGTGTTCTGTTTGAGAGCTGGGAGATCGTTGGCCCATACCAGGCTTGGTGGTTGTTGAATGGATTGCTCCTGCTGCTGCAGACTCTTCACATCATCTGGTTCTACCTCATTGCTCGTATTGCTATCAAAGCCATATTCAAGGGAAAGGTAGGCCTGACCATGTAGTGCAATTTTTAGCCACACTAGAAGCATAGTTGTACAGATGGCAGCGTAGGTCGGTTTGCCCATTAGTTCGTTCCAGGCTGAAATATCTAAGCAGCTGCAGTGTTGGGTGGACTGCCATCAAGTTTGTGGTCCCCATGATCCTCCTGTTGCCTCTATTATCACCATGAGGTCGTCATTTTTTGTTTTTTAGTAAAATGTGACAACTATTAGATGCATTGCAGTAAAATTTGACTTTTATGATCTCAAAGGCGCCCTCTGACTCAAACACACAACATGTAGGCTGATTTCTGCCACTAGAGGTCTCTCTCTCAAAACAATTAAGACAAAAGACGTAGCTTGATGACTTTTTGAAGCAACATGGGATCATGGGATTCACTTAATTGTTAAACAGCCACAATTGTAGACTTATCTAAATATGTATTCGATTCAGGCAGAAATGTTCACAGACGAGGTAATGTGTTAAAGTTTTATTTAGATTGGTCACTCATCTAAGGTTTAGTCATGTTTGCTGACGTCATTCCTCACTCCGTGACAAGTTAGCAACCAGAGACAAAATCAAATGCACCGTTACTTTGATTTAAGTTACAGATTGATGAACACTGTTGGAAACACCGGTGAACCTGTAAAGTATCTCCATGTTGACTTTACCACAAGATTTTAAGCAAGTGGTCGCTTTTGTTAAATTATGATTATACTATGCTGATTGATCCCCTTACCTCTCAAGTGTCACCAGCTGACTGAGTTTTGTGCATTTGAGTAAAACATGTCCATGGGTATCAGATGGGTTGCCATGTTTTAAATTCTCCAATACTTTATCTGTAAAGCTAATGATTCGTTGTCCTCATCCTTTGTATTTAGAACTAATTAGGAAACATTCACGTGCTAACCATTCCCAGTAACATAGACCGGGGCATGATAACTGATTACTTGCATCAGGATGTTAGCATGTTAAGGACCTGCTAGCGTATTTGCTTTCTCGTAGTCCTGTTTTTGCACTTTTGTCACTGTTCCAAGCGGTAGTAAACTCTCCTTCCTCATTGTGTTACATTTGACAGGTGTCGAAAGACGACCGCAGTGACATCGAGAGCAGCTCAGACGAGGAGATTCATTCCAATTGCAATAAAAATCTCAGTCAGATCCTAAAATCCAAGGAGAGCAGTCCCACTGGTCACCTCAATGGAGAAACTCATGATCACTGAGACCCATGAAGGAATCTTTAACTCCAATGTGACTTCTGTTCACCTCTTGTGTGCCTGTGTGACCCATCGTGTCACTTTGATCCTCTGAGAAGACTAAACTTTATTTTTCCACTGAGAAGGATTTACTGAGGTGTTCAGAATGAGAGAGGACCTGGATACAGGGGAAGTCCATTTGTGGAATACAGACTTGGCATTGTCTTACTGAGTCAGGTTTACACTGTGTGAGGTTTACACCTGCTTTTTGCTTACAGGAGTAGACAGCTAAAATGTGTGTGGTCTGTCTGCACCTTGCTGCGTATGTTTGTTCATGTGAGTTCCCAAGATTAGAAAATGCAGGAAGGGCGTCCTGTCGAAACGCATTTTATTCATGTAAATAGACTTTGTTAAACTAGTGAAATATTTTGCAGCTGTAAAACAAATCACTGCATCTGCCTTACTGAAAATGCGGCAAGTTCATTTTAAAACTGCCAAAGGGTTCCTAATAAAAAAAATGAATTAAATCCAGTGATTAATGTTAAGGATTTGTGTTATGATATGGTTGGTAAACAGACAAATAAGTAGGTCTGCAACTGATGATTATTTTTTATTATCAATTAATCACTCGAGGCATAAAATGTCAGAAATACAAAAAAAGTAATAATGGTTCCGTAAAAAGTAAATCTATCCTGTTGATTATTTGGTCAGACCAAGTCTACAAATGTAGTATTTAATTTGCTCTCATGTTAAACAAAGAGGAGAAAAACATTTTCACAGTCGAGAAGCTGCACACACTGAATGTGACACTCGAGCTATATTTGCTTGTCAAATGACTTACAAATTGGTTGATTATTATGACTATAGTTATTTCTCTGTAGATCAGGAAGTGGATTGATCCACTTATTGTTTCATCAGTAATGCTGCAGCTGTTAAAGTCGCACTGTAGGTGATCCTCGAGCAGTCTGTGTGACAGATGTTCAGGAGGGTCTTCAGTATCTGATTTTGTTGCACTCTTCCAACGTTTCAAAAACTTCCTCACTGAAGTCGTTGTACTTCAGGCTGAAAGAGTTGGGGACAAAAGCAGTAGTTACGTGTTTGTTTAAAGTGCCTGTTCGGGATAATTTATGGTGAACTAAAGTGAGTCAGGCTTACTTCAGCTCCAGCATGTTTTGGCTGTCCTGCATGACCTGGACAAGGGCTGGCACTGAGGCATCTGTCAGTGAGTTGTTCCTCAGTTCCAGGCTTTTTAAAGTCTTACTGGCACTTATTGCAGCGCACAAGTCCTCAACACTGGCATCCGTCACACCAGTCATTTCAACACTACAAATAAACAGGCAGTGAGATGTGAATGCAGCACACACTGCAATGTGGTGACTGAAAGAATTACATAAAGAGAGCGTTCACTCACTCCAGTTCTTCCAACAGACAGTTTGGATGGGCAACAGCATCCAAAATGTGTTTAACCCCTTGGTCTCCTACGTTATTCAAACCCACATTGAGGGACTTCAGTTTTGATGTACCACTTCTCAGCACTGAGCCCAGTTCTTTAAAGACCGGCTCGGTTAACTTGCAACGGCACAACCTGTAGGGTGGAGCAGAAAACAGTGATCTGAATTTATGTCAATATGTGTGAGATGTGGTATACTATCGCTGGAAAAGTCAAAGTATTGACACAAGTGATCCTACTTGAGATTTTCCATCAGACACCCAGGTTGACTGAGTGCATGGCCGAGCAGCAGCGCCCCCTCCTGGCCCAATTCATTCACTGACAGATCCAGTTCTGTCAGAGAGCAGTGCTCTGACGTCAAGGCCTCCATTAAATAAGGACAGCACTCACCTGTCAGCTCATTATCAAAGAAACTAAAATAAAAGATAAAGAAAGGGTCACTGATGAAAGAAAAACATTCAAATAAAGAGGTTTGATATTTTGCCTGTTAAGGCACACATTCAAATAAGGAATTTTGAGCATCCTTCACATGCTTCTATCTCTTCTGCAACATGTCAAAGGAAGGAAACTGACCGTAGTTTCATCATCTCAAAACACACTTACTTGAGGCTGTGGAGTTTACAAAGTGGATGTTGCAAGAATTTGCACAAAGCTGCCACTCCACTGTGACCAATCGTGTTTTGTGTCAGGTTCACCCTCCTCAGCTGTGATTGGCCCGAGTGCAAAGCTGCTGATAAAGCCTCCATGGATGGCGGCGTCAACTTGCAGCTTTGTAGCCTTTTGATAAACAAAAAAAAGTCACTTTTTAAACGTGAAAGTCAACTATTTAAACATAAATTGACAGCTCTGACTAAAACAACACAAGTAAGTGTAAAATTCATACTGGAGCTCCTGTAGTTTGCAGTGAGGACTGTGCAGAGCTTTGCACAGTTTAACAAAGCCCTTGTCTTCGATCTGGTTCCAGCTCATGTCTAACACACACAGCTGAGAGGAGCCTGAGGTCAGGACTGACACCAGATCGTCACAGCTTGCCTCTGTCAGACTGCATGCTGTAAGTCTGGATAAATCAAATAAAAAAATCAAGGACTGAACTGAGCTCAGAGATTTTAAATGTCAAAGAATACCTTGAGCTTATCTTACGTTAAGTTCTGTACTTTGCAGTCTCTGAGTCCAGTACAAAGGATTTTGAACTTTTCATCCCTGAGGTGGCTGTGAGAGAGGTTCAGCTCCTTGGTGACGCCTCTGCTGAGAGCTGAAGCCAAATGATGGACAGCCGCTGCACTCAGTGAGCTGCTTGACAAGCTGAGGGACACAACAGAGGGATTTTCCATGACGGCATACAGAACACATGATAAAATATGCCAGGACATGACTTACTTTATGCCGTGTGACATGCTCATAGTCGGAGCCAGCACCTCTGCTTTGTCCTCGGTCAAATTCTTTGTCTGGTACAGATTCAGCTGCTCCATCTCTCCGAGGCTTGTGACAACATAATTCAGAGCCACGCAGTCCTGCAGGCTCATGTCTCCATAGCTCATGCCTAATCGTGCTGAGGAGGTGATGATCTCTCTCACCCAACTCTCATTTTGAGCTTGATGAAGCAGATGGAAGTAGTGATAGTGCTTGTCTCTGTCCCAGTGCTTCAGTGTCATCTGTGAACTGCTTCTAAACCAACATTTAAAATCCATTATTCGGTCAGAGTTCCACTCCCCCAGCAGGGTCTCCAGCGGTCTGCGCTGAATTGGCTCTGAAAGCGCTGACAAGAAGACATCTAGAAACTCTGTGTGGCCTTTGTGTTTCTCCAGCATCTTCTCCACACTCTCAGACGCCGACTTGTCCAAATAGAAAGAGGCGGCCAGGAGAAACTCCTGCATCAGCTGGGAGTGGAAGGAGAAGATTGGTTTGTCTGACTGGTCGCCATCTACTTGCAAGAAAACGCTAACTGAGGTCATAAAGCGTTGAAAACCGAAGGAATCCATTTCCTCTTTGGTACAGCTCGAGTGCTGGTCGAGAGAGCAGTGGGACGCCATCTTGCCGAGGGCCAACACCAGATCTCTGTTGGAGGCCTCATTCAGCGAGAGTGTCTGAATCACGTGAACCAGGATGTCTATGTAGAGCTGAGATAACGTCTCAGGAAGTTTTGCACCAGCATCCATCAGATATTTGTACATAGAGCAAACTGTCCAGCAAAACCTCGGAGAGGAACAGATGTCATAAAAGCCAAGAGTCCTCTCCATGTGCGTGAGTGCTTTGGTGGCAGCAGCTGGTTCGGGAAAGAACCCGCTGAAGTAGGCCTCTCTTTGTGGCTTCAGAAACCCCAACACTTTCACCCAGGTGCCACTCAGAAACTTCAGACGTTCTGTCGGCCTGATCGCCACCACAAAGGCGGCTCCTTTCAAGAGCGACCCATGGAGCAAGCTGGCCACCAAACAGGCCAGTGACGCCGCCTGGCTGGGGTCAGAGCAGAGGGTGTGGTCGGAGGGGTCCAGGCTCTGTTTGCACTGATCCAGATCATCAAAAACAAACAACACATCCTCAGGCTTCTGCAGAATAAGCGGCATGCACTTAGGTGGGATGTGACCGTGATGGTCCAGCATCAACATCTCCAGTGACAGCGTCCCACTAAGAGAATTTAGCTCTCTGAACCGGAAATGGAATACGTAGGAAAAGTTTTGAAGGTGTTTTTCTGTTGCCCAGTCCACAAGCAGCTTCTCCAAAGCAGTGGTTTTACCACATCCTTCAGGACCGACCAGTATGACATGTTTGATTTGATCAGACAGAGCGCTGTGGACGGCATGATCCAGAGAGGACTGGCTGTCCTCCGCATTTCTGTTCTGAGCTCCAGAAGTCAGCGGGGAAATGTACTTCTTGTTATTTATCACACTGACAGGCGGCTCTCCACCGAGAAGAGTCGACGCGCGCTTTGACTTCAAGACTTGAGTCATCACACTGTCTTTGTCCATTGTGTGCGCAAGTCACTGTTGTAAACACAAAGCATAAAATATAATTGACTCAAAGCACGACAGTCTGCATGAAACAAGTCATTCATGTCTGCCAATAAATTACAGTGTCACCAACTTTTCATTCTAGACTGTG
Organism: Acanthurus reversus; assembly: GCA_029823135.1. NCBI lineage: Eukaryota > Metazoa > Chordata > Actinopteri > Acanthuriformes > Acanthuridae > Acanthurus > Acanthurus reversus. The sequence continues at coordinate 22,984,965 of JAPXVT010000002.1, read as the reverse complement.
AAAGCTGTCTGCCCACATATCTCACAAGATAGTGTAACAGATGGCTGCAATGCGCATTATAATTTTTCCAAACACGGTAATAAAGCGTACTGTTACCTTACGCAGTCTTGCCGGGAAACAAAGCAAACGAGACAAAGTGTCCTAAAAGTGTCTATAGAGAGCAGACAGATTTCTGGTTAATAACGGGTTACGCCCACACTGAGAATGCAGCTGTCGTCGCAACTGGCAGTTGCACCAGAGGAGTCGTACGAGAGGAAAACTTTGATATAAAGCACGAGCTCAGAGGAGGAGGAAGTACAACGCGATTTTCAGCCCTGCACGCGGACTTGCAGACGACAGACGGTGATGCAAGTAAACTGGTATGCTGATAGAAAAAAATTTAACCTAAGAATAAGTTTGTGTTCTCCTACCAGTAGGCTAACACTTTCCAGATGTTTCCAGACTAATTAAAACTGTTGAACCAAATAACAGACTTAGTACTACACTATATAAAGCCATTAAAATCAACCCCACCTTTAGGCCTGCAAGCTGCAACTGAAAGTGCATCAGTGATCATCAACCACTAATAGAACAGTAGGCCCTTAAGTCTGTCATAGTTACTTACTTACGGAGGACTGCTTACACTTATACACTTATATAATACTTTTGCACAGTTACTCAAGTACCTTTCTGAATGCAGAACTTTTTTTTTTTAGGCTGCTTGTAATAATAAAAAAAATATTTTTACCTCATGATATTGCTGCTTCTACTACTGTCAGCTAAACACAAGCAGAGGAATGGATAACACACACCCGAAAATCAAAAATAATGTACAAAAAAGGTAGTGATACTGTTGTTGTTGTTGTAGTTGTTGTTGTTAAGGCAAATAGCGCCCCCTCCTGTCGCATGCAGAGAAGAGAGCCGGGGTCACTAAATATTCAGTTTGAAACAGAGGTCAGTCTCATGTTGTAAAATACAGCTTCTTAAAGGTTAGATAATGTGAAAAGTTAAAAGTACCCAACATGAGTTGTGCATTGTCTTTGCTCATCTGTCTACTTCAAGAACCACATCTGAATTACAAGATTTAAAGTCTATTTTTTAAGTGAATGTCAGCATTTTAAGATACAGTAACATAGGCCTATATTTTCTTTATCCAGACCAAATATCCATATACACAGACTGTAAAGGACACCGTGCAGCAAACAAAGACAATAAAAAAGAGTTAGGTTAGCAAATACATTTTGAACTAGCCCGCATGCATTGCCGTTGACCATAGTCTATGTCTAGTTTTAAGCAAGTTTCACCTCTAAAATGCGTCAGTGTGGTCAGAAGTGTGCTCAAATGAACCTGTAACCATACTGTGATGTCACTGGAGGCTGGAGAACGAATATAGCCTACATATCTGCAGCAAGATGAAAAGCTAACCACCGGAGGTCAGCAAAGACAAGACTTGTGACATATGAAAGTTGCATCTGATACAGCTCCTACAACAAGTTCAATGGTATGGTTAAAATTTATTAAAATGACACTTTTGTCTCTCAGAACAGTCCAGAATCCATAAATATACAAATATTTTTCATTTTAAAAGTTGAACTGCTGAACACAAGAACATAACACCAAACACCAAACAGAATGTTGAATGGCGAGGGACTTACTTCTTTTAGCAGCATGAATTTATATGATGTTACACCTTTTGTCATCTAGAAATAGAAAAATATTCTGAAAACCACCAAAAAAGAACTCAACTGGACTCATTCTATTGTACACTATTGTATTTTTGACTCTCTCTATTACTGTCACATCTGCAGCTACTGCCACAGTTTGCAACATGTTTATTGCTTATGTAAAGAGGAGAAAACAGAAACGTACAGCCATGTCTATCAAATTATTACCCGTGAAAAATAACACAAATGATTGTGAGTATGTCTTTATTTTAAACACAGTGGCAATTAATGTGCCATCAAACACGGGGGGGGGAGGTTTACACACATGTGGCTCAGTGCAGCTGTCTTATTGTAGATTACAAAGAGATTCATGGAAAGCTTAGAGAAAAATGCCCAAAATGATCCAGCAGATTACGCAGTGTGTCTTTGTCAGGTTTAGCTGTACGATCTGTCATGGGTCTCCACAGTTTTGATGAAAACTGCGCTCGGCTTTCGCGGTGGCGTGTTGTTAACTGGGACAACTGTTGGGAAGAGGACAGCAGAAAATCACATATAAATGCTGCAGGCTGACATAACAAGGGCAGCTGCTGTAATGGTGTTATCTTTAGTTGGAAAAAGCAGTCCATGTTCCTACCTTTGTTGGGCACTGTCTGGATACTGAGAATGGAGTCCTGTCCAAGTCTGTCAGAGAGAAATCAGAAAATAAACTCAAATTACTGATGAACTGATGAAGTAAAGTTGTCAAAGTTGGACTACGCTGATTGATTTAGAACATTGAAATCTGTACAAACGCACAGTTCTTGAGCATATGTCTTCAGTAATCGTGCTGGATGCTAAATTACAAATTCCTCTATGGCGATGACTCTCTCGTCTGTGACAGAAGT
>JAPXVT010000002.1:22661754-22672331 GCA_029823135.1 Acanthurus reversus | reverse complement strand
GGATAGGTTAGATTGTAAAAAAAAATAATCTAAAATTTATTTCTCAATAACCCTGATATCAGTTTTGAATAATACCTGTAAAATGAACCGTAGGTTGTTAATAAACCATTTTAAAACAGGACTGAATTACAATAACACTGAAAAACACTCTATTTTATCCTTAGCTTTAGTCTACATGTGTATGATTAAGGCATAGGGGATCTTTGTGGTGATATTTAGCGAAAGAATAAAAACTAGGTATTGCCAAGATATTTCTTTTTTGGTCTTTTTCGTCCCTTGACTCCAGACTACAATGACGATGTGGGCCAAAGTATTTTTTGTCTCATAATATATAGTATTTATACCCTCAGTTTTGATTACTATATCAGTGCTGATTGAAACTGACTCTGGTGCAGTTTTTGCTTGTCAGATTCATGAATGAAATTAGATTTTTATTGGCCCAAGTGATGATGCAGAGTGATATCCTGTCATACAGCAATAACCCAAAATGAACTGTGATGACTCATGTAGTTATTATGAATAAAAGCTCACTCTGCTCTCCCATATTTGGTGAGATGTGATAAACTGAATGGCGTATGCAGGGGTTAGGAGATGGTGACTAAGAGAGATGGTCAGGAGAAGCATTTCAGCTTTTACTCCAGATGTTTTCTAAGATTTGCTGTCATATTTAGATCTTTTTCTAGTTCTTTTTTTAGAGGTTATTTGGTCAAAACAAAAAAGAATTTAAAAAAAAAGATTCTTGGTTGTTTCAGTAATTACCAAACATTGCCTAGCCACGACTTCATAACTGCCAATATTTACTTTCTTGCTCTGTCAAGACATTACTTTTGTTCTGATAACTTTTAACAGTAATTTGTAGTTATTTTTGCAGTAAATTACTATTTAAAGAAATAAATGATAATTTTATCTTTTCTGACTTAACTTACATTTCAGAAGTATCCTTAAAGTATTAAATCAGTAATGAAGTTTTTCTTTTTTCTCCTATAGCTCATTGAGATGGGAAAGGAGACTTTACCCTCCTGGCTATATTGGGACAAAGAAAGCTGCATTTTGAGAGGCTTAGCCCTGGAGCAGGATAAAGGTGTGTACCATATCATGGTGTCTGGAGAGGAGATAATTGGAAAGACTGGCAACCAAGTGTCCCCCAGTACTGTCTTCTCTATTGAAGTATACCCAGAGGAACGGGCTGACACTGAGCCCGCCCTGCTCACTCTACAGTCTGATATCAGTGGCATTCAGCCTTTCACCTGTGGTTCTGAGGAACCTGTCACTGTCCTCACTGTCATCTTGGATGCTGACTTGACAAAGATGGATGCTGAACAGAGGGTCAACTTACTAGGCATTATGAGAAAGTTCTCACATGTGCCCCTGGAGCACATGAGGGTGGTCCCCGTTGTCAACAACCGCCTGTTTGACATGTCTGCTTTCATGGCTGGACCAGGGAATGCCAAGAAGGTGGTGGAGAATGGGGCCCTACTGTCATGGAAACTTGGATGTGCCCTTGACCAGGGTAATATCCCTGACATTAGCAGTGTCCATTCCTCAGCAAAGGATGGGACCATGTCAGCCAGGCTGGGATACCCAGTGGTTGGCTGGCACATTGTCAACAAAAAGCCCCATGGAGTGAAACGGGTCAGACGGCAGTTGTACAATACTCCTACTCCAGTGCCCTCCCTGCTTCCTCCAACTACTCACCCAGAGCCCCCGGTACGCGTTGTTCCTACCCCAACTTCGCCGTCAATTGCACCTGCAACGGATAACTCTGCTCCTCCTGTCCGAGGCCCTTTGCCTCTTCCGGTGAAGCCTACTATGAGGGTCAGAGATCAGATAGCCCACACACCTGTGTTTGGACCTCCCCAACCTACAAGAGTATTAGGACCTACAAGCAGCGTCCCTATTCAGCCTACCATGACCCGGCCTACATTTGTGGAGGCCACTGCTCTGCCAACACCACCAAGCACTACCAAAAGACCCAAACCAACTGCTACAAGGAAACCCAAGAAACCCAGAACCACCACCCCTGCTCCCCGGGAACCAAAGTCTACTACAGCTAAACCGCCTAGACGCACCACTACTCTCTCTGTGTCTCCAGACTTAAATAAAAATCCAGAGATTCGCAATGCCATTGATCAGGTGAATGCCTGGGTTGACACATACTTTGAGGTCAAAATTCCACCTGATACATTCTTTGACAAGGAGGATGGTACTACTGATAAACTGCGTTTGACTTTGAAGAAAACTCCCAAAGAAGCGGTGAGTGAAACATCTTGGATCCAGTTCAACAGCACTATCCAACTTCTGTATGGCCTGCCAGAGGAGCAGCATGAGGGGAAGCATGAGTATTTCATGTTGGCCACTGATAAGGGCGGGAGGAGCATCATGGATGCTTTTGAGGTTCAAGTCAACCGTTGGTCTACTATCGACAAACCATCAGTTGTGTTTGCTGCTCGTTTCCATGGTGACCCCAAAACTTTAAGCAATGACGTCCATAAGAAAATTCTTTTGACTAAAAAGCTGGCTTATGCCCTTGGTGATCGCAACAGCAGCACAGTAACCCTGAGAAACATCACTAGTGGCTCCATTGTAGTGGAATGGACCAACAACAGTCTGCAGCAGAGCTATTGTCCAAAAGACCAGATCACAGTTCTCAGCAACAGAATCTCTGATCCCCAAGGGACACCTAAACTGGTCTTCATCAAAGCCATGGAGCCTGAGTTCAAACCCATTAACATCTCCATTCGTGGCACCAATAAATGTCAAAGCTACACATTTATCCCACCAGGAGAGGTGCCAATGCCTGTTCTTCCTACTGCTACACCTTCACCTGGGACAGGTCGAAGGAGCACTGATGATGTTTACCTACATACTGTCATTCCAGCTGTAGTGGTAGCAGCCCTGCTTCTCATAGCTGGCATCATTGCTATGGTTTGCTACCGCAAGAAGCGCAAAGGGAAGATGACCATAGAGGAGCAGGCCACTTTTATCAAGAAAGGAGTCCCTATAATATTTGCAGATGAATTAGATGATTCAAAGTCGCCCCCGTCCTCCAGCATCCCTCTTATCCTTCAAGAGGAAAAGCCCCCGCTTCCTCCTCCAGAGTACCCCAATATGGCTGGCCCCCACAGTACCCTGCTTAACCAGGACCTGCTGGAGGAGTATTCTGTTTATCAAGATGATGACCCTAATGCCCCTCCTTACCAGCCCCCGCCACCATTTACTGTGCCCATAGAGGGCAAAGGCTCTCGCCCCAAGAACATGACCTCCTACAGGTCACCACCTCCCTACGTGCCTCCCTAACGCACACTAGAGCTTTCAGTTTGGAAAGCAGGTGCAATGTAGGGATGCTTGTTGAAAACTTCTACAAAAGTAATTTTACATGTGTTTAATGAAATGGCTTTGACTTTGTAGAGGAGCAGGCAACCATACCCATATATTTGACCATTATGGATAAGACACTGTATCGTACAATTCTACTACTGGCACAGGGAAAATGGAAGGGGAACAGTTTGTGATTCCAGCACTCTTTTTTTCTTTTTCTTTTTTTTTCGTCCTTCAGATTTGCTTTTGACTTGCATATTCTTTTTTGTCTGTTTTTGCCAAGAAGAGTCAATTTTATCTTCAACGATGTTCTATTTCTATTGTATAGAAAATAATAAAGAAGCAGGAAAGACTGAAGCCCACAGGGCCTTTGAGCAGATGTCACCATGACAACAGACTTGAGGCTCTCCCTCACAATGTTAATCTTTATGAGTTATATATCATTCTTATCTGTCCTTCGGCTAGGTTTACTAAGATTTTGCACCTGTTATTTCTAGAGGGGAATGAAATACAAAAAGCCAAACTGAAAGCATGAAACACTTTATTTACACAAAAATCTGTTTGTTTCTTAGACTTTGATCTTTCCCTGTTCTTTCCTATGCTTTGCTCCCTCTTGACAATAACATGCAAACCTTGCACTTATGCAAATTCTTGCTAAACCTTGCACTGTGTGTCTTGCGCAGAATAAACGCAGTAAGTGGTAGTTCAATAAGGAGAAAAAAAGAAATCATTTTGGTATCCTTGAACTCACCACGAGTGAGATTCCTCTGGTACTTGATCACAAAGGACATTACACTGATCACGCCTGTTGTAGATGTAGCCTCATTAAGTTACAAAACAAATAATGACTTTTTTTTGTCAATGTGTGTGCCACTGAACTTGCCTGTGAGATGACTGGTTTTGCTGTTGCCAAGGTGATGTCTGTGGTCACAAGGCAAAACTAGTGGGGTTGCTACAACAAAAATGAAGGGGCCAATGGAATGCTGTGGTTCACAGCAGGGTGAAACTTGGCGACAGAGTCAATGAGGTGGTTCCACTGTCGTATATTCAGTTGGTTTTTGTTGCTATGAGGGGTGGGTGGGCTTAGAGTACTGTATTATCACTGCTCTGCCTCTAGGTGTTGCACTGTTACATTTAGTGCACTATCTGTTGTCAGTTCAGATGAGGCATGGGGACGAGGGGATGTACATAATTGTGTGCCTGTGAAATTAAACAACTCCATGTTAGTGTTTTATCAGTAAATCTAGTTGGGAAAGTGAGGGCCAGAGTGGGAAATAATTTTATTTTTTAATTGTATGTCTAGATTTATGATCACGATCACGAAAAAAAAAAGGACTTTATAGTTTGTGAGGGTACAAAAGAACGTTTATGTGCCCATCACAAAAAAAATAATGCATTATCTCAATATAATGGGGAACAAAGAAACCACAATATGTGAATTATGTACATTTCATATCTGATATTACCATAAGAAAAAATGGTTAAAAATCTAATGTTTTTACTGAGTTTTTGATACAGTCTTAAACTTGTTTTATGAAAATATATTAATAAAATGTAATACTATTTGTAAAGCCTCAAAGATGGTGTATAGTCCCTTTTATTTGAGAAAATGGAACTGGATTAAACATATGTTTTCACTAAATACGTCTATGTGTATAGGTGTATTAATGAGTTGACAAACGCAGCTTATCAGATAAATGAGGATGCAGTATACAATAAATTCAGTTAACTGTACACTGCATTATAATTACATGGTATAAAGCAGATGCAAAAGAATGAATGGGCATTGACAGGTGGGAGAATTAACTTTGAAGTGTGACACAAGTTTGAAAACTTTTCAAAACACCCTGCTTGGCTTTCTAGATTTATTTTGCCATCAAACATGGTTCCATGGTACATAATAGCAAATACCTGCGGTCCCTTTGTAGCCTGCTTTTACAATATGTTGCTGCCTTCCTGACAGAGTTTATAGATGCAGGCTATAATAGGAACCGAGGTTGGCTGCTTTTGGCTATAACTTGAGCTATACACTATTTGTTGTAATAAACTAAATACACAGCAGGCAGCACCCTGTGAGACAATGTGATATTTTAGGAGAAGTGCTCCCTTTGTTGCATTCAGGTGGGCAGTTTGTCTTTTTTGGCTCTGTGCTCCTACATCTCTTGGAGAAATATCAATAACAATGAGTAATATCAGCTCTTAAATTCTTCCAGTATAGAGCTTGTGTAATGATGACTTACTTGGGAGAGGACATAAATGGTTTCATTGGTTTGTGACAAGTAGCAAACCATGCTGCCTTGACTAATGTACATTTTCAGTGAAAATTGCACTACAAGACATTTTGATTTGTTCTTGTGTAGAACTGGAAAGAAATCATTGAACTGCTGTGACTCTTAATTTTTTCAATAATGTGTATTTGGTTTAAAAGAAAAAGAAGTGCCTCTGGGAATTAACCAACGTACTAAATGTGCTTCATTTTGTACCTGTTTAAAAGTGTTCAAACCTTGAAATACAAATGCATTTATGTTAAGTTACCCTTTAATCTACAGAATCACTGATGAGCTCTTCTTTGCGACCATAACCTGTTGCAAAGAGAAAAAAGTTTGTCTTATTTAGGTTTTTGTAGAATTTGTACTGCTGAATCTAAAAAATTACATTTTTGTTTTTTCTTCATTGTCAGCACTGTAGTTATGTTATCTGCTCTGATTTCATTTGCTCAGCCTTCCCAGTATTGCTTATTATAACACATAATTACTAATTATGAGTTGGGCTTTATTGAAAACTGAGAGTAATAATTATTTATCAATTAGCCAGCATCCGTCAAGTGTGGGCGACTGACTCAGTTACAAGAGACGCTGGACTCAAAGGCTCAGTTTCCTTGCTGCATGATTAAATACAGCTCATACTGTTTCTAATGATACAGACTGGCACTTAATTGCTTGTTGCTTAAATAACATGATTTCAGATTTTTATTGACTTGTTACAAGCGAGTCTGCCCTGTTTTGCTGTTGCTGACTGTCCATAAAGCCCAGCATTATATGAGCACAGCAAAATTACTGTCCTCATGTCCACTAATTGAAGGCAAGCCCAACCATACAAATTCAGTCATATTAATCACATTTAGACACATGCTATTGTTTCCAACTTTAATGCTTTAAAGTTAACAGCCACTAATAGCCAACACCTAACTTAAACTTTCAGCTGAATACAACCCATCGGAGTCTAAGATGGAAGTAGCTAAGCTGCGTTATAGAAAAAAAAGAGAGGAGAGAGCCAGCCTGTTGGTGATAGCGGAGCAGGAGAGGCTAGCTATGCTGGAGAGGAGGAGGAGGCAGATGCTGAGCCCTATTCTTAGTCAGAGCAGCAGGTGGATGAGCCAAACAAGAGCGAAGGAGCATCGGACCAAACGAATTAAAAACTAAAATTTTTCTGTTTGTTTTGCAACCAAGGAAAAAAGGTTACACTGGGCCCTCCTTTTACAAGGTCCAGAACAACTGAACCTGCTCCCCCTGTATTTGCAGCCCTGGTTACATGTTGTGGAATGAAATCAATATATATAGTACATCACAACAATGACAAAATAATGGCACATGGTAGGAATGAAATGCAACATAAATGACCAAAACTGATCCAGAACATCTATCAAGAGGGCACCTAATTTCCAGGATCAGTCGACCTTTCTAACTTTAATAACAAAATTAATTTTGATGCACAAAATGATTTTTCAAGCACAAATGCCAATAATATGATACTTCTAGGTTCTCACATGTTGCTGTTTTTTCTCGTCTTACTTGATAGTGAATTAAATATCTGGGTTTTCGACTGTTGGTCGGAGAACACGACATTTGATGACGATGGAAATCATAGGGAGCATTTATCACCATTTCTGGAAGTTTTACGGACCAAACAATCAATTAATTGAAACGAATTTAAATTGAATCATTAGTGGCAACCCTAAAATGTTAGTTATTAATTATGCTTGAATTGTTACTTCTGAAATTTGTGATCCCTGTCAAGGATTACAAAAGTTTCAAACCCTGTAGTTGTGAAAGCACAAAGTAGAATACTGGAGCCATTTACAGCTGCAGGAATGATCACCTCAGGCTGTCTTCTGTTTGACATCTCTTGCACAGAGGGACCGTAATATACCTAAATGAGCAGCTGTAGGATGATATTTTACTGTGGGAGCACATCCCTGAGTTACTGACCACTGACAGGTGATTGTCAAATCTTTTTAAGTTGTTCAGGTGTCTGACAGCACCTCAGATTGAGGTGCAGAAAAGGCAAAATGTGCACCAAATATACTGGAGACAGTTTTGACTAAAAACAGTGTGTGTGTGCTGCATTCTTGTAGCAACCAACTGTAAGCTTGAAAACAAGGATTAAGCATTGTTAAATTGGACCTTGTTGGGTAAAATGCACCAAATCGCCTAATTGAACTGGTTTCTGGATTTGATCTTAGAGCACAAGTCGCCAAAGACTTTCAGCTTTCTGCAAAAGTACAGAACTGCAGTTTTCTGAGGCGTATTGACTGAATGGATATGTTTTCAATTAATACTTTACATAAAAGCTAATCTTGCTGCTACAAGAGCAGTTGAGTAGTTTGAATCTACAAATGGGTTCAAGCTAATCAATAACAGCAGCCATATTAGGTAATGAGTCTGTATCGAAATGTGGAGCTGAGGCTATTTTATGCCCTGCCAATCTCTCACTTCATCAGCCTCTCCCAGCACTTTTTAATAATTTATTGGAAATGAAACTTAATGTATGTGATGAAAAATGTATAACTTCATGAAAACCTATAGGAAGAACTGACCTTTCAGTTGCTGATGTGTCTGAGCACTGCACTTGAAAACCTGCTTCTGTTGATGCTTTGCAGCTCGACACAAAACCACAAGTCCTATCCATTCACGACTTTTAATTTCTGAAATAGCTCATACCAGATGAAACATGGATGAATACCAATACTTTGCTTTATAATTGTTCAAAACTGCTTCACAGATTTCTACATATCCACATTTGGTGTTTACACAAGACATGTTGTACCTTTGTTATTTCAGACACTGGCAGAACATCAAAATGGGGGATTTGTAAGTGTTTATAATTCCTGGGGTCATAACAAATTCTAATTAGGTTTGTAGCCATGCCAGGCCACATCTCATTGCAAACGGGAGGGTAATTATTTCCCCTGCACAGTATTATTGACAAACTTTTCTTTTGATTTGAAATAGAAAAAAAACAAATCAGTCTTTGTATGCGCCATAGCACTTGAGGAGGTGGTAAGGTGATCTTCTTCTCAGCTGTGCAAAAATAGCAGAAAGGGTATGATGGTGGGCAGCACCACATGATGTGGACAGCTCAGTAATAGGCCTCATTAGACGCCCAAAGCCCAAGAAATGTGGCACTGTTTCCCATTAGGCTGAAAGCACAACGATAGAGAAAAACATCATAATGATGAAGGATAATTATTAGGAAAGCAAGGGTATATGTTCCATTTTTATTATGAGCGATCGATAAAGCTGTTTTGCATAATAGGCTATGCGATATATGAGATCACACAGAATGTTCTCATACAGTACAGTGCATCAGCTAACAGACACACAGATGTTACCCTATACTCAGAGACGTGCTTGTATAATAGGAAATGAACGAAAGGTTACTGTCAAGTTATGTAAAAACAGTAAAAGTTAACAAGAACCCAACTCAATTCTAAAATAGGACAATTGTAAGCAAAAATGTGTTAGTTTTATTGTCCTGATAATAATACAATGTTTTAATAAACGTCCAGATGTCAAATGCTGTTTAGATACTCGTGTCAGCACAACATTAGCTAGCTAGTTTAAGCACTAGCTTAAATAGCATCTCAACATAAACCAACAGATTAACCAATGTCATACAATTGTAGGAAAGACAAGTTAACAGTTACAGGCAAATTAACTGAAACACAGCAGTGTGTCTTCAGGAAATGTACTTTTTAAAAAAGACATCAGCTCAGCTGTGATGTTTTTACTTTAAACAGGGTGCTTGCTGACTACTCTGAGTGTTCTGCTAGCTAACAGCTTATTAAGACCCTTTTGGTCAGCTAATGAACTAGAAATTAGCCAGAAAGCTAATTTTAATTATGAACTCATTATCTGAATCATATTTGATTAACCAAGAACCTCAGTCTTTCACCTTTGAGGTGAGCTTTAATTGTGAATAACAATAACACATAATTAGATATACACCGTAACTAATTGAATAAACTTTAATTGTCTCTATGTTGCAGGTTTTGTAGGTGTACACAGGATGTTCAGTACCAGCTAGGTGTGGTAGTTGCTCAGCAGCATTTTATTTGTGGGGTTTTTTTGTGTATAGTACTTTTACTAATGACACTGTTTGGACAGTCGTGAATTTATGCAGGGTTAGAAGCTGATCCCCTACAATTCAAGTTACTGCAAGATTAGAGAAAATAGGGGTTAGGGTTAAGCATGTAGTATTTAGGGGGTAAATTAATGTTTAGAATCCACAAAATTACCGTTCTTCAATGTATAGTCCTTTTAGATGACAAGTACAAGTGTACCTGGGTGTGTTTGTGTTTATATTATCTTGCAGTTTTGTTCATTTTCATGATGAAGTCCTCACTTTATCTCAGGCTGCATCATGTCCTCCAAGCAACAATGACTGCAGCGCCATCTTGTGAATGAATGACGTAAGTTCATTTGAATGCATTGTCAGGCCGACACAATAAGATTGCTTGCCCTGAGCGCTGAACAGGAAGTCTATTCAGAAGTGCATTTTGTCATCTGTCAGTACTGGTTGTATAGATCTTATATTTTGAAACAGAAAAATGAGAATGCAAGATTTTGAAGCAGGAGCAAACAGAGAGAAACACAGAGGTTGCTGCAGTATCAGTAGGTGGCAGTAGCATCACACCATGGCAAAGGTACTGATTAAAAACCTGTGCAGGAGATCATAATATCTTTTATAGACAAATAACAAGCCTAAAGCCATGTAAACAAAATACAAAATGGCAATTATCATTTATCAGATACTGTGTATATAAGCAAGACCCCATTATAAAATATTTGAGTTATTTTAAATTCATTACTCTCCCGGAGTGTTACCTTAATGCTGCATGTAAATCACTGAGTGCATCACTGATGTTTACTATTTATTGAACAGCAAAGAATCAAACCTCAGTGAATTTCCACAGGTAATGAAATGCATCTGCTCTTTTCGGAGTCACACTCGTAATTAGAATATGAGATAAGTTATAA
>JAPXVT010000002.1:22616181-22626243 GCA_029823135.1 Acanthurus reversus | reverse complement strand
CCAGCTTTGTGCCATTACAATGTGGGCAGCATATGCAGTGAACAATGTTTAACTCCCCTCTATGCAGCCTGCAGCCAGGGTCCCTGCTCTAGGGCTGTTGTTTGAACTGCCAATTGCATTTTCACATTTTTTGTATACTCCATGGAGAGTCCGATCAGGAGAAGGGCATAATATTTGAACAACAACATTGTTTTATGCTTTGTACCTTTTGAGCCAAAAGGAATATCACAGTTCTTATTCTCTGTTTTGTTTTGAGCCGCATAGACAGCCCAGTTTTATGAAAGGACCATCTATTCGGTGGCAAAATACATTTCCACATTGATGCAGAGCCTCAAATCCCTCACTATCTGCTGCTATGCAAAGCAAGAGCACATATATTCCACGTTAACAGTACAGAAATGGCACCACTGGAGCCGTTTGACCCATCAGTCTGTTCTGTTTTAAAGGTTAACGCTAATTTGTAGGTATTCATGTGTGTCGACACAGAAAATCAAGCTCGACGGCTGTTCAGAATGAATCCCAGTGTGCTTGTGAAGCCCATAGTGAAAACTGTCTCAATATGAAAACCAAACTAAAACTTAGTGGGTGGCAGTCATCGTCCTGTCACTTCTGCTTCCTCCACACAGACAGTAGACTTGTTGACACAGTGTATAAAGATGTTGACAAGGTATTGACTCATGAGCAAAAGCTGTGACAGGTTTCCCATTCTTACTCCACGCCCCGGCAAGAACATACACAAATAAACAAACACACAAAGTCATTCAGCGCGGTGACATGAGTGATTGGGCACTTGGCGCTCCTCAGCTTTAGAGCAAATAATTAAGTGGCGTTTCTGCGCGTGCAGATAAATGGCATTAGATATTCCTTTGTATTTTCTATTGCCTGATATTTTCAAGGGAGCAAAATGGCCTGTGTAGACTCCTTAGTGGGAGCGCTGTCTAAGATGAAAGATTTATGCATTTGCATGTGGCTCTGAACTAAGACATGACAAAAGTGCACTGCTGCTGTGCTGTGCTGAGCAGTGTGGGTGGACTGGGGATCCACTGCTGTGTTTCTCTCGCATCATTATTCTCTCCTTTTTTTTCCCTGCCTCTCACTCTTCGGCTCTGTGACTCCGGCGCAGTGGGGAGATCAACAAAGGAGGCTTACACTCCTTCGCTCTCAAACATACATTAGCAGTGGCATATACACAGGATAATGTGCGTAGCTCCAGTCTAAATGCAATAAGGGGCAGCAAGATATGCCTGAGTCACAACACAACAACCTCTGCTTGCCAGTAAAAAGGTTTGAGAATACAATAGCAAGACAGGAAGAGGTAGAGCAGATAGAGAAGGGAGAGATCTTATATCTGGCTCAGGTGAAATAAACCCCTTTTTTGTTGGGCCACACTGAGGTAAATGTTTCTTGGAATCTGAGAATCCAGAAAAGTCATTTCAAAGCCAAATGGTTGCTGAGATTGGACAGCAGATTCCCAATCCCAATCATGAGTCTGCACTTTGTTCAGGTTTCCTTGAAATCTTGACACTGCTCAGGCAAATGCATATATTCTACTTCTCTAGTTCCACCTTAAAATTCCTTGGCTTCTGGTCGGCTCAAACTCTGCTGCTGCCATAGTGACAGAGTTGGAGAAAATGCAGGCAGCTCTTTGGATCACAAACAGAAGTTTGTTTTCACACGTTTTTGCATACAAGCAGTTGTTAAGAGTTACTTTGCCCACTTTAACATGACCTGTGTTACTTAGGCTGATCAACAAATCACAAATTACGCATAGGAACAATCATTTAATGGATCGACATCATTTAAGAGAAAGAGGTCCGTTATTTTCATAATCTTAAAGAAAAATTCTGGTGTTATTTTATGTTTTTCTCGTCCACAAATCCCAAAAAGGACCAGACCTCGCAATGAATTGATCACGCTAAGCAGTGTCTGTGTAACCAACGCCTGCATGTCTTATTCGTCTGTGCTATAGCTGTCCACAAACTATTAAAACACATTAAAAAAATTCATCAGTGCACTCACTGACGTGTTCCCTTATAATGATAAACAGGGGCAGTACTGTTTATTTTCATTTGATTCCACAAACAAAACACCATGCTGCTGCTGCAATACTCACTAGTGCAGCAAATGTGTATTAATCAGCAGCTGAAAATAGACCCAAACAAATGCATTATTTGCTTCTATTTTTAGAGTCGTTTTTAGAAATTTAAACTGCATATGTGAGCTGTCTCTAAAGGTTTAAGGCAGCCACAGATGGTCTTAGAGAAGAACAAAGTATTGACGATAACAAAAATATAGATACGTTGCCAGCCCTGTTTAAAATTTCATAGGTTGGTTCCAGACCTTTGAATCATTTTTAAATAGGTCTGTGCTGTTTGTTGGAAAATAACAAAGCCAATCAGAGCTTTGTAATCAGGATTAATAATAAGGAAAGTCATCTTCCTTTGACAGAGCCAAACAAACAGCTATGTCCATAAAGAAAAGCGACAAGTGCGGTTGACATCAAAGCAGCTACGCAGGTTGTCGTCAGTCGCCTTACAGGAATGCCAACTTTTCAATGAGCAAATGTCTTAGATCATTGGAAAGAAAAAAAAAATAGCTTTCATTTAAAATGATCTCACTAGGATGGATATGTCACTCGCTAAAGATGGTTTGAGCGAAACAAAACAAAACAACCCCAACTGCCAAGCCGAAAGTGGCCAACATGACGGCATAATGATGCAACATGAAAAAGCATTTTAGTCTTAGTACGAGGCTATTTCAGTGAGTCGAGGAAGCTTCTAGCTTTATTTTAGTCATCGACTCTGTACAAGTTTATTAGACTGCGGTTTATTTTGTGAGAAGATTACGATGAATCTTATCTGGAACATTTGTGAGGACACAATGTACTTTAGAATAGCTTCCAATTATCCCTGGCTGACATACATACCAGCACATACCTAATGACAAAAGTTTCTCTTGTTTTAAGCTAATCTTATTTGGTTCTCTCCCTGCACTCACTCCCCAGAGCAGCTGTCATTAATAGCTGTTGCCATTAATTGTTAAGAATCTTCCACATGACTCTCTGCACAGGGCTGAATAATGTAGAGGTTCACGCACCGGCAGACCCATAATATATCATACTGGCATTAAATATTTCACAGATCCAGAAAATGTTGTTTTGCTTTGAGCTATGAATAAAACTGAATGTAAATTCAAATTGCAGCCAGCCCACAAGAAAACTGCATATGATGCACAAAACAGAGGGGGCGGCTGGTCTGAGGCTGAGAGTAGTCCAGCTCTTATGTCCACTATTTTGTTTTTCTCTAACTTACGATTTGAATTGGTGTGGAGTGCGGACACAGCAGCTTTGAGTAAAATACTCGAGTAGTAGTAGGAATAGTTCAATATTTTAAGAAACACAAGCATTTGCTTTCTTGCCGAGAGTCAGATGATTGATGCCACAGAGACAGGCTACATCTCTTATTCTTTTGATGTTTGATGAGCTCATACCACAGACTCCTAAGACTCAAGCCTGTCAGGGTTGGCTAGATTTTGAGCTTAATGCCAACAGTAATGTGCTATGGTTGGCTAGCTAAGATTTGCATACTTGGGAAAATCAGATGGGGGGCCTCAAGTTTCAAGCAACTGATCAATATTTTGGAAATGCACATAATTGCCTTTTTGTTGTGCTTAGATTTAGATGGGAAGTTGATACCGCTCTCAAAGCTGTCGAGCATTCTGTAGCTGGTGTCAGGAGACTGTTAGCTAAGTTTAGCACATTGACTGGAAACAGGTTCATGTATGTTTGACCTGACAAAGGCTACGGCCAAAACATCGTCTGATTTAATATATATTATTGCACTTGGAGCTTGAGTGTATGGTGTCTTTGCTCAACTGGAAACAGGGTTATAGCAGCTAGTTTGGCTCCTTCAAAGGGTTAAAAATCTGAATCGTAAAAATGCCAATATGCTGGTCTTTTACACTTTTCTTGCATGGGTTAAAGAAATGAGATGTAAGGCGAATTAGTGAGATTTGCTTGCTCATTTTCAGTTTCCATGCTAAACTGAGCTAACCAGCTGCTGGTTGCAGCTTTATATTGAGAGCAGAGACCTGAGAGTGATAGCAATCTTCTCATATAGCTCTCAGCAAGAAAACAAATTACCATATTTCTCATAATGTATAACTGTTCCTTTATCTGATATAGGCTAGTGGGGACAGAAGACTAATTTAAATGAACACACCCAGCGAAAATGTGACATCATTGTTTGAGCAATTTTTTTTTTTTGGTTCATCCATAAGTGTGTGGGATTTTGTTTCTATTCTCTTATAATGCTTGAATCTAGAGTTCAATTTTTATTGCCACAATACATCTTTTTTTAAAAAACATTTGTTTATTTGTATAGGGACAAGTACATACTATAACTGATGCCACACACCACAGCATTTAGAGCCTAAGCTCATTTGCAATGCCTGTCCTCAGATGGTTCTTTAAACTACATAAAACTCAATAAAAACATAAAACACAGTACAGATAAATCTTAAAAGACACACCTTATTTGCTTAAATTAGTCTGTACAATGAAAATATCCTTTAAAACTCTTCCTTAAGTAACACAAAGTAATTTCCCTTTCTAATCAGCACAGTCTGTAAGTTTTTGAAGTGCAGACTTGTCACTCACCGTTGAAGCTTGTGTTGCGTATATACTTGAGCAGAGTCTTTCCCTCTGCAGACTCCATTTGTGGACAGACGCCAGGATGATCAGGACATAAGTCCCTCTGCATGTTGTGGAGAGCGTGGGCCATGGCGTACACTGCGTCAATCACAAACTGCACCTTCCCTTCCTGCTCATACTTGGAGTCGATCCCGATGCGCTCCTGGCCTGAGGGAAGAAGAGGAAGAGGAGGACTTACAGCCAAATGCATCACAAACCATCAGACATTATATCCTCTCAGCATCTCCAGCCTCATTTTTATTCCTCCTTTTACCGTTTTGCTGCCAGTTAGTTCAGTTTTGCCTTTGTAGCAATTACACCTAAAGGTACAATGTGGCGTAGGGAATAAGAAGACACATTTAATTCCAAAAGGGAAAATATCAAGCTGAGCTGTGAGACAAAGTGTTTGTGACAAATAAAGCAGACACAGATTGAATTACTGCACCGTATTTTACAGTAACAGGCTGCTAAAAATCAGACCTCACATTTTCCATCCTCAAGGTGATGGAGACCACCGTGAACTTAAGTAACATACTCTTCTACACCGGCTTCCAGCTCTTTTACATCCTCTCCCAGTGTACTGCCCTTTTACTATGGGCTGCTGTAAAGGATTTGCCTCATGCTGTTGAAACACCGCCTGAATACGAAATGTAAAACCTCTGTTGGGTGTCTGTTTCTGTAAAAAATTGAATTAGCTCTTTCATGCTCCTGGCAGATGAAATGATGCACTTCAAAGAGTAAATGTGAATTATAACAACAAAAATACTAGCATTACTTTTAATCATCATCATCACGATTGTCATAATTTTGATATTCAAACTCGCAGTAAACAAAGAGGCATCAACAAGGAAAAACACAGAATACTGACAGGATTTTTTCTCCTCGGTGATGGCTGTTTATAGTTCACATGCAGAGCTCAGTGGAGCAGCAGATGATGTTAATAGGAAACACATAAGAATGTGGGAGACTTGCATAAAGTGAGGGAGGCCAAAAGCAATCTGTGGTGACATTTCAGCCCATTTCTCAGGACTTAACATACATCTCAGCCCACATATAACCTTTCTGCTTTTCGGAGCTCTGCATATGGCGCTAGAAGGACAGTCTGTGAATGCAAGAGCCTCTCTTTTGTATTTCACACTCCTAAATAGCTCAGCTTGAGGTATAAAAAGGGAGCATATAGAGACAGTTGTGCAACCATTTTCAGTCTAAGTGAAGAGAGGATAAAAGACATTTACAGGCATTTTACAGAGGGTTTGTGGGGCTCACTAAGTGGACAGGCATCTTCTGTCTTCGACGCATGATAAAAGACAGCAAACGGGAGATTACCAAGCAAATGAAATCCTTTTGCAAACAGTAATTTGTGTCACACTGCCATTACCGTCATCACATATGCAAGCACGATTAATACAACATCCCACATCACAGGCATCGTCCTCATAGATAATAAATGCAGTGCAATGCCTGTCACAACGTTGGCAAGCCTGAGTTTAGGTAATACAAGCATGCATCACTGTTAGCGATGCTACCACAGAAATGCAAATAAAGAACAGGGGCACGAACAGTATTCACTTAGCTTTCTGTCATTTTCCCTGTAATTTCCAACCTAAATTAAATGTATTCTGGCTCTGTGCAGTTAGTACACTCTGCACGGCTGTGCTGAGCTGTCAAGGTGACTGGGTTAAGAGGGAATAGAGGGAATATGGAATTTAAGAGTTACAGGACATTAGCCACGGGAGCAGACGGTCTGTAACTGTAGTATGACTAAGACACGTTGTGCATTATTATTCTAATAATAAATTCTGCCTGTCCTGCACCCGCTGGGTAGAAACACCTGGTGTTAGACTTTCTGGCTGCACTGCAGACACGAGGGGCTGAATTAAAACCCCAACAGCCTACATGCAGCTTCTAATGCGAACAAAAGGTCAACTTCACATCAACCTGACGTAGATGGTGAAAATATGCATCGTCTATTAGTGTAGTACAGAAATGTTCCCACTTTGTTCATGTCAAAACTCGTGTACCTGTGCATTTACGGCTGGTGTCCTCTCTCTTGGAGGCACTGAGGAGCCTGCAGTCAAAGTTTTCTTCCCAGAACTCAGCAAACCACACGTTCCTGCGATTGTTCTCCAGGGTGAGCCCGGTAAAGTATTCATCAAACCCTGAGAATAGAGGGAAGAGGAGGATGACTCAGTTCCGGACCAATTATCAACCAATTCAAACCTGGAGGAAATGAAGTGAAAACTTGTGCTGCAGTGTGGTTGTGGTGGCTGTGGTGTGGTGCTGCCTGCTAGGTGTTGGAAGCACACCAGCGAGCGCTAGCCTACTTCATCAAAATTTGACCATGAGGTTCCTCTTCCTCTCAAGCTCCATGGATGTTTAATCACTTCTTTCATCTAGGAAATTACATTAATTAAAAAACAGGATGCATAATAAATAACGGAGGAATTGTAAGTGGTGCAGCGGCTTGGTGCCTGAGGCTGTGAGGTCCTTTAGGTGCTAAACAGGTTTTCTTCATTTTATAAAATCCATTACAATAGAAATAGACGGAGATCATGATGTATTAGCTTAACACCAGTTTCAACAGAGCTTAGGTGCCTGTATGAAGCATTAGCTTTACGACAGATAACTCGCTGCAGCAAGGGAAAAGGAAGCCCGCAGGCTGAAACTTGTGGGTCAGGAAACTCAGCTGGGACAAAACCACACTGTCAGATTAATGTTGCAATGTTCTTTTTACCTTTTGTTCCAGAAATACAATTCTCTGTCTTGAGAATAATCAGAATTTTTCATACTTTTAAGTCGCTGTTCGTCTGTGACTCCACTCTCTATTATCCAGCCGTATCAGCTGAGTCGTGGGTAGAGGTGATAATGGCTAACCAGAGCTGAATGACTCAGCTGATTTTCTTTTCAAAAGACCATCAATGATGCATGGTAGCTTAATAATATTCTTGCTGTCTCCAGAGTGTACATTTGTCCTGGCTAGACCTCCCCTAATTAAGGAAAGCTACATAAAACTCTGACTTTCAAATTTCCTCGACTGTTATGATGAGTGGTTATTAGATTATACATGCAGAGAATATTCTATTTCAGCGGTGAATTTATGTCCTTCCTGGCAAATGCACTAGTATAATTTCCTCGTTTGCCTCCTTTTTCTTGTGGGTGGATTTATTCAAGCTACAGTTTTAAAGAGAAATCCACCCTGAAGCACTTAAAAACGAGTAATAGTATTTTTTTAGAGTGTAATGATAGGAAATGTTGAAATGATGGAAAAACTTCAACGCTTAATAACAAAAATTAAGTTAAAGCATATTCTCAAACTCATCTTTTTGTGTCCTTTCAACAGTGATACAGCAGAGGACAGAGGTACCAATTTCTCCAGAGACGGCAAGCAGAGACTGGCGACTTTTCAAAATTTTTAAAGCAATTAAGTAAACACCTTGGTGATAAATATTTGTGTGACAGCAAAAACAATTTAATTGGTTTTAAAAGCCACCTAAAGCAGCAACTTTGTCCAAAACTGACTTTAGCCCAGTCATAAACAACCCACAGCCAAATACAACAGCAAGGTCAAACTTGTCCTCTGAGGACTGTTGCAAGTCAATCTGAGAAATTGTGAGTACATGAAAAGGGCAGTGGGACTATATCATCACAAAATATCTCTTTCAGATCACTGAATGTCACAGATGTTTGCGTATTCAAAGATGGTAAGAGTTTTTCAAGGGTGCAAATATTCTTTAGGCCTTTTTTAAGTAAGGCTGTGATGAAATATTTAAATATATATGCTGAAAAAAAGAAGCATTGTGGATTTCAAGTGTTTTCTGGGGGCCATGAATGTAAAGTTCTTGAGTAATGTGTTTTTATCGAGGCATTTTACCAGTTATGAATTCTTAAATATTTCAAAATGGCTTATTTATGTGATTTTATTATGGACCTTATTGCCTCGTTTTTATTGAATCTAATAAAACCACAATCTTCTTATTAAAGTTGATCTTAGCCATTATAATTTTAAGACAATTACTATTTGTAGATATAGCTTTTAAGTGTTTTTTAAGGCAAAGCTTCTCTATTATATACCACATTACATAGGCACATTCTGGATTAAGACCCCCCCCCATATACCTTCCCTATTTAAATGTTCTCTGTAATGATGATCCTGCAGGCTACAAGCCAAAACATTACATCTACCAATAAAGTTCTTGTTCATGCAACATGTGTGAATATTTTGGTCTTCCTTTTTAGACTTCTTTTGTCTTCCATGAACTTTGAAAGTAGGTGGAGTTGAGCCAGACAACTCTTTGCTGCTGACATGTAAATACTAAGATATGTTTTGCTCTTAAAGCTCTTAAAACTTCTCTTAACAATAATTTCATAAGAAATATCACCTGACTTATAGTTCCCGTATATTCCTGTATCTGGAAAATAAAGCAACTTTTTAACTAATTATTTTGGGTTTGTAGCCTGAAAATGTCTTGTTTTGACTGAGTCTAACTGATCTCATCTGCTCCCTGTCCAGGCTCAGCAGGCAGATTTTTTAACAAACAAGCTCTCCACACAATCCAACACCGAGCAGCAGACAAAGTTAGCAACTAGCTGGTTAAAACAGTGAGGATTTTAATATTAAGAGCTTTAGGTAGCAGTTTTATTATCTTGGTAGACGTCAAAAACAGAGCTCAAAGGAGACTCAATACTAAATAAACATTTTCCAGGTGGTCAGAGCCACAACTCTAAATGATTGGTAATATTTCGATTTTCCGCAGTCAGAAAAAAAAAAGAAAACAAAACAAATAAACACGAATGTTTAAAGCAGCTGTAAGCAATATGTACACATTAATTGACAGACAAAAGCTCAAAGGAGAATTAATATTAGACTTGAATTAATCTGATGGCCAAAAACATGACTCCAAATTAATTTTAATGTTTCTCCATTATTGCTGGTTGTGTAAATAAACATCTATTTGCTTTCACATCAACTTAAAATATGTCTGTGTTTGTTTCACTGCCAGCAAGATTTCATTTTTATTTGTTCTCATTTTTTTTCGTCTGTAAGTAATTACACACATAATTAGGCAAAAGACCTTTAAAAGGCAATTACTCCCAACAAACAGTACAGAGGAAAGCAATACAATGACACAACATGTGGCGAAGCATGCAGTGTGTGTCTCGGTGTGTGCACACCTTCAATGGAGGAGCGTTTGGGCAGTATGGTTACTGCTCCCACTGCGACGTCCTCGAGCTGGTGGATCGGGCTGCTCTTGGCACCCCAGCTGTCAGATCCAATCCACAGGAAATGGCCCACCCGATTGGCCCTCTTGGTGGCATTGAGAACTCCCCTGCAAGGACATTTGTGTGTGAATTTGGAGAGAGCGCAAGAGGAG
>JAPXVT010000002.1:22480156-22490351 GCA_029823135.1 Acanthurus reversus | reverse complement strand
ATAATAAGAAGAACAAGAAGAGTAAATTATATTCACTTTTTTAAATATTACTTTTAGGACCTGTTTGAGAAAACAAAGAGCAATTTACACAAGGCATCACATTTCACTGTATTATACTGTTCTTGAAATAAAGAACTTAAAAGTACATACAGTTTTGTACAAACAGTTTGTAAGTATGTAAAACATGCAAAATATCAAGGTAATCTGATACTGTCTCTGTCCCTCTATCAGTGAATAAAACTGTAAATGTGCTTTCACAGTGGGTTGACCATGCTTCCCCTGCTGTAGACATCAAACTCCTTGTAGCGAAGATAATCTTTCAACCTGGGAGGAAGAGGAAGAAAGTTGATAAAAACTGGGGCTCTCAAGCGCAAGCGACTGAGATGCTCTCTTATCCGCAACCGACACAGGTGCTTCAGGCTCCTTGCATTTCCTGAGTGTAAATAAAGTCAGCTAAGTCAATCAATGCACATGAAGTCATCAATACACTTTTAATGATAAAAAGTAAAAAGTAACCAAAGCAGAATCGTTGCAGTTCTTACTTTGAATGTGACAAATTTCCAGCCACTGCTTCTGCTCCTCCAAGGTGTCTTTAAGTTTGGTGCAGAAGGAGACATGGTCGGTGTAGTCAAGCATGATTCGCACCACCTGAGCCGATAAGTGCTTAAGCCAGGACACTGTTATCACTTCACAGAACTAGAAAGAGACACAAAAAGACACATGTGGCAGCACAAGTGAAAGCCAGAAATAAAGTGTTACTCCACTGGCTCCCCCCCTGTGGAATTCATTCATGTCTTTTTAATTCTTTTCAACACTTTTCTTTCAGACAAGTTTTGCCTCACCACCATGTCTTTGATGACTGAGGACGTCCAAGGAGCGTAGTCATGGGAACTGTCGCCATAGGGACAGTCAAAGCAACGCTTTACATCGTACCCGTAGTTAAGAATCATTCTCAGCATGACCTCGTCTTTCAAGGCGTAATGCAGTGCTGAGGGGAAGTGAGTGGTGTTGACGCGGGAGTAGTAGTTTACATTTGCCCCAGCCTTCAGCAGTGTGTTGATCAGTTCGTAGTTGCCCTGTCTGAGAGCCACCTGCAAACAGTTGATTGGATCCTGGTTCACCATTGCCCCAGCCTCTAACAGCAAGCGGGTGCACTGAAGATCATTGTTGGACACGGCAAAAAAGAGGGCAGACTTGCGGTCATCGTCATAATTGCGGCGCACCCTTGGGTGTAGCATGAAGTTGGGATCATAGCCAGCTTGGAGCAGCATCTCCACACAATGTGCATGTCCCCCAGCGGCCGCAGAATGGAGAGGACTCATCCCACTTTCCTTTACGGCATCCAGCTTAGTCACTGGGATGAGGCGCTGCAAGGCCCTGTCAGAGATTTCAGAACATGATGAGAGTTCAAACTCTATTTGCAGACGTGGGAAAGAAAGATGCTCTAACAAAGATATTCCTTACAGTATGTGCCCATGGTAGGCCACACGGTGAATTGGCAGGTGCCCACTGTAAAGAGGTAGGTTTGGATCTGCTCCATGGTCCAGCAGCAATGAGATTACGTCGGGGTTTCCTGATGCTGCTGCATCAAATAAGACACTTCCTGACTCTGATTCACACCACACATGGGCTCCTACAAAATGAACACAGATATACTGTATTAGGAAATGATTGGCGGAAAAACAGTACGGAAAGATAACCTGTGAAAGAATGAAGACAGTTATCCACATGGTCTTGTAGCAAATAACAAGTCCATACTGGAGATTTAATCCCCTGATCTCATATACCTTTCTGTAACAGGACCTCCACAACATTCAGGTGTCCGTTCTGTGCAGCGAGAGCTAGCGGAGTTTTCTTTTTAATGTCACATGCGTTTGGGTTGGCACCGGAATCCAGGAGAAGATAGACGAAGTTCTCCAAGCCTAGAAAGGCTGATTCGTGTAGAGCTGTCCTGTTCAGCGGTCCTGTTTGGTCCACTTTGGCATTGTAGCGAAGCAAAAGCGTGGCCAAGTCGTACTGGTCATTCAGAATAGCTAAGAGAGAAGAAAAGACTTTAAAAAATATCAGATATTTTTAGGTGACTATTCCTAAAATAAAGAGTAGACAGTCATTCCATTACAACATATACAGTGTACAGTGAAATGTGTTCTCTGCATTTAATTCATCCCTGAGGAGCAGTGGGCAGCCACAGTGCAGCACCCAGGGACCAACGCAACAGATTCCTGAGCCAATACCTTGGTTGAGGTAAGGTGGCTGGGGATACACTTAACAGGCATGTTTTGACGGTGGGGGAAACCAGAGCAACTGGGGAAAACTCACACGAACACAGAGAGAATATGCAAACTCCACAAAGAAAGGCCTGCCTCAACCGGGAATCAGACCCAGGACCTTCTCGCTGTGAGGCCACAGTGCTTACCACTAAGCCACCGTTTTCCAGGTGTCTGGAAAACAAGGTGCATTTTGCATTCAGATGCCTGATACCTGCTACTAATGGAGAATCCTGCTCATCGTTCTGTTGATCTGGGCTGCAGCCGTTCTGTAACAGGAATGTCGCGTTCCCTCTGAGGCCATGAAGAACAGACAGAAACAGAGGGGTCTCGCCCTTCAGGGTACGACACTGGGCTGCGCCTGGTGATGATGCTGGAACCCAAACACAACACAACTAATCAACATGACAGAATCTTAAAAGAGTCAAACATTAGGGTCATATTTTAATAACCTCTCTACCTGAGAAGATAATCTCCAGTATCTTTTTATTCTCTTGCACCGCAGCCTCATGCAGGGGGATCCACCCTCGTTCATCAACCCGGGACAGAGTCTCTGGCTGCACTGTCATTCTGTTCAGTGCATCTTCATCACCTGAATATGAGGACAGTGCATCAGAACCTCTGGCAAGGTTAATGATTACCTGCATCAGTATCATTAGGATCAAGAATTCCATCAGCTTACCCTCCTTGATTGCTCTGAAAATCTCATCAGGGTCGTCACTGGGTTTCAGATCACTGTCAGAAGAGATGAAAAGGATTCCAATGATCAAGAGATACACACTGCACAGAAAGAGATGTAATATATGAGGTAGTTAGAGATTAACCTTGGATTCAACCCTTTGAGCTTTCTATATTGGATCAGACTCTGTTCAATTATGTATTGCGTCGCCTCATCTTCATCCAAGTCGTCCTCCGATTGATAAAAGTCGTGTTCCAACTCGGTATTCATCTGTTAGTCCAGATGGGGTCAATGCACAAGGGGTTGCTCTGGGGAGGCACAGCTGTAATGTCAACAAGACCACTGAATCTGGTGCACCACTCGCAGCCCCGAATACCAGCAGAGAAAAATGAACTACTGCACATACAAGCTAAGCACAGGACAGCTGCAGGCAGGATCGTTCCTGTTATTGAATTAGATGACAATATGAGTTTAATGACACTAAATGCATTTAAGATACCAATTCTAAGGATTTCAACGAACCGTCCTGTTTTACTTGCTCTGTATCTCTTAACCTTCTTGGTCACTTGACAGCAGATCTCCTGCAGAGAATTTACAGTGCTTTTTTCCTGCATGTCAGAACAAATACATAAATATTCCTACTTTAAAAAAATTGATTGGAGCATTTCTTTCATATTAATCTAGGAAATGTCACAACAAACATAGGCAACGGCAAAACACTTTGACAGCATCTCAACACACGAAATTCAACAGCTCTACAAACCATCAAGTGCAAACAGGCTGTCTAATGCAAAATCCACACTTATCAATCTACTTTTTCGCTAGATTCATTATTTATTGTCAGGTGTTTACCCTCAGTCGAATGGCCGTGCACCTCCGGTGGCTTTTACAACAGTTGAGCCTGTGGGCTCCTCAGTACCCACACATACTGCAGCTATTTTTATCTCTCCCATAAATATCAGATCACGGGGTCTTCACAGCCAGCACCTAGCTTTGACCTACTGAGCTCTGCAACCACTACAACCATTCAGCTAATATGCACATTCACTAATGACACAGAAGTTAATAAAAATAAAAACCCACAGTTGACTTTCATAGTAACATGTATCATAAAAATAAGCAAAACAGTTTGTATTTTTTTTTTTTCAGATTAGTTAAATTTAAAGTTTTCTTATACTGATTTTACACATGCCCAAAATAGTGCTATTATCTTTCATACTGATGCTGAGCAAGCCCTTAACTGCAAATGTGAGTGAGTGGGCGTATGCATTACTTTCCATATGGCATAAGCCAAGTTTAGTTTTTCACTTCCTATTTAGAGATCATTCAAAATAAAACTTTACTTGACACGTTTTGTTTCTGTTTTTGGTGCTAGAGAAATTCCGCCAAATTCCGTGTAATAGAGGTAAAACAGCAGATGATGACATAAACATTAATGGCTTGTTAGGTATTTACAGGGAACTAAGAAGCAAGTGGGTGAAAAACAAAGGCAAGTGGGCATTGAGAGAAGCAACAAAGGCCCCAACAGTGCAGAAAGGTGGAGCGTGCACAGAATGTTTACACCAATAAACAACAGTTAACAGGGAAGATCATAAAGCTCCTATAGTAGCTCTAGTTTAAAATCAATGTTCCTTGTTACTAGTGCTCCTAGTTTTCATTACAAGCCATCTGTTTTTTGCTTTTAGAAACTATTTCAGGTTTTTGTGAACTGGTGTAAAACTTGAGTCTGGTATGCTTGAGTTTGCAACTGGACACCAGGCAGATGTGCATGTTAGCTGTGTGTAAGGAAGAAACAAGGGGATGCAGGCGAGTTGTTTAAATGCATTAAATCACTGTAGTGCCCTTTTTTAAAATTTGGAATAATTTTCTTTCAAAAAGTTAGTGTATATGATGCATTCTGCATTGCTTCGACGTGAATAACGTATTAACAAATGTGCTCTATCCTTAGATTTGAAAGACATATTGCTGAGTTGGTCATAAACAGATGTCACGTTTATTTTGCATTGTGAGTGAACAGACAAACAAAAAGGCATTGAAATTATGTCAATGTTTCACAGCTAGGTGCTTAAGTCTTTAACATTTTTAAAAGTCTGATTTCAGTCATCAAGCTGGCAGAGCATGGCCACACCGCGCTTAATCCAGTGCTGAGGGCGCTTGCTAGTGGGCAACATCATTGAAATGACAAAATTGGTGGAGTGGCCTGTGGTAGAGAGGGTGCCTTTCCTCTCGCTGGTCTTGTAGAGTGGGCAGACGAACAGCTTCTCAGGCTGATCGATGTTCTTCTTTTGAGCTGTGTGGGAGAGAAGGGAGACAGAAAAACAAAGAAAATTAGAAATTTGTCAGACATTTGGCAGTTCACAAATTATGATAATACTTACTTGGTTTAATCCAGATGATGGGCATCAAGTCAAACAAGACTTTGGGATACTGCTCAGCCAGAACTCCACTGATGATATGGAAACAAACAAATAGTTCATTATTATATCAATGTTTAACTATTTTTCTACAAATAACCCCACTGTAGTACGACTTTCTACCTTCCTTTGTCCCATCGAGCTCCATCTAGAAACAATCCGTTAACATAGACTCCATCCTCAGGTGAAGTGTCGGACTCGTAAATAGGAAGAACCTGTAAGAAGAAATAGTGAAAACAAAGCCACAGATCAGTAAACCCTCAAGGCTATGAGAAGACCTTTGAGGTAGAGACAGTTGGATTACAGAGTGCTTGTCTCTGACCTCAAAATCAAAGCCTAGCAGGTCAATGGGGACGTGGTATTTCCTGGCATAGTTCTGCATAGCTCCAGTAAGGAAGGCTTGGGTGAAGAAGAAGCCAGACAGCCAGAACACGTTGGGTTTACTGGTGTAATACCAATCCTAAAGGCATGCAAAGTAAAAGTGAAGCTGCAAGTGAGATGACAAACTCAACAAAGCTCCCATGCAGTCATCGTTCTGTTCCCGTTCATCTGAATGATCTTTGTTAAATGGTCTCACCTGCAGAAACTTGAGTCTTAAGAGGAAGTCAGTGATGTAACTGCCCAAGGGCTTGAGGCTCGGGTAAGAGCGCTTGGCCCATTTCTCTGGGACCTTGCCCACTATCAGACTGCCTGCAACTGCCTCCAGCTCTGCATCCATCACCACCAAACCCTTGATGGCCTTCAGCAGGTTCTGCAGACTCACACGGATCGTACTGCACAGCCTAACAGTGAACAAACACAGTAGTTTATATATATATATATATATATATAGGCATGTGGCAATGTGCTGTTTGTCTAAAAATTCTGCACTGAGCTGTTTGTCCGTACGTGTTGTAGCGCTCCATCTCTTGTACGAGCACAGCGTTCATGCTCTCCTCGTAGAGCACTGGGAACTTCAAGAAAGCCGCTTCTGTGTCAAAATTAGCTGGAAGCTGGAGGAAATGAGCAAGTTTGCTGGTTAAAAATATAAAACACAGCAATCAAGGTGAAATTCACACCAAAAGCTACACCTGCACTAGTGCCATGTGCTTTTCCTTACTTTCTATAATTTCTCTAAGAGTCTACAACCATGCAAGCTGCTCTGTTAGGCTGCTCCTAGGTATACCAATGCTTTTAGCTAACTGTTAATGTCAGTATAGTAACAGCTCACAACGATAATAATGTATAATAAACATGCTTGTGTGAGTTTAGTGTGAAGATGCTAACATTAACTGATCAGCAAATAAACACAAAGTGCTGATGGGAGCGTTACTAGATTTGCAAATTTTGTTGTAAGCCAAAGTTTAACAGTAAAATCTTAGCCTGATGATAGACAGCATATATGAAAAGTTAAGGTATCTTTAAATTTTTTAGAATTCATTCTGAGAGGGACATAATTATTTGCAATACATCCAACAACTGCTGAGACATTTCACTCAACCACAAATGTCAGTTTCATGCTCAGAGATAAGAAATAGGTCAGATGATTACTGATGCCTTTAGAATATATTGTCTGCAAACTATGAAATTCATGCATTAAACCTTGTGCCAGTTTATTGGGATTGAAGTATTTCACTTCATGGAGGCAATTTTAACCCGCCGGTGAGACTAGAGCACAACCAAAATCAGTAGGATTAAATCTCTGGGGACCATGAATGTCTGTCTAAAAGTCTCTTGGCAATCCATACCAGCTGACACTGATGTCCATAGAGCCTCACTGCTATCATGGAAACACATCTCCGAATAAGGAGGACATTTGATTATTTATACCTTAGTGAGGATGTCATTTGCTATGTCATACAGCGTGTTGTCACTCCCAGAGCTAGCCCCTCCCTTGGCTCCTCCCCCCTGGGTGAGCAGCAGTGAATCAAACAGCAGCTTCGTCTGCTGGAGGTCTTTAGAAATATCGACATTTTCATGCATCCCAAACACCTCTGGATGCTGGCTGAATGGAAGCTCCTAGAAAACAACATACTTATTGCTACTAAGTCATCATATCGAGAAAAACAAACAAACATACAAATATTTATGCTCCCTCTGTGTAGTATCTTTAGTAGCTATACCTTGATAAATGCAATGTAGTCCTCATAGGAAGACTTAAGTGGGGCGTAGTATTCGCCGCTGGGTGAAAAAGGGTACCAAGTTTTCTCGATGACGTCTTTGTTGTAGAAATCAGCCAACATGGTCATGAGGAGCCGCCTGTCCCAGTCGTCTGTCACACGGCCACCATAGTTGCACTCACCCGTCAGATAAGTTATAGCCTCAAAGGGCACCTCATCATATTCATTCACAAACAGCTGAAGAGAAAAAAAAATTAGATGCACTGAAGATTCTTGTGATGTTGTTACTTGGCCACAGTAAATAAATACCTGTAGCTGTCTGATGCTGATACGAAGGTCAGACTCATTGAAGCCATATGGGATATTCCAGCCCAGTGGGCCGAACTTCTTCCTCTCCTGAACCAGAGCATGAAAGAAGCACAGTCCGTACAGAAGCCTCTCCCAAACCTAGTGGAGAGACCCACAAGAAAGAGGATGTCTTTCATATGATAGACCGATTATACAAATAAATGCAAATTCCTCTTGCGTATAAAACGTAAATTAGCCCACCAGCTTTTTATTTGGGCAGTTATTAAAGAAACTTGAGTCAGAAACAGGATCTGACAAGTAAGACTGTAGCAGATTGAGACGAAGTCCTGTAGGAGGCTCGTTTGTCATTTTCACCCCGTTCTGCAGAATGGTCACTGGAAACTGACATCAGGGGAAAAAAAACAAAATTGTAAATATCCCATTTTGCTGCTTAATCAATTCATTATGACTTAAAGTACTTTGAGCTTAACCTTGGAGGAAGGGTAGCTGGTGAGCCAAAGGCGGAAGTCTGGGTGGCATGTTGCTGGACTGAAGTCCTCGCAGATTTTCTCCAGAGTGGACATCCAGGAAACAGCCAGGTGGCAGTTCTGCAAACATACCCATGTCCCATCCTGCATGGCTGCGGATATCATTTTGGCAGCAATGGGTCCCTGGCCCTGCCCCAAAGAGATGGACTGGAATTTGGCACCACCCATCTTCTTGTCACTGGCAAACTTGAGTAAGTCTGTGGAGGGTGAGTATCATTTCTAATGGTTTTCATAGTTAGCGTTATGTGGAACCTTGTCAGTCAGTGTGGGAACTTACTAGCCATGGGATCGGCTCCTGGCGACAAAACAAACACAAGTGGGATGGTGGAGTTGGAGTCCAGGTAGCTCTTACTCAGGTCAAAGGGAGGCAGCTGGACCAATTTCTTGCCCAGTTTGCCAGTTACGTATTTAGTCACAGCTGGCACAATTTTATCTGGCCTGAGACAGCGAACAATGATCATCTTCTGCAGCTCATTGAGGCGATCACACCATGGGGCGGGCAGAGGAGTTTTGTCTAGCTCTTTGCTGTCATAAATAGGCTTGAAGTCCGCTGGGCTTTTGATGAAAGCCTCTCTGTGAAATAAATAAACACTTATTCACCCCCATTAAACAAACAAGATCTATAATGACAAACAGGACAGTAGATAGGAAGTAATAAAGTTTTTTTGTTAGAGTCAGTGGAGCGTTTTTACTTAATTCCGCGTAAGCCAGGCAGTTCATTGGCTCTACAGATCTCATCCCAGCTCTTGTCCTGCAGCCAGGTGGGGTCGGGGTTAGTGATGGTATTCTGCAGGCCCACACCTCCAGTCAGCAAGAACATGAAGTCAGAGTATTCAATTTCTTGTTTTGCTCTGAATTGAAATTAAGAGGATAATGCAATATAAAAAAACACACAGTATTTCATTAGATCATGTGGTTAAAAACAAAAATTAACTTCTAAAAATCTTGTTCATTCAACCTGTAACCCCTGATAGTTGTAACACTTACAGGAGTAGATTGCAGCAAAGGAGGAAGGAAAAGAGGAGTTTGTCCCTCTCAAACAGAGAGCGACAGACGTTACAGTACAGGTTATATGTAAAGTGATCAATCAGGTATCGAAGCCTCCTCTCCAGGATCTTGGACTTGTTACTGATGAATAAAAGACAAAACATAGGAAGCTTCAGATGAAAACAGACCAACTCCTAAAAGTTATATCAGGCTATGCTAAAAGTTCACGTCAGATGTCACAGTGTGGAGTTTCTTCTTCTTCTCATATTCATAATGTGCACAACTGCTACTTGTGATATTATAGTAAAAAAAATGCATCTTTTCTGTGTGTAAAACAAGTTTAATTTGATCCCTCACACTTGCAGCTACTGTATAGGAATACTTTGTCTTTCACTCTGTCCTTATTCATAAATGGCGTTGCATTTGTAGTAAACTGATTGCACTTGTTTTTTTCTGAAAATGGTAAAGACATTGGGGATGGAGAAAATGACAGCAGTTTGGAGAAAATTACAGCACTTTAGGCATGTGTAATATGAGCGAAGACACAAATCTGTTTTAAATCTGATAGCAATTCTGACTCAGTCAGAATAAGAACTGAGCCTGACGTCCAAATAGAAACCAAGTGAGTTGCTGTAATAATCCTACTCTTTAGAAGCAGAGTAGGGGTCTCTGGCACAATTTCACCTACTTCAGAGGTGCACAGAGAAAGGAAAAAAAAGGGTGAACAGATCAAAACTCCAGCAACACTTGTTGTGTATAGAACAATTTTATGGCGTTTCTGCTTGAGATGACCCTGATGAAGTCCACAAGCCGAAACGCGTTAGTCTAACAATAAAGTTGTTCTATATACTGCAAGTGTTGGCGGAGTTTTTGACCTCAAAATTCTCCCCTTTGTTAAAAGTGTGATTCCTGT
>JAPXVT010000002.1:22355165-22366076 GCA_029823135.1 Acanthurus reversus | reverse complement strand
CCACACAAAGCCTTTCGACATCAAAGACACGGACCAACAGAAATAGCAAATAGCAAAATACAAACTGTGGTTCTGTGGAGCCGCCGGGGCGCTGCACAGAAGAACCATGCAAATAAGCAACGCAGCATTATTTCTGCTCCACTTGAATGTAGCTTTCTCCTCATCTGGCCTTCTGCATGTTTCACACCTGGCTGGTTAAATGTGCCACTGGGCCCAGAGGTGTCCGCTGGGGGGTTAACTGCACAGAGGCAGAGCGTACACACACACACACACACACACACACACATATAAAAACATGCATGCACTTATTGACTGACCTTTGCTTTTTCACTTTACACTACGTCCTAATATTATAAACCACAGTCAAATGCAGCTTCAGATCAT
This sequence comes from Acanthurus reversus, assembly GCA_029823135.1. NCBI lineage: Eukaryota > Metazoa > Chordata > Actinopteri > Acanthuriformes > Acanthuridae > Acanthurus > Acanthurus reversus. Next base: position 22,365,692 of record JAPXVT010000002.1, on the reverse strand, counting down.
CAGAAGATAGTATCTTTAAAAAAAGCAGCCAATAGTTGAGCTCATTGCTATAAATAAATAGCTGTCTCCCTTTGTGGAGACCATGTGGTAAAGGCAGGCTACAGAAACATTACCTCCCGTTGTGACTAATATCTACAATCTTCCTGTCTTCACTGTCACACACAATCACAATGGCTTGTTTATCTTGCTGTCATATTTCTTGGATGCTATGCCGCTTTCTGCTGTGATTGGGCCTACGTATGGCGAGATGCAGCAACAGCAGGGAGCAAAATGGTGGTCTTTTAAAACGTTTTACACTCCCGTGGATGCAACCGTACACATCAATAAGTGCACATTTGCAGCGGAAAAGGGAAAAAATTTGCCCTCGTGCTTTGTGCCGTCTATATTTTTAAGGATACTTCAATGCAGGTGGCTGTGACCCGGTTTTCGTAATTGAGCCCAGTGTTGAGGAATGGTTACAGAACAAGCAGACAGTGTGTCATATCTCACAGTGATAATGAGAGGGAAATGTGAGGGGAGAAAACACAGAAGAGGAGGAGTGGAGGAAGAGAAGTAAGGAGAGATAGATGCAGGAAGGGAAGTCTAAAATATGCATGTCATCATGGATGACTGATAGCTTTCTGTGAAAGCTTCTCTTGATGCGCGCGTGCAAGGCAGGCCTCTAATTGAGCTCTGCTGCCAATCACAAGCGCTCAGAGTCTGTGTGTGTGTCTGTGTGCGTCTGTGTGTTTACTTGCAGTGTTACGTTCCCCTGCTGAAGCAATGAACACACACACACAATACCCCGTCTTTGATCATCTGAGTGAGACTGTTCTCTCCATGTTCTACAGTAATTAGCTTGGTGTTAAACTTGAGAGACAAGAGAGATCAAGCAGCAAAGCCAGCAGATGATCAGTGCACAGTGAGGATGTAACTATCACCCTTAGCTATCAGCAGCAGTCTTAAAGACAGACCATCTACCAGTGCACACGAATCAGAGAGACACTGGTTTTCGCTGTATTATCTGGCGTTTGGTGCATATCGCCCTTCTGCAAGACTGCAAAATCTTACATGTTGGTACTTTTATTTATTCTAAGTGGGAACATGAATCATCAAACCAGCCAAGGAAAGAAAGGCATACATTTATAGATTATGAATGAAAACAGAAGCAACTGGGTATAAAATTCAACTTATGAGACCATTTTTATCCCGAGTTATGTTTCATAGTTCTGAAATTGCACAGAAACACAGGAAGCACATTGCTGCAGTATCACAGAGCAACCACTGCGTTCACTTGCCATCTTCTAGATGCACATTGAGTTGGTTTAGATGAAGAGACTGGAGTTCAAACTAAAAGCACTTGAAGGAGGTTTTGTCTGTATGTTTAGTTGTAGACAAATAAAGGTCAGGGATTTAAGAAAAAACTAAACTGTGTATTAGTATGTCTCAAAGCCTTGCGTCCCTCTATGAGAGCTGCATTATGAATAAAGAGGAACACACAGTGCAGACGATTTATGCTTTCATTAAACCATATTTCTCTTGACCTCCATTTGAAGAAATGCTTCGAAATTATTTGAATGGCACAAAACAAAACGATCTATTTCTCTGCACCTACGGACCTCTTCTGTTTTTTTTTTTTTCCAGCCATTCCTCCCTCTGTTGGTCCACAGTCTCAGCACATACAGACACAGGCAGCTCACACAGGAGTAATATCAGTGTCTCCCACCTCCCCGCCAGCCTTTATTACCCCTCTTTTTCTTTCCAACTCTCTCTCTCTCTCTCTCTCTCTCTCTCTCTCTCTCTCTCTCTCCCTCATGAATAAACATCCCTTACATTCACTCAGTGCTGGCATGAAATGGCCACACAGCCCCTGGCACACGCAGGAGTGATGCCGCAATCATTATTCCACTGCAGTGGTCCCACACAAGCATATTTCACCAATCATGTGGCTCTCTCCCCTGGCTTTTGTTTGGATGACTTAAACAAATGATGTGGCAGTGAGGAGGGCCTGCGTACCACAGCTCCCCCTGTTAACACAGCAACCGTTGACACGGACACAGCAAAATTTGCATAAGAGTACGCTTGAGTGGTACTGGCAATCCCGACCAGGGGTTTGCATATTTTTCCCTCTCTTTTTGTGAGAGGGTGGGGTTGACGGTGGGGGTGTAAATAGTGGGGGCTATTTTTGGTTCTCCCGCTTTTTTCCTTCCTTTCATCCTGTTCTCCCTCTCTCCTGTTCTCCTCTCCGGCTGCCAACTCCTCTTTTCTCTGGGGTTTACTGTTGAATTGGAAGTAATGATAGATGCACACATGCCATGAGACTGACTGGGCTTTCAGCAATAGAGATGGAGGAAGTCTATTTGGCAGAGCTGAGGCAACGGTGGCATCTAAGAGTCAGCCCAGTTACAAATGACAGATACCTTGCTTTGCAATAGACCTGCTGCTAAATGGTCAGTTAGAGAAGTACTGCATATGAGAGGAATAATTGTTTTTTAAATTAAATGCAACATTGTTATTATTTTTTTGAAAGTATTCTAAAGGCAGTCACTGGAGCATTTCAGAATAATGGCCTCGCTAAAGATGAGTATTGTGATGAGGAGGATGTTTAATAAAATTTGATATTTGAAGAGCAGGAGACAACAACTGTCGCGTCGATGAGGGCAATGATACATTTAACAAGGACGGCACTGCTGATGAAGGTGAGGAAAAGAATGATAATCATGATAATGCTCATTTCTGTTTTGGCTTTTTTGTCAATGCAGATATCTGAAAATAGAACGAGACGCGCTGCTTTCAGAGAAGTTAATCAAGCAGCCTGAAGGGCCACTGCTCCGTCCTTTTCATGTGCCTGTCTCGCTCTACATTCCTCCTATCGCTATCTCTTTCATTCGCCTTATCTCGCCCTTCTTTAATCACAGCATATCAATGTGACTGATACATCTAAGAGATCTATTTGCGTGCCGTTCACTTTGTGAGAAAGTTCAATTTGAATTCCATGAATTTGCTCTCGCTTGACTTTGAGAAGCAGCTCATAGGAATACGAAACAAAAAAAAACAAGCAACAAAATCACCCTAAACGTTTCAAATGCAGTGTGCATGTGTTTAAATGTGTGTGTGTACAGGCAGCAGTGACTCTGCTGGGTCCTTAGGGTGGGTGCGGCACACTGCTGTGCAAAGGTTGTCTCCATGGTGATGTGGGGTCATCTGCATGACGATGGTCGGAGGGGGTGTTGGCCACCAAGGTCGCGGACCAAGGACAAGGCAAGAGTGATTGCAGCAACCCAGACAGGAAATCGAAGAGGAGCTCTTTGAGGGGGGGTCGAGGAAAAAGGTGCAATTTCACAAGCCAAATTACTTCTGGGATGGAGGAGAGAAAAAAAATCACAGCAATAACGGCACCAAGGATGAGAGGAGTGACGGAGAGGGAGGTGGTGGAGGAGAAGAAGACAGCAGGAAGGAGGAGGGAGGCTCCAAACAAAAGCTCAATTATCAAAGTTATCAAACATGTATGCTTGCATAAGCCAATAGAGTAACATCCTATTACCTGGATGCCACACAAACATTCCATCCTCCTCACACTGAGAGGAATTTTCTGAGGTATCTGTCAAAATTTGGCTGTGATTTTCCATCAGGTTTATCAAGCTTGGTTTATTTCTGAGACTGATGCTGGCTGTGACGAGAAAATATTGATTGGATTGTGCAACATGTTCCGCTGCAGCCCTACTGATTTCTTTTTCTGTTCTCTCTCTCTCTCTCTCTCTCTTCGCTCCTCCTCTGCTCTCTGGCAATTCCACAACATTAGTATGTGGAACACCAGCAAATCAGTAAATTGTTAAGGAGAACAGCCACAGTGAATAAATGACAACGACAACTTCAAATTTCTGCCTGGCTGCATCGTTCCCTCCCTGCTCAGGGTTTCCCCAGTATGCCCTCTATTTTCTGATTGTGTTTGTGTGTTTGTGTGTGTGTGTGGGGGGGGCTCGTACAGATGAGTGTCTGTATCGGCAGGCTGAGTGCATTGAATCATTAAGTCCACAGTGCCACTGTGCCCATTGCCTCATTGCACCTAATTAAGCCCCTTTTGTTTCCTATCAATTAACATTGTAATTAAAACTAGTCGTGCTTCTGTTACCCCAAGTTTGCTGATTCAGGGGGAAATGACACAAAACAGTGATGTGCAGAAATGTAGCTTATAAATGCCTGCATCACACAAGCATTCACATGCAGCACATGTACACATCATGACAAATACAAACACAAATACACACATGCATAGATAGATAAAAGTAAATACACACACACTCCTGCAACATCAAAACTCAACCAGGCCCCTCAATCCGCTGGAGAGTTTTATAGAACAAGGAGTGCTGATGAAGCTGGGAAATGAGAGCAGAATACTTTGGACTATGTGTGCATGTGTGTCTGTGTGTGTTTGATTGTGTGAGCCACTGTTGAGTCGTTAACAGAACCAAGGGATTCACCTCCTGATAATCTCGCACTAATCACCTAATCCTCCATCCCTCAGGTGAACAGACGGTAAAGGAGCACATGACATCAAGTGGAAGCCAAACAACATGAAACTCACTTGAACATACATACACACACACACTCCTGCGCGCAGACACAAACGGTATGTATTGTATGCACAGACAGACAAATGAATAAGTCAACCAAATGAGCGCTACTCTACCCACCCTCCACCATCGCCATCTTCCTCAATACGCCGATGTACGTTTCACCAAAAAATATACACCCCATCCTCCTGTCTCCATGGCAACTGACCTTAGAGCTGTGGGTATATGAGGCAGCAGGCGGCAGGCGAAATCACTGGAGTGAGAGGCGTACCGGTCTGTCACCTCAGCCTCCCCAGAGAACAACACATAATACTGTACTACTGTACTCTCTCTTCTCTCGTTCTCTTTTTGTATCTATTGCTCAGATTTACAGGAATACACAGATAATCTCTCTCCATACACATACGAGCCCACACATACACCATCTTCCATGTTGTCTCATGTACTGTGGCTCAGGGCAGACAGGCCTAGGACATCAAACATTTGTGTGTAGGACATGCGTGATCTTCTTATTAAAACATGATCATGAGCTGCCACCCAGACAAACCACCCTTCACCTTTTCCTTTTCTGATGGGAATGGCTGCTGCCGCTGCTGGTGGAGGCCAACCTGTCCTTGGGTGCAGTGAAGGATTACAGCGGCACACACCATGTGACCTTAATTCCCCCCTGCCTGCTTCAGCTGTGCTCAGCCAATCAGATCAGGGATGCACTGTGCATATATCTGTGTGTATGTTGTGCATGTTTATTTGTTTGTGAGTAGTGTTTTGTGACCGCCATATTTGTCTCAACAATATAAGCTCCGACAGATGGATTAAATCAGGTAAAAAGGGAAATGTCAAGAGGTGTTTTTGATTGTATATATGTGTGTGTGCGTGTGTGTGTGTGTGTGTGTGTGTCCCCTTTTAAAAGAGGTTTGATTGTGTGAATCAGCAGCAGCCACCCCGGCACGTGTCGCACATTCAGACGACCTCATTCATCCCCAGTAACCCCAAAATCCCTCTGCTCCTTCCCCCACCCACAAACAGACCTCAACCCCCACACAGGCGCTGCCATCAGCAGACTCAGCTGGTGGCTGAGGGAGGATGAGGGGAGGGCAGAGATGGAGCACAGGATGGATGGATGGAGTGATGGATGGAGTGATGGATGGATGGGTGGAGGAGGGGGAGGGCAGGTGCTGGGAGGACATTTAGTGAGCAGCCATTTTTCCCATTGTTTTTTTTTTTTTTAAATTTCCAAAGATTGGCAGCAGAGAGCTGTTACAAAAAGTATGATGGAGGATGAAGAGGAAGAGGGAAGAAGGCAAGGAGGCAGGGAAGAAAATATGAGGATAAAATAGATGTGTGTGTGTTGTGGAAGTAGAGGTCAGAGTGTGTCTGTGTGTGTTTGTGTGTGTGTGTGTGTGTGTGTGTGTGTGTGTGTGTGTGTGTATGTATGTGTGTGTCAGGGGGTGTCAATTAGATATGGAGATCAGACAGAATAAACATCAGGGGGAGACGTCTGGCGGTTATGTCGCCTTGCACCCTCCAGATAAGGCCTGCAAAGCTTTGTGGGTGTCTGCGCGTGTGTCTTTGTGTCTGTGACACAGCAGACGTAACAGACGCAGCACCTTGTTGTTGGCGACCTTTGACCCAAACCAAACCTTGACCCCAGCAGAAGGCAACTGATTTACGTAAGGAAGACAGATGACACAGTTGGGCCTGAAGCCGGTGCTAAACTCTGACCTTTATCCCTCCGGTCCCGACCCAAACAGCATCTAAAGCCACACACCCAGCCCCGTTGACACACGCCGAATATTCAAACAATGAAGTAGGAGAAACACTCCACTTATCCACAAAAGCAATAGAAAATCAATACCATCAAATCACATACATACGCAAGAGAAGCCATTATTATTATGCTAAGTAGCTTACTTATTGTTTACAGGCTGAATGAGACATTCAATTATTTTCTGTCATCTGCTGAGGTTGCGTAAATCACATCACTGTCATTTCAACTAAAGATGTAAGTGCATTTTTTGTGGCATTTACAGTTTGGCAATTTGGTCTTCAGCAGCAATGAACTGGCAAAAAAGAATATAAGATTAAGTGGAAAGATAAAATAGTAAATAGTTGGGTTTTTTTTTTTTTCAAATGCAAATATTCAGTTCAATTTATGATTCATAATAATTGATGCTTCACTTAAAGGGCAATCTAATGCAAGCACTCACAACAAATACACGAACAATTTACTCTCAGGAAAAAAAAAAAACTTTACAATAAAAGACAACATATGATGTTACATACAACAACAGCTTCAGTGATACTCTCATAGGCTTTTTTGACAGCTTGGTCAAGCTGTTCAAGGAATCTTTAATTCTTGAGCTAATTTTTCATTACTGAGTTTGTGATTTCAGCAATCTGAATTTCATGACAACTTGAAATTATTTGCTGTCCAGAAAATTATTGAAAAAGTTGAAATAGGATAAAATAAAATAAATGACATAATTAAAAATAATCAAAGTTAATAAACAATTCAATCCACACAAATAATCCAATACTTTTTTTGTTGATATATAACTTTACTGTAACCATTGTGTTTCATTATCAACAACATGCAGCAAAGTTATTTCAGAGGCAGCCTGGAGTCCGCTGAAGTCAAAACAGTTGACTCAAAACTCAGACGAGCTTTTGACAACTTTTGAAAGGAAGTTCACTTGATGCAACTTAAGTCTTAAAATGTTTTTGTTTCACCTATTTCTTGTGTTACATTATAATGAGCACATAAATAGTTCTGTTTTCCTAACCATGTTTGTTGGCTCTCTGATGCACTCTAGTGGTAAAGCTCCAGAATTTCCACCACGATGCACAAAGCAGAGGGTTTTACTATCAGCACAAACTCATGGATTTACACCAGCAAGTCAAGATTTGCGGTCTTTGTGTACACCTTTACATGACGATACTGATGTCAGTATTAGGTATTTTGGTCATGAGATCACCCAAACACTTTTGAATGATTTGCATCAGATCTAGCTCATTGGGATTGAAGTGGTAAGAGGCATAATTCCACAAATAGACTTGATCTCTATAATAAAATATTATAGTCAGTAATGTTGGCTGTGACAAACCCACGTCAATAAAAATAATGACAACAATATAACTTAATTTGCCTGCAAACTCAAGTCAACATACTAAATTAGGTATGGAAAACTATCTTTTTATAAGCCTAGAAACAAAAACAGACAGAGTATTTTGGGAAATTTATTGGGCCTTACCATGGCACAGTGTACATCAACCTGTATGATACACAAGATCTCCATGTTTGTTTGTTTTTTTCACAAAGATGTCCCTCTGTTGAAACACCTGAAGCATAATTTTAAATTATGTTTGACATTGACATTTACAGTATGTGGTCAGTCTGTGCGTAGTCCTTCACATTAACAGTGAAATAATGCCAATAATACAGTTTAAACAGACGAGTACCACAGTTCGGTGTTGTTCTATGTTCCTTAAACCAAAAGAAAAAAAGTTAAAAATACCAAAAACATATGAACATGGTTTAATGCTAGCAAAAGTTAACATGTTAACAAGTGTGTCCAAATTATAGCATACAGTATATATAAGTATGGCTCTTTATTTGTTTTTTTTGCACAGTCCTACTTAGTGTCCAAAAACAGGTGAAAACTGTAAAAAGAAACATCCAAGCAGGCTTGCTCTCTGAATGTCCACAGAGTACACATGGCTTATAAAACAGGTAACAGTGTTGCCAGTTTGGTTTGATGTTTTCCAACCCAAAAACTGCTCAAAGTCCAACCAACTTGTTTAAAAAAAAGCTAAATTTTATAACTAATATTGTTCTATATAAAAGAATACACTAAATGAGTCAAATAAGAGGCTACATCCTGCAATGCAACTCAAACAATTTTTCACTCCTGCCCTCTGCCAGGGAAAAATAAAGGGACAACTCAACTTAAAAAAATAGCATGTTTTTAATCTGACTTGGTATACCGCTATACAAGCTTTAACAGTATACCAACTAAAAGTGTATGCTTCAAACACACATAAAGATGGAAAGAGAGGAGAAAAAAAAATCTTAATTTCCATGATATTAAAGTGCCAAACAAATAATGGCAGACCATGTGTGTTCTAGGATAGACCAAGAGTGGGTAGTAATAATAGTAAATCATGTCTCCTCTCAGCAGATAGAACAAAAATGATATTATATCATGTTTGCAAGAATCAGAAATCCAACTTATGCACACATTTTTTAAATTAAATGTATTTTATGTATCCTGTCTAATTCTAAACCATCCAAAATTCAGTTCACCTACTAAAGCTCAATTTATCTGCACAATTAAATTTAAAAGTGCCCGTCTGGTTGGAAAACTGTCCAATCTGGCAACACTGACAGGCATTGTTGCAAACAAATCCATAATGTTACAGTATAGAGCACAACATACATATAACATAACAAAACATACATTCAACAAAAACAAAATTACTTTCAAATTACTTTCCATTCACAGTTGTATTCTTGCAAGTTTCTGTGGTGACACAAACGTTCTACAAGTGCAAGTCCTAGTATACGAAGAGGAGTTTAGAAAAAAAAAGTGCTTTGTCCATAAACAAGTGACTGGCTATGTTACAGATAATGTACAACTTTTACACAAATGATATGAAACCATAAAAATACAAAAAAGAAAATTTACAAACATGATTGTAATTGTCTTGACTTGCTGAGATCTTGAAAATTGGACACCTTATATGACAGTAATTGCAGTATTTGACATTTAGAGTTAATCTATTTCTTCATTATAAGCGCATCCTTTTAGTACACTCAAGTGGTTTTCAGTAGCAAGAAAATATATGTATTTATATACTTTTTTTTATAAAAGATAAAGTAAAAAAAGCAGCATATTTTAAAATCTAACTCAGAGCAAATATATTCAGTGTGGGGACTTTGGTAAACAAAACATATTGCTTAGGCATTTGTATGTACAGCGTATGCAGATTTTTTTCTCACATAGTACAGCAAATCTATATTGATACAGCCTAAATGGATATGGGAGCCAAACATTTATTTACTGTGGATGGGCTACAGCACCCTTATCACAGGTAGAAACTGCATATGTACCATAAGCTGCCAGCCGGACACTTCAGTTTTATTCAAAGTGATTAACAAGATCTCTATTGCACACAGCCACAGTTGTCCTCTTTTTCCCAGAGGATATATGCATACTGTAGTTTCACTGTCATCCTTAACAACAGTATTATATTTTTTGCTGCACAAAGCTTTCAAGCTTTATGATAATCCGTGCTGTACATTCCATGACTCTCATTGCCACCTCAGATGTGTATCTGTCGTTGGGAATCTGGGGAAATGGCAGGAGATCAGGATAGCGAGTTCTCAGACTGTCAACACCATAACCTTCCAGGATCTGAACATCATTGGCAAGGCCTGTTAGCTGGGAGTTGTATTCCTCAACTTTCTGAGCCAGAGCAGTTGGTTTCACATCTTTGTCTGATTTTCCTCTGACAGCATAATCGGCAGCTATTAGTGCAAGCTTTGTGGCCAGGTAGCATTTGAAACAAACCCACTCATTGGCATTTTTATGAAGATCATTGCGCGCAGCGGAGTAGTTCGCTCTTGCTTGTCTCAGCCACCTCCGGGCTTCTACAGGGTTTCCAACTGTCTTGAAAGTAGGGGGCACAAAGAAACGATGAGAATGCGACGAACCTGCATAGCTTGTATGATGTTCCCTAAACTGTTGCCTCTCTGACTTGTGATTTGTTGCTTCTTGGTTCCAGGATGAATAAAATCTTTGAAATGAGAACTTCTCTGACTGGAAGCGGGATGATGATGCGGAGTAGGATCTCCTGGAAGCTCTGTCGGTATTTTGTTGATCAGTCAATGATTGTTTCTCCATCCTGTTTATCTCATTCTGTAAGTGCTTAAACACTTCAGTGGCAATGTCAAGATTCTCTGCATTTTTGTCTG
>JAPXVT010000002.1:22248497-22258806 GCA_029823135.1 Acanthurus reversus | reverse complement strand
ACGGGGACAGTATTACTTTTTCATAATATATGAAATGCAACCACAATGCCCATCTAGGTTCAATTGATGAGTTTAAGTTCATTAAACTAGTTAGAATTTCTGAGCTGTTTGTCAGTTGAATGTTTGTGTGGAGGCAGAGTGGGACATCCACTTAACAGATGGCCGGTAGTTCGACCCCTGACTCCCTCAGTCTGCATGTTGAAGTGTCCTTTGGCAAAATATTGTTGGTAAATGAGTCCCTGATGATGTTGGCAGCCTGCCACTTTATGAATGTGTGTGTGTAAATGAGTGAAGCTGACTTGTGAAGAACTTACAGAGAACTTTTTCCATTCTGAAGACTGCAGACATATAACTGCAGTCCATTTACCATTTGAATCTCTCTGCAGCACATGATGGTGATGGAAGACATGCTGAAAGACTTCCTGTTAGGAGAGCACCTGCTCTTGGTGGGCAACCAGGTGAGTAAAAATAATGGGAAAAAATCAGAAACTTTTAACTGTCTACTTCAACTTTTCTGTCCCCACTGAAGATCTCTGTTGAGAATGAGCCACAAGAGCTTTTATCTGCAGAGGCCCAATCATGATCAGTGGTGTGATCCTGCTTTGTGAAATGAGCAGAGTTTAGACTCGTGCTTGCAGAGGACGATCTTCCTCCTTTTCTCTGGGTCTCAAAACAGAAGGTGACACATGTTCACCCTGTTAGAGCCTGAGTTACAAAACAAGCACACTGCACCCTGATGAGCCTCTCTGCGCCCTACATTGATGATCTGCGATGCATACTCTGAGGCCTCGTTTCCACTCACATATGCGTAAGAAGGCAAGTCAGCCAAAAATTCATTCATTCCTGTAAGAATCTCTGTGATATCCGATGTTTTCATGAAACTCCTCCCCTCCATAATATTTCGGTCTGGAATTTGCCTCAAGTACATTAAAATATTAAACTTTTGGCAGTGGATTTCAGAGAGACTGTATGACAGTCTGCTAGCGTAGCTAACAAGCTGCTATAGCTAGCAGGCTATTTACTTCAATTCAGTTGCTCATTTGGATTGTCAGGTAAGTTTGTATAGTTAGAAAGAATGAGATTATAGTTTTAACACATCATGAATCTCATTCTGCTACTGATACGATTCTATCCTTCCATAGAGAAATGCATTTCCTTGCATTGGACACGAGGGGCATCATTCGATCTGCGGACACTAGTTACACGCATAAGTGGAAACGAGGCGTAAAGCACATGTTGCAAGTTTAACCGGGTGTGTCCACGTCCACTTTGCCATTTAGAGAGCTCATAATCTGGGTAAAAATTGAGACACAAGACACAAAGGGGATGGATTTACTCCTTTTTTAATAATTGGGACATTTTAGGTGTGACAAGAATCAGTGTGTCTTCTCATTCTGTTTACAAGTCAGGTGCACTTGAACAGGGCGCATCAGTCTTTAGATGGTGGACATATTCAGTCACAGAAGCGAGGGCTTTAGCACCGAGGAAACAAGGTGAAAGTGCAGCTGAATTTTCTATGGGAACAGCAATCATCACAGTACATTGGGTTATTATGATAAACTCCATGATATCACTGCATGCTGTAATGCACTGATGGGCTATTTAACTTGGTATAGTGCTGGACTTAAGATGTGGTTTTTGTTGGCGTAAAGCACAAAGGCTTTCTGTGATAGCAGTGCGCCAGAGACCACATCTCCTTTGAAGACCAACACCCCTGTGAGTGCACAGGTGAGCACAAGTGCATTTGCTATTTAGATGACATGGGACCTGGACGTGAAAATGACGTCAGTGCGTCAGTGGGAAAATAGCCATGTTACTGTGCTGCACTATGCGCCACCTTTGCGCCGGATGGAAGATAGAGCCCTCTGACTCCACTGACTCACAGCTCACTGTTGGCATATAGAAATAGCTCTTGCTTGGGGGCACCTTGTGCCCCTCAGGTCCAAATGGGCAGAGTTCAGGGAGGAGGAGGAAGGAGGTGAACGTTGACATGTTGTACAAGAAGCCCAGGGGATGTTGTCTGCGTGTGTTTTTGCAGTAATGTCTATGTGTGCACACACACGTGAGAGATACTGAGTGGGAAAAGCTATTTGCAAATTTGGGTGCTTGACCGAGCTTGGGCAAAGCTGAGACATTAGGCGCTGTCAGAGCAGCTTACTGGACATCTGACAGACTGACTGGGAGATTCAGAAGCCACCTCAGAGAGACGACTCTGTGGGAGTCCCAGAGAACAGCCCCTGTCACAACAAAGCACCGTCAAAACTTCGGGGACACACTGGACTCTTACCTGCTCCTCCACATGTGGAACAGACAGCTCTTCATCTCTCTGACACGCTGTTAGTTCCTGATTTTATTAAACTGTGCTTGTTGCTGAATGTTTTATGTTCTTCTGTAGGGTGTGGGTAAGAATAAAATAGTGGACCGGTTCCTGCACCTTCTGAACAGACCCAGAGAATACCTACAGCTCCACAGGTGAGGACGGACTAAGTGTAAACAAGTGTTTTACCCAAAAAACCCTTTGCATTCAAATGTTGAGGAACTAGAAAATCTAACCACCACCACCAAGTCTGAAACATAAATATGTTTTTTTCAGTGTGACCTTGTGAGTGTTTTCGCTGCACCTGCATCCTTAAAGGGGAATTCCAATGTTTTTAAACCTGGGCCCTATTTTTCTTACACTTTTTAGGTGTGTAAATAACTTGTTCCATTAAATGTCTTTTTTTAAATATTCAAACAATCAGAATGCTGGTCTTGTCAAATTAGCCTTTAGTTCACAGACTTTGATGTAAACACTCAATGGCTGTACACGTTATTCAGCACTCACAGCTTCTCTTCTGATATTTAAACCTCTCACTCATAAATTTGTGGTTTATCTCAACCACTCAGAGTTTGTAATTATTGGAATAGCAGAAAGACTTTGGTTTGGTTAGTTTCTTCAGTTTGTTCAATTCAGTTCTTGTGAATCTAACGTGTTTTCTTAAGTTTTCCATGTGTAGGCAGATTAGCTCACAAGTTTATTCAATCATCATCAATTAAGAATTTTTTTTCTTTCACTATTTTGACATTAAGCCTCAGGTAAAGATTTTCTGCTATCCAAACTTGCGTAGTGGCCGATACTGAGTACTGATCTAAGTGCATAGAAATAACAATTCCCTTAAAACAAGAAATGTAATCATAATTTAGTAAAATAAAAAGATTTAAAGAGAACACTCTAAAACAGTAGTGCAGCAAAAACTTACAAACTAAAATCTGGGAAGATCTGATTCTTTACACTACACTGACTAAGCTAACTGGGAAGAAGCTAGGTACTGCTTAGCGGCTATTAAATCACATGGTATCAGATCGATGCACAGACTGGCGTACTCGCCAATACCAGTACGAGCATATTTGGCGGTATCTGAGGCATTTTACAATACTGTATTGGTATCAGAAGAACTCTAGTCTCAGGTTCATTCTGTTATTCTTGAAGGTATCAGTTTTCTCAAACAGTTGCCTTTATCTTCTGTGTCACATTATGATGCTTTTCAGGAGAAGCAGTGACATGTTTCTTTTAAAGTACTTGCAGTTTTCCAATAAGGTGAACAGAATCTATTTAAGGGAGCCAGTTTTCTCATCTAATAGTGTTAAAAACTATTTTGGTCCTCAATAAACTAGGGCATGCTTTACTAGAACAAGGACTTAGCATGCCCATAATAAAGATCTGCCATTTAAAGAAGCCCTTGTTAACTTGGGTTCACTCTTTCTATAAATACCATAATGATCACACCTCAGGGAAACTGGGTCACCCATAGATCGTTGTGTTATGTACTGTTGTTGAGTGTTGAATGCTAATGAAAGTCATCACTTGCGTGTACATGAAGAACTGAAATAAAGCAAAAGCTGACTCAGTTCAGTGGCAGATTCAGTGATGGGCAGTGAGATTAAATCTGTGGTCAAACATCAACAACACATGTGGAAACAACTAGTGTCTCCTCTCAGCCTTCGTGTGTGTAGTTTGTCAAAGTCTTGTGAAAGTCAAAGTGGAGCCGAGCATGGATGTGGCCTGGTTAGTTACTGTAGCAGCAGCTAATATTAGACCAGAGCAGAGACAGGAAGTTCTGTGCATGTGGCTTCTGGGAGCCTGCGACTGAAAGCCTACAGAGATGTGGCTCAGAAAACCACGAGAGCTGCTGCCAGCCAGGAAGGAAACTAGGACAGCTCCTGGGTCACACTGTGGGACATTCAGGGGAGAAGGGTGTTGGGGGGAGGGCCGGTAGGTGGCTTGAAGAGAGAGACGTTCAGGGCAAGAGAGAGGGATACTTTGCATGCCACGAGGTATTCACAGTTATATGTTTGAAGTTAGGGTTGGTTCTGTGTAATCAAATGGTGTTAGGCTAAAAATGCACTGCAGAGATACCAGACATGCATCAGCGATTGCTTTTCTATACTGTACCTGATAACGTGCACCCTCATTCGCACACACGTTCAAACAGGCTGAGAGGCAGGCAAACTGTCAGATACTGAAAAATGAAAAGATCGGGTGATGATAACAAGGGCCGGAGGGCCAAAACATGATCCATTAAAGAAATCATATGTAGCAAGATTGTGTAAGTCTACATCCACTTCACTGCAGCTGTTTTACTTTCCATTATATGCACTCCAAGATTACCAGGGGTGGGAAAAAAAATTAATTTCACTGTAGTTTTTATTGCAAAAAAAGATCTGTTCCTAATGAAAAAAAAAAATATAATGATGAAAATTCTTGATTTCAGGCTGCAGAGGCAAATTTAAGATTGACCTTATTAGGTCACGGATAGCTGCAGTTGGTAACTTTTTCTGACGAGCTAACTAGCTAACATTAGCTGTAGTTTTAAACGCACTGGGAAGCAACTGTACTGCAGCCTCCCCTCCCTATTTTTGCTCCGGCTCGTGTTTTATTTTGTTTGTTGTCTCTCTCTCTCTTTGAAGTCCAGTTTGAACTGAGACCAAACGGTCGCAGGGAAAGTTGCAGCGGAGTAAACTGGTCCGTCTCAGCTCAAGCTCGAGCTGACCGACGGTGTCTTACAGACACTCTGTTGTTGGCAGAGGCGAGTCAGAGCACGGTGAGCTAATCAGTTCACACTGACGTCACCAGGGGAGAGCAGCCAATCAGGACAGGGTACAGAGAGGATCACTATGAGCAAATGAAACAGAGCGATAGGATTTTTGCCAATCCTGAATACAGAGGCATGATGGGAAAACACAGAGATCTCACCATACACTCAGACCACGTCACTTACTAACAGCTGTCTGTGGGTATTATGACATTATTTCCATATAGAACACAAAAAAGTTATTGATGTTTACCCAAAAGTTACCAACTGCAGCTTTAAGGCCTCTTTAAACTGATATCTGATATATCAGAGTTAAAACAAAAGGATTTTTTAAACCTGGAATATGAGTGAATAAAACTTCACATTTAAGAGTACTCTATAGAGCAGTTTAGCACCTTCTTGTTTTGTTTTTGTTTTGTTTTTTTTGTCTGCAACTTTGATGTTTGATTCAGTTTCACAGCACCCATCAGCATCATTCACAGCTCCCATAAACCCTTTTTACACTATATAATAGACACTTAGAGTCCAACTGGTGAACAATATAAAGTGTGTTAGTCTCTAAAAAGCCAGATATTTTTCACAGTAGTTGGTAGAAACAGCAAAAATAGAGCTGAAGGGAAAGAGAATATTGCACCAAATAAATGCTAATACTGCTACTGCTAATAAGTCCACTAGGTTTGTTTGCTTTTAGCTAGCAAGTTCACCATATAAACTTGAGAGGGTTAACATATTTAAAATTGCTTACAGCTGGTTCTGACCAACACAAATGCATTAATGCCACTTTAAAGACTTGAGAAGACAGCCTAAATCTTTTGACTGCAGTTAACACAGAACTGAATTTGGTTTGGGGATTTGCCTTCAACAGTCACCTGGAAAATAGTTTTGCTCCTGATCAAACTTCCCACTTTTACTTTGCACTCAACCCCCAACTTGCAAATTCAGAGACTGTTTTTATTGCAGTAGAGGGGGAGGCAGTTGTAATGGGGTGGGGTGTGGGGGGGGTGTCACACTTCAACATGCAGCAGATGCCACTGTGACACACTGACATATACACGTTCAGTATGCAAGCGCTGTTTATTCAGAGCGTTAACTTGCATGTGATGACATATCCACTTTGGGATGATACATAAGTAAGTGCAGCATTTGTAGTGCAGATACTCAAAGTTAACAATGGGCACCAGAGCAAACATACATGCACATTCCATGCAGTGGGGGTAGGAAGGAGCTGTAGGAGGGGGTTGTTTGTTTTGTTGCCCTGAGCCTCCAGCCTTTCCATGGCCTCCGGCTCTGCAACCTCTACGGCCGGGAAGGATCACTGATTACAATCAACACTAATCCCTGATACACTAACAACAGATATTCTAATCCCCGCTGTGACAATCCTCTCTAAACCTGATGCGCGATGTTGGACAAGGTGAGCCCGAGTGATTTATGACTCAGGAACAACCAGTGACCTGCGGTGTTACAGACAATAAACCGCTGACTGAGAGCTGCTGTTTAGATTTCACCAAAAGGTAAACATCTTAATTCATGTTAATGGACTTCGGATGTGCTTCGGAAGTAACAAAAAAACTATTCTTTCAGGGTGAAACCAATTGCCCATAACTTGGGTAACGGTAGCTGATGGACTTGAAGAGGAAAAAGTGGTTTCAAGGTGTCCTGTGTTTGTGCACACATCAGTCACAAGGCAAATGCTTGCTCAGGAGCTTGTCACCGACACGCTTTAACCTTGACTGCCAGACAACACATAATAATAATGTATTGTTGTTATGAATAGCACAAGACACAACCTATAGGCAGCCTCAGGAAGTAAGATGGCATAGTTTAGTGGTGTGCTATTTTTATTTTATGGTTCAATACATATTTGCTACTGCAAGGACTCATATTGACATGAGAGGAATTTATTGTCAACACAGACAGGAGACATTTCTGTGACCACAAAGGACAAGCCTTTGTTGAACTCAGCTTGAATTTGAGCCAAAGGATCTATGCGCTCCTCCTCTCTAACCTTGCTCAAAGGCACAAAGAGCAGCTGTGACTGACCAGCATCGAGCCACACTGAATCCTTTGATCGAACGGCAAAGCTGAACCAGCACCGTCAGGACCAAGAAAATCAATAATTGTTTACACTTGTCATAAAAAGTCCATTAGCCATCTATCCTCATAGTCTCTTCAATACTTTCCAAACATGATCTTTAGTGGTCAGAGAGGCCACACGTGAGCAAAGCACATATAAATTTTGCATCATGCAACACCGGGAACTGCATTCAGTACCTGCAGTTAATAATTTAGCACATATGCCAGACAGTGATCTTTATGATAGCCAGTGTTAAGAGTAGGTCTTATCAATGATTTTTCCACTGTTTGAGAGTGTTACAACTACTCTGACAAAGTAAACTGTGGTACAAACTATACGAGAACGGTACAAAAGTTGTCAGATATACTGTTAGAAGACGTGGGCAGCTTTAAACCTTAGTTAACAAAATTTCAAGCTACAGACTGGATCTGGACTTTAACAAAACTGGATCACTGATCTATGAAAACTGGAAATTTATCCATTAATAGAATTACGATTTAAAGGTTCCTTGTGAATTCTGACCACTAGTAGTGGTCACTCAGTGTTTTTGTTTTATTGAGTGTAAACATTGCATATTATACTGTTTGAAAGTGTTTTTTAATGTTTTGTGAGGATGGAAATGGAGTCAAAGCATTTGTTAGACTTTAGGGAATACACACAATGAACAGGAAATAGGACATTTTAAACTTAAGGGTCCTCTTTGGAACAAAAGTTATTTTACATTGGAATTCACCCACATGCATTGTATTTATGGTGTTGAATAAATTTCCACTCTTGATTTGCCAATTTTGAATTTCAATCAGTTTTATCAGTTTATATCAATTTCAGTGAATAGCACTACAGAGGTTAGAAGCTCCACAGTGGCACTTTCGAACAAAATGGGTCTGGCAGCAAACCCTTTGCACCGTGTTTCAAAGAATGACCTTCTCTGTCCAGAAATTCAACGCTGAGTATAAATCTGATGAGCTCCTTAGTCCCCCCCCCAACACCCCCTTTAATTAGTCCTAATTACCATGGGATTAGAGTGATTTAAGGGTGTCGCACAATGCACAAGAGAGTGCAGCACACTTTGCAATTAGAGAGGAAAGGCAACAACATGTCGGATCAGATTGTACAGGCAGAGGGAACTAATGCAAAGTGATGTGACGCAGCTTAACGTGCAGTTTCACATGAACCGCTAGTCTTCAGCTGTGTGTACTCACCACCACGATGTAGCGCGGCCGGTACTGGATGGTGCCAAAGAGGCCGAGGATGACAATTATGATGTGGAAGAAGTTGGCAAGGATCGGGGCCCACTGGTAACCCAGGAAGTCAAAGACCTGTCTTTCTAAAGCCAACACCTAAAGGGCAAGAAACAAAGAAAAAAGAGACATATGTTATCAGGTTGACATGTTCTGGGAGCAAACCACCTCTCCTGCTGTGATGGAGAGCTGTGAGGAACGTGCTGGAGTTGCCAGAACAACACAGAACGTGAAAAAAGTCCCAGGAAAATGGCAGCCTACATACACACAATGGCAACTCAACATGTAGCGCATGTAGTTTATTAAAGACGACATCCTTTCACCTTACAGCCGCTGGCCAACAATCCTACACTGAGCGAGTCCACATGAACAGCTTGAGTGTTTAGCCTCCGACTGTGGGAGCGCCCAGAGGTGAAGACTGGAAGTTTTATAGAACAAACAATGACAGATTTATCGATTCAACCCCCTGCTGAGCTAAAGAGGTGCTCACCATTTCCAACCTTCCTGCCAATGGCCTCCAGGAATGAGAAAGGTCTGGGAACTTTATGAGAGGCGAGGGCCTTTCTTAACAATACCACTGCAGTGAGCTTAGGCGCTTATTAACATCTGCACGTGTGTGCGTGTGTGTGTGTGTGCATGTATGTACAAACAACATGCACACACACACACAAACATGCATTGGGAAGCAAAGTTAAACCCTCTGCAATGAAAAGACTAATTCCACTTTTTTTTCCCATACAGGCTCACACTTTCCTCTGCTGCTTTTACAGCGGTCTCAGGCCAAATCTTTTCACATAAAGATTGATTAAATCATTACATGCTTTTTCTTTTTGTTTCCCTCTCTCTCTCTCTCTCCCCTCCTTTTACCTGAGCTCTTTGCCTGCAACATTTTCTGCAACAGCAAGAAACAAAACAAAGCAATTTGAACCTTTAAGACAGTGAGTCCCTATTTGCATCAACTCAATTAGCATTCCATTTGGGGGAAAATTTGTGTCTGCATGTGTGTTTGTGTGCACATGTGTGTGTGTGTGTTGGGGGGGTGGGGTGGGGGACTGCGAACCATTTAATTAGAATTCCATTGCCAATCCAATTCCATTCCATTCCCAGTGTGTGTGTGTGTGTGTGTGTGTGTGTGTGTGTGTCTCAAGCAACGATGTGTTTCCTTGTGTGTCGACATGTCATTTTCAGCCAAGCGCTTGAAGATGGATGAGGGTGAGAGGAACCTCGTCTCTGCCGCAATGATAGAAACGCACCACCGAGCACGTTCACGCAAACACACCGACACACACGCAACACACCCGATACACAGCCGTGGACTGCTTTTCTTAATGTAATGGAAATGTTACCAGCAACACGATGAGACATCGTGACAGGCAGGGGAGGGAGATGAGTGATAATTAAAAATGAACACTTTTTCACACGGGGGGGCGAGGGCAATAACTCCGCAGACAGGGTGTGGAGCAACAGAGGGTGGAGTGAATGAACTGTAACCTGCACAAAGCATTATCACACCAAAGTCAGAGAGGAAGAGAGAGAATGGCAGAAGGTTTGAAAATAATTCGGAAAATATTAGAAAAGAGAAGGCCAAAAAAAGAAAAACACACAAGTTGAGAGACGAGAGAAAATGCAGAGAATCACAAATGACATATTCTTAAGTAGAACGACTGAGCGCCTTCCCTCTTAATAACCTCTGTCTATCCCCTGGATAAAAGGGCTGAAGGAAAATGAACAAAGTCAAAAAAGTCGTACGTCTCCTGGTTGGCTCTCGGTCGGGGTTAGGGAGCTCAATAAAACCCGGCGCA
This sequence comes from Acanthurus reversus, assembly GCA_029823135.1. Taxonomy (NCBI): domain Eukaryota; kingdom Metazoa; phylum Chordata; class Actinopteri; order Acanthuriformes; family Acanthuridae; genus Acanthurus; species Acanthurus reversus. The sequence goes on along the minus strand of JAPXVT010000002.1, from coordinate 22,248,614 downwards.
GGAGGACATCAGCGATGATAAGGTGCAGCAACACTGCAGTTAAATTGGCTTTGGGGCTTCCAGGACTGACCCTTTTTAAAATGACCACATTCTTGGGGTTTTTTTTAATCAGTTGTG
>JAPXVT010000002.1:22212409-22222745 GCA_029823135.1 Acanthurus reversus | reverse complement strand
ACTATTCAAAGAGGACTATTTTTAGCCGTAAATTAATACCTGTTACATGATACGGTAAATATTTGACCACAGCAAAACAGTGTATGTTCAGTACCCAGCTCACTGGTGTGTGACTGATGTTTTTTTTTTTTGACAAGTCCATAATGTGATAATGCTTTATCAGGTTTGGATAAAACAGGCAAATATGATTAGTAGGGTTAATTTTGCCCAATTGTGCGTTAGGCTCTTCTCATGTTATTAGTTGACAAAACAGAGAACTGCTGAATTTTTCAGAATCTTGCACAACAGTGTTTTTTTCATATGAAACTGTGAACCAGATGCTTGACTAGTGTTCATGTCCATACCTTCAGAGTGCCTCCCTTCACCATAACCTTCTGTCTGTCTGGCTGAACTCCTGTCAGGGCAAAGAGCTGAGCCTTGAAAACCATGGGTGGTTCCTCAGTGTTCAGCTCTACTGCATCAAACTTCTCTTTGCCCCATTTCACATTAACTGAAAGAAACGGTAGACACCCACTCGTTAGCTCCCAAGGGTGAGCGGTCATAAGCACCATGATTGTGTCAAACTTCTGCCATGTATGACACAGCATCTAATAAGCGCAAATACTCCATGGGCTCAGACAGCTAGAGTCCAACTGACTGTTGAGCTTAAAGCACAAAGTGAAAGATAATATACAGTTACTGCCAGTGTAATGAGATAGAACGACTGACTGGACACTTTGGAAACCCGTATAAGATAACTGTCATGTTAAAATGTTCTATTAGCATTACCGCTCTCCATAACTACAGTCAAAAGCTTAAAAAGTGTACAATCATGATGTGCCTACTAGGTTAGCAAGGCTACCTGTGCTAATAAAAGGCGTGATGCTGTTCATTTCATACAGATACAAAATTAGACACGCACATGGCTTGAAATAGCAAGTATGCAACTACAGTGTCTGAGTTACGCTCAGAAACAGTGGCTTTAAATAATAACTTAATATTTAATTTTCAGAATTGATCTGCGACGTTGGGGAGTATTATTGTATTATGACACAGGTTCTGTCTGTTAGGGTGCATGTTTGGCTTAAATCAAGGCTGTCTGTCTTGAAATGACGTAATTGCTAAGAATAGAAAGCAGTATTAATAATCCTTTCCACTACTTAAGATCTAAATCAGGCTGTAATGATGTTCTCACCTGTAATAAACAACATAGTGAAACACTCCCTGCTGCTGAATGTGTGGGTGTGTGTAGAACTTCTACAGCAGGCTCAGTGCATGTAGATGAATGAAATCCACTTACTATGCAGCAAGGGTTCCCATAGCCGGTCTGTGCGTATGTGTGTGTGTGTTTGTGCGTGTGTGTGTCTATGTGTCTATGTGTGTGTGAGTGTGTATCTCACCTCATTACACTCATTGTGTTGACTTAAGCAGTAGGGTCACCCCTGAGGCCCGTTCTCCTGCCTTATTGAGGAGTGATGCCCTGAATTACAGCACACTCGCTCTGATTGCAGGAGCACAGGAGCACATGAGGAGAAGCCGTCCTGCTTAAGTTCTCCTCTGTTCGTTTGAAATCATATTTGAATGTGACGTATTTTATCCTGGCATGGATAACACAGTATGGTGTGAAGCTGTCCCCCAATCAGTACAAGTGTGTTTTGTTGAGAGGTGCTTAACTTTCGGATCTCCCATATTTCAAATTTGCGACGGAGCTCCAGCTCTGGTTCGTATCCCGGGCAATTATGTTCACAGCCTGCCCACGCACACTTTATACAGGAGCTCCTCTATTCCTGGTTGTTCTACAAACTGACAAAAAACCCTCTCTCCCTTACAGCCTGTGTACTGCATTTCTCCTGAGGCATTCTCAGTATTCTCCCTGTGTATGTATTAAACATCAAGCATGTCGAACTGAAGGCGCGCGCGGCCGAGCACTTTAAGGCAGAGTCAGCCTTCTGCGGAGGGTGACAGAACAGTCAGATGGCCCCCACAGGGCAGAGAACAATTCCTCCTGCTGATGCACCCAAGGCGACAGGACTGGAGCACTCCTTCCTCCTCCACCCTCCCTCGCCTCCTCATCCACCATCATCCCTACCTTCCTTCATCTCAGAGAAAAAACACACTCTCCGGGGTTCACTTGCACACCTGCACCTTGTCTTCTGTGTTCTAGCTACCAGTATCTCCCTTTCATCTCCCTCACTTGCATACGTATGTTCTCTTTATAATAGACACAATTGAAGACATGCAGCAAAAAAGTTTCCCACGCTGGACTAGGCTACCTTTTTTCATCCACAATCATGATTTCTTGTTGTCAGTATCACAGTTTACATAAGTACACTGCTAATCTGTCCTACTCACATGCACTCAGTTGTGTCTTTACTGTATATGAACAGGGAGGGCAAAAAATTAGAAAAACCTCTCAGTATAATGTAGTGCAACACAATACTACCTTTCACTATGACGTCAGGAATAAATGAATAATTTGATCAACACATTTCCAACAATTTTAACAACAAATAAATATTTTAAACTTCATTAAAGGGAAATTTGAGGCAATGCTGTTTTATGGAATCGCTGTAGATGCTACATGTGTACAATAAAGTGGCTACTGAGTGTAAAAAGCCTTTCTGTCCTGTCATGTTAACGCTTTTGGAGAAACGCAGCCCTACCTTACACTGCAGCAGCCAGTAGCACCAGCAACAGCATTATATCGCCGCCCTTGGATTGGGGGACAAATAAATTACACAACTCGATGTCACACAGTGGTTCCTGTTACGTTAATGAAGTGACACTCCCATCACTGGACAACCGTGTGGCTTTTTGCTGGATCACCTGATTTGGTCTGAATACAGCCACATTCTTAAAGTCCTATTATGCTCGAAATATTTTCAAGTTTAAAGCAAAGCAGATAATAGAGGTATTACAGTTACGTACAGAATCTATGGAAATCTGCAGAAAACTGCAGGAAATTTATGAAAAGAGCGTGGATCTCTAGACGGTTTTGAGGTTAGTCCACACTTTGTGCACACGTAGTTATGGGCAAGTACACAGAAAAAACGCAGTGTGCAAATTGGCGTGATTAAAGCAAGACATAACATGACTCGCTGCAAGAGAAACACAGTGTTACGGCAGTGTGGGAGAGAGTTTTGTGTATTGTATATGTAAATAATATTGCATTTTCAGCTCCTCGTTGGTCTAGTCTAGAAGGTAAATAATCAGACATATGATGACGTTGCTGTTCGAACTAAACTTGTAAGTTTTTCAGTACTCGGCGGCTTGATTTAAATTCTCCTTGAAGCCTAAACATTGCTAGAAATGCTGCTTACTGTTGTAGGTACAGACTTTTTCAAGAAAGGATGTAAGTCAATGGGAAACAGAGATTTTAAACTGTCAAAGCTAACGAAACTATCCTCCTTTTCAAATAAACACTCTCTTAAACACTAATATTTCCCATCACATGCGTCGTTCACGTCATTCTGTCTCACACACAGTCATGCCCTCTTTCTCATAGGTTTCACACACACTGCTATTGTCGACAGACGTTGAAAAACACATTTTCAGTCCTTTACACGCCATCATTTTCTCTTATAAATAATGTAATTCTTTCTTATACACACTACCATCCTATAATATACAGATTGTATGATGGTGTGTCTGTCAGTGAGAAATGTGTTTATCAGAGAGAACAGGGGGTTTGCTTTACATTTTGAAAATGTCAGTCATTGGCGGTGGCCTTTGCTTGTTTGCAAAAGGTGCAAAAGTGTGATGTGAGCTTTACAGATCACAGAGTAAATGGTCCGTGAATCCTCACAGTGTGTATGCACGCATGTGTGTGTGCATGTCAGCTGTGTGCATAATAGCTCAGGGATCGGGGGGCCGTAGATTGGCCAGTCAGCCAGACAGATGTGCCCAGGCCAGGACTTGGAGTGCAGGGCCTCAAACTGGCCTGGCTGCCACCCAGCATTAGTGCCATGGATCCGAGACCATAGAGCTCAGGGCACCAAAATCCACTGTCTGCATAATATGCACTCAATTATTAATGCTGTGTATAGGGCAATAAGAGGCATTTCAGAGGCCGAGGGAGGAAACACGGAAATGGGCACTAAGGAGAGGAAGAGTGAGGATGAGTCAACATGATTCAAGTATTTGAACAGTGTTCTTTCTTATTTTTGTGTAACCCAATGGTGAGCTCAACCTTGACACATAATACTACATTTAAACAAATTAAAATTGTCATAGCAACCACGGATTAAAATACTGATGGCACAACGTTGGTGCCTCTCTTTTCAGAAACATGAAAGGAAAAGGACACTGAATAGTTTGTTGTCCATCTCAGAGTCACTATCTTTTTTTTATTTTACATTCTATATATTTCACATAATCATACAGAACCCTCCTGTTAAGTTCATGGCTAGTTTATTATCCTTCCTCTCAGTTTGCACTTAATACATTCAGGCTAGGTGCAGCGTTGCAGTAGCTTGCCAGTGGAGTAGGGGCACTGTAATCCAGAAGTATTAATTTATGTCTTGGCAGTATTTAAGAAGAAATGTCCCTGAACACAACTTTATACAAGAGCAAACACAATAAATAAAACAGCAAGAACACTAAGTAATTGCACAGTTATTTACAGTTACTACAATCATAATTCGGAAACGTGAAATGATGTTTTTTTTTTTTCTAAACATTGCAGTCCCATTATGTAGAAAACATTCTCCACTCTACCATGTTGCAGCCAGACCACGTGAACTGAGAGAAAACACGCGCTTGTCTCGAAGCTTGTGCCTGACATCCTATCAACTGTTTTAAGACAGTTTGAAACCTTTCAAGGTCTCAGCAGCAGGTGAAATTTGAGTTCAGAATTATGGTCCCCACTGAAGAAATGCTCTCAACCTTCAACTCATATTTGGTGTTACCAGTGCTCTTAGATTTAGTAGCCTTGGGGTGATGGTGTATAAAAACCCCTTTCATGTGTTTTCAGTAATCATGTATCACAGTCGCTGCCATTTGTGCCTCTTGTGAGCAAGTGTTGGTGCTACTGCGGCCCCATGTTTTGCCCCTTGTGTTTCACTAATACATTCCCGTTGTAGAGCTAAGCCTTAAATTTCCCTAAAAATTGTTACCCAAGCTAATTATCATTTCCTGGTGCTTATTATAAATAGCCTCAGGAAATTAGGCTATTATGGACACTCACCTCTTGTTCTCAAAGTATTTCCAAAACCCTAGACGATTCCTCCAACCATCAGTAAGAAAAAGTTTTCCAACTTTAGCAAAAGGTTTTTACATTTTTTTTAACCAAGTTGTGCCTTTGTTTTCCTCCTCATTCAAACGGTTGTTGAAAACAACATATTTCTCAGTTTGTACATTAACTAAAAATGCAAACTTTTATTATCAGCTATATTGCTGTAGATAAATGTTTTGTCCAATATTTTATAGTTTTGCACAGAACATCTCATTCATATTTTGCTTGTTTTTCCCAAAAAGAGTCAGGACATAATGTTGTTATCTGGCTACCTGGATTAGGAAATGTAGGCTAAATAACAACACAAACAGATTAAAAATCTTTTTTGTTGTTGTTGTTGTTGTGCATTATTTTTTAAATCCAGATGATTTGAATAATCTTTGATGCCAGGAGATCAACAGTGTTTATTTGGAAAATCTTTTTTTATTGTTATTATTTGTAAAATCAGAAGCTTAGCCATGTGACTCAGATGTAATTGCAAACAATAGCACCTGGAAGACTCAGCAAATTCATTATAGCTGTAGACAAGATAACCAAAATAATGTTCAATATAAATCTTATGTCAGAGAAGGCAGAGTCAAAACATGCAGATGCAGATGGCTATTGCCTGCTTGGTGTGAGGTGCACATAGACAATTCTTAGTAATGTCAAATCGATCTTTTCATTATTATTAGCCTCAGGAAATGTGACTTCGCGTGACCTTTTTCAACACTGTCGGCTGTTGGACTGTTCCACTGTGTTCTTAGTGCCGCAGTGCAAAAGCCTCACAGCCACAGTGCAGTGGGGTTTTTTCTGTATTTACGCTGAAAAAAGAGGAGACAGTTTTGTTTTTCATTCTTAAAGTTGGAGTTTGTCATTTCTTGTGGGTGGAGAAGTGTTTATACCAACAACAGTTTAATCTGCGCAAACAGAGCGAATCATCTGGGTCTCATTAGCGGAGACAGGATGCTCCTCTCCGTCTTCTGCTTTGTGTTTTATGCAGTTAGAGCGGCATACTTTAACAAAAACATTGCCAGCTTTTGCTTTAAGGATGGTGTGTGTGTGAGCGGGTGGGGGGTGGGGGTGGGGGGGGTCGTTACATAACCACTTTTCATGCTTTGATTTGGGTTGAGTGTCAAATGAGCAGCTCACTTCCTACAGGTGTTCTTTAAACTTTGCCTCAGACTTCTAGCAAGAAAATGTAATATCAGATTCTGTCTGAATACACAGAGTGGCAACGCATGAGAGCAGTAATATATGTATCACTCCTGAAACCCCCATCATCAGCGAGCAAACATGACTGCAGTTAATAATGGACCTATTGCATCAGCACACGGAGATGATTCAGTGATGCCATCATGCGCAGCAGCCCGTCTGAAACATAAAAAGCTTTTTGTGTGTGAATACCTCAGCAAGTAATAATGCAAAAAGAGAAAAAATGCAAATCATGACCCATCCCTAGTTGTGACTAAATACATTTTATTGTATGGTTATGAACTGATTATCAAGCCAAGTCACTTATTAGAACTAAAAAGGTGAGTTGATGAACATGATAAGATGAAATACAGTGTGTGTTTGGCATACAGGTGTGTTTCTACAACTTCTTAGCCATCTGTCTGTGTTAATATATTAACCGCATGCATATTTTTGTATGTTTTGGCACCGTTGTGGCATTAACATAAATACAAGGTGTGCCATTCTGCCATAAGTGTCTCTTCCTGTTTGAGATGCAGACAGCCGGTGCAGGCAGTGTCTGCGCTAGTGGGCGAGTTCACCTTTGCAACAGTAACTGTTTATTGATTCCTCTGACAGTCACACAGGTGTTAGCGAAGGAAAATCAGCCTCTGCACTCAGAGTGCGCGAGGACAGCAGGGCGTTCATGCTGAGTCTCGTGTTTATTTATTCATTAACAGGCGGTTTGCCCCTCGGCTCTGCCTCAGAGGACTGTTTTCACCTGTTTCACCTCCTGAGGTTTGAGATAGCGCCAGGTTTGGAATCAGATCTGTCTTGGTTGTGCAGGATCGCACAGATGCACACGTACAGACACATACACAGTGGCATCCACCTCACTTTCATGCCTGCCATGAATGAGTGAGACTGTAGGGACAGTGAGAGCTGGAGGAAGAATAAAGGGTGGAGTCGAGGACTCCTGGGACCGTGGCAAGGCAGATCCTATATTGATTGGTTTAGTAAGAGAATCCTCCGGCTTTTAGTGCTGCTGCTTAATAAGAGTGGCTTGTGGAAAGAGAGATCACATCATCTGAACTCCACTCCAGAGGCTGTCTCCGGCTTTAAAGAGTAGTTCACAAAAATCAAAACATAAGCAAGAGGGGGCTAATTCATTTAGATTATGGGTTTTGGCTCTCAAGAACTGTCAAGATTTTGGAATATCCCTTTACACAAGGACCGGCATTAAAAACACTGGCTTGACATTTTCTCCGCGAGGTTAGTCAGACTGCTCCGTTTTTTAGAAGTGAGCTAAAGGTCATAAACTTTATGTTGCAACACCAGATGTTGAGAACGTGATCGCAGGTGTGTGATCCTTCCCAGTCGAAACCCAAGCAGCCAAAACTGTGCATGTACTTATCACATAGCTCATGGCGGAATCAAACAGAATCACTCTCCAGATCTTGCACTGGGTTCGTGTGCTCGTCGCAGCGTGGATGTTGTGGTTGTTTTGCACTGACGTAGTCTTTTTCTTTTTTGCTGCACATACCCTATCTGTCGATCTTAGTGTTAAGTCAAGAGCCAGGCTTCAGAGAAATACTAAACTATTTTAGGAGGCAGCGGATTGTGTTAAGATAGGAAGTGAAGTGACACAACTGGGGTTGAGATTTCTTCTTGCCTGAAAACCTTGAAAATGTCTTTATTTAGTACCTCGCTCCCTCGACACCTTGCAGATTGCACCTAGCTACCGTCAGATAACGGGAAGCTGCAGAGGGAAGCGGCAAATCAAAGCCTGCAGATGCACAACCACCTCACTGACAATTCCTCTTTTTATTTTGAAATGACATTTTTAATCAGGAAGTCTTCTATCTCTATACTAAGGTGTTTTAATCCTTTTGTAACTGCTGAAAAAGCTATTTTTGTCATCATTATGACATTTTATTGCATAGATTATTAAATCTGAAGGCTGTTACCAAATAACGTGACTTTGAAGAGTGTGGAACGTGTGATTCTTTGTATATTACTGAAAGAAGTGCAGGGACTATTTTGGGCTGTTTTTGATGATTTAATTTTATTATTTATGTATTCACCTCCACATGAAAGAGAGCTGAGGTCCCAAGTGGTCTCTCTCTTTTTCTCTCTCACACACTTCTCTTCTCTTTCATGCAAACACACACACACTCACACACACAAATCCATATTTATTTAGCCATTTGCTTCCATTTTCTTAAACGACTGTCATCACTCTCACTTCTTTTCATATTTTATTTGGGTGTTTTCTATTGATAAGGTCCATACACCTTCACCGTCCTTCTGTCAGAATCGAGCCAATACACTGAGTTCCAGTGTAATCTGACACATTTGTGTGTATATGCACGCGCTGTTCGGTGTGTTTGCTTGTGCTGGCGCTTGTTTAATGAAAGCACCTGCTGTGTTTGTCCCCTTCGCTCACCCATCTGATCGATCGCAAGCCGGGTCTGTCAGCATGTTTGCTGTCATGGAATCTCTGTTAACCCAATTAAGCAAACTGTGCACTAACCCAATTAGCAGAACCTCTGCACTGTATTAACTGGATTCACTGTCACACACACACGCACACACAAACAGACACGCACATTTCACTGGAATCAAATGTGCAAGGCCAGCAGGTCAAACACCAAATGAAATCACAGCTCATATGATTTGATTCTTTCATACCGAGCAGCAAAGCCTGTGAAATATTCATGAAGTTTATTCTTTTGTCCTTCTGTGTCTTCATCAATGAAATCACACCACTGTGTCGATTACTAACATAACCACATGCATAGTCCATCTGCACCAAAGCACTTAATGTAGAATCATGCAACAAGCTGATGCTTTTCTTTGTTGTAAAAGAAAGTAAAAACTGAATATTTGTTGCTCAACAACAACAAAAAAAAAGACATTTGATGATGTCAACATGGACTGTGGGAAATTACGAATAGTATTGTTCTAACATTTTTAAATCAAAACAAACCATCAAGAAAAAAAAAGACAGATTAGTCAATAATTAAAATAATCTGTAGTTGCAGGCCTTATTTCAAGGACGTAACTATATCTGCATGTAAAACCTATGATACTGAGTCAAATTCAGATGCTAATTCAGAAAATCGTGTACAGTACATTGAAGCCTACTGTGTAGGTGTATAATGCTTTGAAAACGCCAAAAATTTTAACCACCATTTGTTCTTTTCTCGGGTCTGACTGATATGGGATTTTTGGGGCCGATGTCAATACCGATATTGGGGAGGAAGAAAATTCCAGTATCTGATATATGAACAGTTATTGTTTGTGTATATTAACATCTTTTGAGTGTGGTTATTGTGACAAAGATATGTAATGGAGGCAGGACATCCCACATTTTAACAAACTTTATTCCAAACATCAGTGCGTTGAACAGTAAATAGTTCACTTATTAGACAGGAAAAATTAACCATTTTTAATTACTAGTCCAAGCGTTTTTTCAGGCTTTTAAAAAAACAGTTTTACTATCAGAACATATATGCTGATATCAGTATATCCGGGACAGGCCAATATGTACTAATAATATCAGCAAGCCTGAACCTACTCTTTTCTGTTGAATTTCACCAGTTGTTAAAAATGCATCCTTTCCTGTTTGGTGAATCTGGTTTGAACAGTCGTGAACTGGATTGTTGTGAGCTGTAGTGAGAACGCAAAGCAATGAGCCTGAGTAGCAACACAATGACAGTCGGTGCACACACAGTAAATATGCCTTTCTTAGCATCTAACATCACTCTACCAAGCAAATAACAAAAACTAATCATATTCTAATATGTATGTAGCTCTGGGCTACAACCACCATGTATTATTTTCAGTGCAGCATGCAGCAGGCATTTCAGCTGGGTCATATTAGTCATCTGTGACTTCTACAGTGTCAGAGGCTGGGAGTAGTGTAATGGATGAGCAGGCGTAGTAACTTGGCAGTAGCAGTGCAAGAGT
>JAPXVT010000002.1:22151402-22163153 GCA_029823135.1 Acanthurus reversus | reverse complement strand
TGCTACCCTTCTTTCACACCATTTTCAATCACAGACACATCTGTGCTCGGGACATTCTTTGATATTCTGTTAGGCATACTAACATGAACATACAGAGTGTTTCACACAGAGGATGCCGAAAATGCATCCAGGGACAGGCCGAGTGGACTGATAAGTGATTATGTAACAGTAAAGAGGACTGGGAGAGGCAGGAGGCGGCGCCTAAATAACTCTTTCCATCTTTTTAAACAGCTATTGGCTACTGTCTTTATCAAGACACTGGTTGTTTGTCAGGAGGCTTTTACTCATTAACAGAACTCCCGGTGGCAATACAGTACAAAAACAGAATAAAAACTAAGCGGCCTTTCAAACCACATGAAACATGATGACTTTTGTCTGAGCCTCTGAACCAACGCTTCTAGAAATGTTTGATTACTGCACTTTTAAACTTAGACGGTAGCTCATTTTAGTTAACCAACAAGGCAGGTTTCAACTGCTGATGGTGTGGTTGAGGCACAGTGTGCTGAGGTTTTGTTAACATAGATGCTTCTTTCCTTCCTTCCTTTTCTCATCATCACGTGAACTTCACGTGCCACTGGTCATGTATGTGAGGGAGTGTCTCAGGGGAGTATGCAAGACTGAACATGCTTTTAAACCGGAGTGATGTTGTGCTCACTTCTTTGTGTGCGCGCACGAGTGTGTATACACCCACAACAGACCTCAGGGTCCAGGCCTCAGCCAGATTTTAAAAATCTCCTCTCCCAACATGTTGACGGCTATCTCGGCACAGTGCTACCACAATAACAGACTCTGAACTGACGCTCTCTACAGCCACTGAAAGACATTGCATAACATTATATAACTGTGTGGTCATATTAGCCAGACCTCTTTGTTGTTCCATCGACCTTTCAGATTAATTCCATGTCTTTACCCTCAGATTGGTTTTTGTTTTGCAGTTGATGATGAGAGGCTCTCCTCTCCTCTCCTCTCTCACCACGAAACATGCAGCTTTATTCCATTTTCACTTTCTGGTTTACACTTTTTTAGTTTTCAGTCATATGGTGAATTGCACTGCAGTTCTTTCTGCTGTAAGAGCAGTTTGCATTGTACTGTAAGTGCCATGCAGACTCACGTATGGTGCTTTAGTGTGAGCAATTTCACCAAGTTTCATGGTTGTGCTACACTCCCTCACACTTTTGGACTGTTGTGCAGTGGCGGCTATTTTTTCTCCAAGTAATGGTCACTGTGGTGAGTTTGTGCTTGACATCCAAGTACGTGTGTGCACATTTGTGTATGTGACCCATTGTGCATTTGCTGCACTCTGTGCCTTGGTTTGACTAATGTCAACAAAGCCATTTATTTTCATTTGCTTCCCACTAGCTTGGGAAATACTGCCATTGTGTTACAGGATTAAATGTGTTTAAAAAGAACTTAGCCACAAACCTGTCGCTCACCCATGTGTGTTTTACATTTACCACTGTATCCGTAAAGTATTTCTTCTCGGGTAAAATGTTGCACTTGCACACCTTGTCTTGTCAGTTTGCTAATGCTGTAAAGTAGGTCAAAACCTTTTAGACAAGTCTGGGCAAAGATCTCGCAGGAGGAAAGAGGAGGAACCATCAAATTCACTGGCTCACACGTGTGCATATTCAGCTAAACATTCACTGTATGTTTAAACACTCCCACTTGCTTACCAACATTGCCTCTATGTGTGTGTCTTTCCTTGCTCTGCCTCTGATCAAGTCACTCACACCCTAGAGCAGAGCTCTTTCTACCTGTCAATACTCATCAGCATGGGTCCATCACACTGATAATGGAACACATGACCAGTTTGAATGAACAAGATAAAGAGGCCTGCCAAAATGAATAGGGGAGGGAGCTTTTTGTTTTGATGTGAAACGCTTTTCTGTCTTATCTGTCCTTGGTCAGGTACACTGTCATCACAGCAGGGCAACATGAATAGAAAACACTGAGCCTGCATAAACAAGAGACACTAGAGCAACCAACTGCAGTGAGGGGGGTCGTGATGGAGGGGAAAAAGGCAGCTCTGTTTTTAACATAATTACTGCCCAGTCTTTGGTCTGCTCAGAGTCACTGGGAGGGTTTAGGCGAGACAGACAGGCAGGCTGGAACAGAGTCCACCACCTCTCCATCCCCCTCTGACCACTCCACCACCAATCCTCCTTTCCCAAGGGAGATGTTACAGCTGGTTGTTGAAGGTCACAGTCAGAGGAGCAGCAGCCCGCCCCCACTCTAGTCGAGGGATGTCTAACCCACATCCAGATTGCTGACATGGCTTCCTAACCGAAAAAAAGCCCCAGCTTCTTCTCAGGTGGTTGTTTTCTTTCATATTTACATTCATTTGCCTTTCTATTAGCATATCAGTATTACCACTAGTTGCCAAATTCCTTCTAAATTTGATGTAACAGTAGCCGTTTTGTCTTCCTTCCAGACGACAAGAGGTTAAAGCTTATGTGCTGACACTGGCAGGGGGGTGAAAGGTCCTCCACAATGAATGGAGTCATGCGAGAGCAGAGGGTCAGACCAGGACGCAAGCAGGCTTCTGAGAGGGCCTGCTAGGTCAGCCTCAGGATCTGGGTTAGGTGCTACATAGACAATTTATAACCACAGAAGATTGTAGCAGACAGCTCATCATCTAACGCTGCCGCTTCACTGCCTCCTGACTTGGGCTTATGGAGGAGTCAGGACTGAGGATCTGATATCAAAGGAGAAATGTTTTCATTTAATCTAGGCTCTCAGGGCGCAACTCTGCAGCTGACTCTGAATCATTCATTTTTTAAAACTAATAAAGGCCTCTGGAAGACATTCTGGCTAATGGTTGAAAAATGTGGTGTTTGTGTGTGCAGTGCCCTAATAAGACATTAATCATCTGCTGTTATGCAGCGAAGAAGAGAGGCTGAATCAATTTCTTAAGTGAGGAGAGGAGGAGGTGGCATTAAGGAAAGTTGCAACAGTCTGCTCTGCTGCAAACAGACGTTAGAAATGGCTCCAAAATACTTATTAATCCTAAACTACATGATGCATTGGAAAACTCCACATACTTCTTTTATATATGGGAGATCCACAAGTGTGAGTTATATAGGTCTTATTGCATGCATGTGCAGTTCACAAAACTTGTTATTGTATCTAAATGTTGAAGACAGAATCTTCTGGCAATATTTCTTTTTTGGGTCATTGAAAATTGCAAGTCAGCACTTCCTGAAAAAGTGGGAGGTCCAGAAGTACATGAAGGCAACACTAGAGGAAGGTGCCCCTTTATACTGCGTGGTGAAGAAGTGTAATACTGATCTAATTGTGGCAGAGACAGATGTTGCTCATTTCGTTTTTTAGACGTTGCTAACTCGCAATTTTAAATGGAAATGCAGCTAAAATAATCAGCTTAAAACTTTCTACATAACCACTCAAAGAGTTGAACTTTACCACGCAGTATTAAGAGCTGTGTTACACATCTTCTTCTAACCTAGGTCACCACCATCTTTTTAATCAATTCTCATATTGAATATATTGGTTGAGTGCTGTACATGTAGCCTCACAGCAGGGCGCCTTGGAGACAGCGAGAGAAAAAAACACTTATCGAGAGGGAAGGAAACTCTTTTTGTGCAGCTCTGGCACTGCTGCAGTGAAATGCCTTATCGCTTGCTCACCCACACTAATAGACACTTACATAAGGTCTCCTGTTCTGCCTCAGTAGCATTTAGAGATGCCGTAGTCAACTGTCCCTCCTCTGTCTTCAATTAATCTTTGTGTCTTTTTTACCCCACTTCTCATACCAGCAGCTGCTCTGTGGCTCTCCCCTCTGTCAACATTTCTCATCTTTCATTGTAACCCTCATGACATTTTTTGGCCTATCGTGCGACTGATATCACTCTCGTGGTATTCTTCTGTCTGTCTAGTCATTGACATGCTCATAAACAGGCCTAAAAAGTTCATAGCAGTCAAGTCAGCGTTTACCCTCCTGGTGTTTATAAAACTGTCTCGGTGACGTTGAGCTCAAACAGTTAAATATATCTCAGCCTAAACATTCATACAATGGTGTATACAGTGTGTAATCCAGAACTGCTCTATGGTTACGAGGTTTTTTGCCTGATATGTTGCATTTTTGCTGCTTTGTAAAATGTCCCTGCCTCCCTCTTGTGTTTTATCTGTTCCATACATTTTTATTTTTTTCCGTGTCTCTTGGCCTTTTGCCCCCTGCCCCTTTGTCTAAAGGATGACGGATAAATCCCGCTCATATCCCGAGGAGATGAAGCCCTCTGAACAATGGCAAGTCTTTCTCTGTCAGGAAAGATTATTCCATACTCTGATAGAAAATATTGTCAGTTCTAATCTGTCTGTCATGTGTGTGTCTTCCGCTTTCATCTCCTTTTTATTGTCTGACATATTTACGTCTTCAGCACACATGTAATACTGTTTGATTTTTACCACTTTTCAGCAACTTTATCCATTCACAAGGCAGTAACATAATAGCACGCTCTAAACTGGAATGTTCACAATGTTTCTGTTGGCACTGAAATTGCAGATTCACAGACATTATACTTACAAGCCAAGGTCTGATTTTGGTCAAAATATTTCTTCACTGTTCAGCAAAATCAGCTAAGCTTCATTTTTCGTAAAGTCACACGGACTGATCAAATAATAGACCTAAACATTCAAAGCCTATACCACAAAAATAATACTAGTCTCGCTGGTTCGTATTACTTCTTACTGTGGCAGATTAATCTGCACAGCACAGTTGGAAGATCCTCTGAATGTACTGTGCAATGCTCCAGTGAATATGCAAATGGTTTCCAGAATCAGACCCTTGGCGGTGGAGAGTGAGCCTTTTAAAGACTTAACTAACTGTTGTCAAAATGTTCTGTAAGCCCTTAGCTTTCTCCTGCTCTCAATCACGTATAAATATCCTTTCATACAAACACACATACACACAGTCTTATGCAACTCTATCATAAGTCATCTCTCTGCTGATGACCAGCAGTGGAATTCAGCCCAGGCTGCAGAGAGAAGTCTGAGAAACACCAAACACTTAGTACTGCGCACAGCTAAATGGCCTACATCTGCTTTAATGTTCGCAGTTTTTTTTAAAATTAGTGCTCATTATGTAGTTGAATATGCTCCAATTAACCTGTTCTGGTAAGATACCTACTTTAGTATCTGCCAAGAAATATCAAAAATACTTTTATTGCTCAGTTTTCTGTAGTCTGTATGTTTGTTTTTTAATATGACGACTGTCCGAACCCCGGTGGTCTCTCCGCCACGCTCTCCTCTCCTCTCAATTTTAGCTGTGTCAGCAACCAGTGAAACATCACGGGTACCTTCACTTCACTATGTCAAAATGTAGGAGATGGAAAATACCGTGCTGGCTGAGGTTTTGGTTTGCATCCCGAGGAACGGCAGATGTCCGTGATCTCACTTGTAATTAAAGGATTATCGACAGCACCGTGTTTTAGTTCAGTTGTGAAAGAGATCTGTGCTAAACTTCTGGCATTCCAATTGATTTCGTGTTGACGCAGTTAAGTAATGTGAGCATTGACTTTTCAAAATGAATGGGCCTGTGAAGGATTGGGTAAATCAGAGCATGAAAAGCACTGCACAGAGTGAATGGCCGATATACAGCAAGTGACTTCATTCAAATACATTTTAAAGGTTTGGCTTGAATAAAAGATTTTTAAGCCTAACTCCGGCTGCTAGAATCAGTGGGCCCAGTTCCTCATAAGCCCCTAGTAACCCCCAGTTCTCTGTGTGTGTCCTTAAGTGTGTGTTTAGTGTAGACACGCACTTCCTTAACAATAGTGTGAGCCTGGATAATGACTTCTCCTCCTGCTCTCAAATAAATGGTGCTCGAGGACAAGACAATCGATCAAGCAGCTCTACAAGTGAACAGATTTGTGTTTTACTTTTTTCCCCCTGCATTTTCTTTTTTCCCTTTGACACACAACAGCACAAATGCACATTCTGTACCAGTAGTGCGGCAGTCTGGTTTCATTTAACACGGATCTGCTAATAACGCTGTTCTCTTGTCACCTCCTGGATATTGCATCTAGCCACAAAGTATTTGCTGAGTCAGCCAGCAATGTTAACACATGTTTACACATTCACAGTTACATACTTTAAAGTAACAGGATGCGACTTCTGGAGAAAAAAAACAGTTGATTGTTGAGCCTCATTTACAGGCTCTTAAATACAGACGCTTTGGGTTGGTGGCTTGCTGGTGGGCTTCCAGCACCAACATGCCACTGCGTAAAACACTTGAGGCTGCTCAGTGAGGTGCGGGGCAGCTGCACCTAACAACTGGCCGAATAACCCCAGGAACTCTCACAGGCCGAGGGAATACTGAGAGATTTTCACAACGTGGTAAATCTCAATAGGAGCTGCCGCATTTCACCCACTGTTGTTCTCAAGCCATAGACGGAAATGTGCACTTTTGTGTTGTTGTTTTTTTGGTTGATAAACAATACACTGATGTAGTCTCTTTTAGCCAGACATATTTCATGAGGTTTATGTTGTTGGTGTAAAAAAGTCGCTTGTCCAACAGCATTTGGTTTCCTTCGTTTCGGTCTGATCTGCCCCAGTCTGGCTTGGACGAAGAATCAACACCGCGGTCACAGTATACTGTATATACAAGCTCGTTTTAACACTGGGTTTTGTTCACCATAATTACACCATGAGGAAACAATGGAAGAGTAAAGCGGGAGAGACAAAGAGAGAGAGAAAGGGAAAGGGAAGGGCAAAGGATAATACTAATAAATATCAAAAAACTGACATCTCATCATCTCTGTCAAATTATTATGGCTGGTGCAGAATTAGGATATCAGAGCTGCCGCTCTGCTTTCACAGGAATCCATTTGCTGTCCACTCCAGACTTTGAAATTGCCTGATCGAGCTAGTTCATCATAAAGTAACTCACATTAGTGTCTTAATATCAGTTCATAATTTTCTGCTCTGCTTGCTTGCGGTCATGCGACAGCCACATGATTACATGAAGAAATCCCACATAGACACGTAGGGATTTGATCGTCACTTCCTTTTCTTTTTGTTTATGGTCTTAAATTGGGTTTTCCCCTTTGCCTTGGGTTTACACTGTAAAATTCGTATTTTTGTTAATTTTGCAATCAGGTACAACCATTAAAAGTTCTATTAACACAGGAATGCATAGCACACTTGCAGCTAATGTAAACAAGATGTTGGTAGTCGTAAATTGGCTAGAAGTGAATTCAATTTTATCCCCCTAAACTGTCAGATTAAGACAGAAAATGAGAAGTGAAACTGGGAAAGTAAGAGCATCTCAGTACCTATAATGGTACAGCAGGACAAGGGGAGTGTTAGACATTTTGTAGAGTTGCTGAGCAGCTGTTTCTCACTCTGGTTTCACTTCAGCTCTCCTTAATTATGGGTAGGGGGGCACATCATATCCCTTACATTCGACCGGATTTACAAGAGAATGTAGATGCACCAAAGGGGACTTAAGGTGCAAAGAACACGCATGTCTGCGTGTCTTATGTGTGTAAATGAATGAGGTGTAGTGGTATAATCTGTCAAAAGCCTCTGAAGCCTCACTAACTTAACACAAGCTTAACCTTCGTCCACTGTCTAAACAGAACTACACGGCCTTCAGATGTGCCGAAATACAATAGCTGCCCTAGGAAGGTATTTACGTCTGCTAATGTTTAAAATGAATCAAAATCAAAGATATATTTCATTAATAATATTGCTACTTTATCCAGCAGTGTATTGTGTAACATTTGGATAGACATTTAGCAACACTAAGTTTGACAGTAAGTTCACCTCTGACCCTTGGAACAACAGATGACAAAACAAACTTAGTTTCAGGTCCACTTAAATTAATCCGAAGCTTTTGACTATATCAGAAGGTCTTCATCAGCAGAATGAATTTGCTCAGATGCCACGGAGCACTAAATATTTAACCTATCATGTTACAAACCTTGCAAATATATGTTATTGCTAACATACGAATTTATATACTCAATTTCTAAATCAGCAATTTTTGATTTCGCAATAGTCAGTATTTCCAGTCTTTGTGTCTGTTTGGTTGCGTGTTTCTGACAGAGAAGAGTCTTGGCTCAAGAGAAGCCTGACTGTTTGACAGAAAAACACTTCAGCCTCACAAGGCAAGACTTCCCCTGGTCCAGGGCTGCGCGCTGTGTTTGGCAAGCACTCCCATCTGTCTGTTCAGGAGCCCTAATCTGACCGTTGCCTGGGTTTGGTCTTGTTAGAAAAAGCACAATTCTCACAGGGAGAGCCACATCCAACTAGCAGTCATTTCTCATCCTGTTTTGTGAAACTCAGCCATCACATTTCAACATGTTTGTAATCACGAAAAAACAAAACAATCTGGTCCAGAGTCAGGGATCAATATCCTGTAAGATGCCCCACGGAGGAGTCTCTCCACCACTGACTGTAGGTCGACGCTTGGTTTTATCATCATCATCCCTCCTGCGTTTCCATGATGTGCTCTAATTGCCTCTATTCGTCTTATTAACTATCCCATTGTTGGCATTGCAGAGTGATAGAGGGGCCATTTTCCTCTCCTTATTCCCAATAGTGTCATAGCCCCCGCCTGTAGGATGTTGAAACACTGATAATAATATAAGATCCACTGGGAGACTTAAATTTTTTAAGATGTGGTTTATGCCTTTCTCTCTTTTTCTTCCCCTTTTCTTTGCTATATTAGTCATTATCCAGCATGGTCTTATGAGGCAGGATAGTCAGTCACTTATGAATTGGGGCCACGTTGTGAAATTGAAGACACGCTTTTACTACCACTACAAAAATGTAAAACACAAGATTAGAAGCTGCTATAAAAAACCCTCAAACTGATGGAACAAACAGTTTTTTATTGGCAAATGTATAAGAACTATGTGTATGCGAGTTATTATTATTTTCTAGTACTTTGTGTTTTTCACCAACTCTGTCATTTGAGAAAAATGTGATTTCACCACGGCCTGTATGTTAAGTGCATCATCTGTAATACAGGTGATAATACAAATTATCATGACATGTATATGAAAAACATTCTCAATTTTGCATTGAATTGATTGTTATTAACCACATGACTCACAGTTACATCAGTCATAGACATTTACAGTTAAGTTCATACATCAGTATGTATATATCTTGGTATATATTCTTTATGATTTATTATTCAAGTGTTGTTGTTGTTCTGTCATTGACTCCAATGGCAGGTTTGAAATGGGCCAAAGTTAACGAGAGGTTTCAAACTGGATTGAAATTGGAGATGTTTTGTATAATAAGTGCGTAAGACCATTAAGACGCTAAAGTGCAACATGGACTAATGAGTTTTTGTTTATAGCTTGTCAGCTCAGTAAGTTTAATAGTTTAGCTGATTTATTCACACAGTCAACCCTCCTTTGTTTCCCTCCAAAAACAAACTATTTTTTTATATTTTTGTGCTTGTACTCCCTTTACCCTCTTGACTATTATTATTCTGCACATATCAGTGTGCAGGCAGAAGCACATAAAACTTACTTGCAGGGCTCGAGTGTTTGAAAAGTCCACCAAAGGCCTATTTGTTTGATTTGTTTAGTTGTTTTTCTTCAGATGTTTTCATCGCTATTTATTTCTGCAGTTTACTGCAGTCAAATTTTATGCACTTGAGGCCTGGAAGAGCACTTCTCTCTCTCGTACAAGTTTACAAAAAAACACAAGTCCATATTATGAAAATCTACGTAGGGCTGGGCGGTGTGGACAAAGTCCAATATCACAATATTTTTGATCAAATACTTCTATTGATATTGCGAGTGTTGTACGGATGATTATTGGTGCTGTCATACAGTGCTAACACAATTAGATTTTTGATAAACAATCATTAGTAATGTTGACATGGTGACTAAATGGGTAAAGACAAATATTGATCAGTCTAGTAAGTTGAGAAAATTTCTTAATTTTTCAGTAATGCAGCCTTTAAAACAACAACAAACCACACTTTCACCATATCACGATATAACAGTGTCTAAAACTTATATATCTAGTCACATATCGCGATATGATTCTAATATTGATACATTGCCTGGCCCCAAATTCACATTTTCTTCTGGCACAGCAGTCTGGGTGGGAGGAGTCTGAGGCGATTCGGTTCATCTTCATGCTCCATCAAACTCCCTCAAAGTCTCCAGCTGTTTTCACTATCTGCTCTTCTTACATTCTAAACACTTTCATCTGCTAAGCTCTGCTTCTCCCACTTTCTCTTTCTACAAAAAAAGATACTATCAGTTTATTTTACTGACTGGAGTCTTTGTCTGCCTGGTGCTGCCCTACAGTTATTTGGCTTCATGGGAGTAAGCAGCAGAGTGGCTTTGGAACAGCACTGGTTTGCTTTCGCAAAACACAGGAAACCAAGAAAAGGCTTGCTCTGGCTTGTGATGGTAGAAGGGCAAATCTCAAGAGCAGGCGAGAGAGGGAGTGGGAAGTGAAGAATGAGGAACAAAATAAGAGTATGAGAGGTGTAGAAAAAATACTGACCACTCTGCTCAGGGCTCTCCGCCATTTTAATCTGTATTTCAAGTTTCAAGACATGTTTCTTTCTGTTTGCTTTGGTTCCAATCTGTCTTTTCCTGCTCGTTTTACTGTCTAAATTTTATATCGTCTGTGTTGAAACTATATCCCCAACTTCTCCTCCCATCTCTTGTTTAAGTCAGAGGGAAATAGACTTCGTTGATGGCATGCCAGTTGAACTTTTCTTCTTGATTTGATTGGGTTTTCTGTCACATCCAGGGAACAAAGAGGTGCTTCAGTTGTCTGTAAGGCTCAGGAGATGGCCCGTCTTTCTTATTGCAGAGAATCAAAACTTCAGTCTAGCCCAGAGTGGTTTGGATTATTTTGATAAATGAAAATAAATACCATCGATACAAGTTGAATTACCTTGTGCATGTGCTCTTGTTACATATGCATTTGCAAATCCACTCTATGACTTGTCATGGTGTTGCGTTTTTTAGAGAAAAATGACAGGATTGATGAATATTATGAAGAATGCTACACTATTTGGAGGTAGATTTGCTAATCGCCTTCTGTTTTACAAATTACAGTGAGGCTGCTCTGTTTCGATGAGCAGTCGACTATTCTGTCAGCAGAGGTGCTCAGCATC
This sequence comes from Acanthurus reversus, assembly GCA_029823135.1. Lineage (NCBI taxonomy): Eukaryota > Metazoa > Chordata > Actinopteri > Acanthuriformes > Acanthuridae > Acanthurus > Acanthurus reversus. Next base: position 22,152,034 of record JAPXVT010000002.1, on the reverse strand, counting down.
AACCTTTTAGACCCCTGTGATTTCCTATTGCAGTCTTTTGCAACCATGTTTAGGATTAAACTATGCATGGCTAATGCATTTGCACAGTATTTATCTTTAGCGCATAGACTGTCACCCACTATTCTGCACCCAACAATCAGCTCTCTGCAAACACACTCTTTCATTCGTCTGCATAAGAATTGAGACTTGTTGAATGCATAGCCTCGAGCCCCCTCGTTAGACACTGATACCCATCTCACAAAGCAACACCAGCCTTTTATCTGTCGGAGCAAGATTCAGTATTTGATTGGCAATGAAGCTGGAAGGTTCCAATCAGTTTCCCTTGTATGAGCACAGTTAACATGTGTGCGACTGCTCCTTGAGCGCTGATGGCAGAGACATGGGCGATTAAGGCCAGAGTCCAATCAAACCAGCTGTGTGCCATTCCCCCATGGTACTGGTTGTGCCAGGCATGTGTTCCACTCTACAAGCAGGCGGCGAGGCCTCGCCCAGACCCTCAGTCTGGGGAGTTATGGCCACACATGAACCAGGACATGAAGGCAGATTGGGGTTTAAGCTATACAAACATTTTCAGAGACAGAGCTGCTATGCAAGCAGAAATAATCTCATTGGTTTCGTCAAACCTCAGTGGA
>JAPXVT010000002.1:22046973-22060002 GCA_029823135.1 Acanthurus reversus | reverse complement strand
GAAAGTCCTACTTAACCCCCCCCCCCCCCATCCTCACACTTACACACACACACACGATCAAGAGTGCTGTTCCCCTCATAACACACACATACACACACCTCCTAAACACACAAACACAAGTAAGGACTGAAAACACACACGTTCACATGCTTAGCAGAGCCGTCATGGCATCACACCCGGTTTGTCCTGGTCACATCAAAGCAAAGTCACTTTAGGCCGCAGCCAGACGATTAAAGAGATCGGACGTGTGATGGAGTGAGAGAATGGGGCTTCCTCCTTCTTGTGTTTCTCCTAACGCGGCCTGTCCCTCCAAGCCACTTCTTTGCCTCCTTGACCGCACAGGACCGTGGGGAGACAGAGCACAAGGTCCTTCTAGATCAAAGGCAGAGCCGTACTTTGTTTGTATGCGGGTTTAACACGACGACTTTCCACAGTGGGTGATTTCAAACAATATTATATATTATACCACAGAGGATGAAGATGTTCCAACATGTTAAATATCTTTACTCAGGGTGTTCATACATGATTGCACAACATATTTTAGCAAATATAACTCTTTTGATGCGCACTTTCCTGTTGGTTCACTCATAATAAATGCCTCTCACAGCGTTCGGCAGGCTGCAGTCAGGCATGTGTGTTAGCACCATCCAAGCAGCTTCTTACACTTGCAGTGATATTTATTTTGAATTAAGGGATTTCCAGTTGGTCAGGGCAAATTATCATTTAGTGGCCAGTCTGCTGCTCACAAAATTGCCACCCTCAGCTAATCACTCTACATTCAAATTACAGCCCTCTGCTCAACAAATGTAACAGTTCTGCTCATTATTTGATAAAAATGACTTTGGTTGGACGAGCGTGCCAAACTGAGTGAACGCAGAGTTCACGTGGCCACTCATGTGAGTGCTAAAAGAAATGAATAAATAAATAAATACACATAAAACCATTCATAAAAAGACAAAAAAAATATATTTGCTGTGCAGAGCAAACTTGTTCCTGCTAATCTACATTTGCTGCAAAAATACCTACCACATACATATGAAAGCATTTTGGTCAATTCAAGATAATTAACACAAATTTTCGTTCTTTGCATTAAGCAATGTTGTTGTACAACAATGTGTCAAATGCCTACACGTTAATGTGAAATTGGTCAATTGTAGCAATATTTTCCGTTGAAAGTCTCGGCTCTTTGCATGTTTTAAAGTCTCTCAGCTCAGTGTTTTGGTTGTGTGGCCTTAAACTTCACAATTTCGATCCTCTTGAACTACTCTCAGGGTTTTAAAATTATAATAAAATTCAAGCACTTTCTAAGCACTTTACAAAGGCACCTAAACCAAAAAATTCCAGACTCTCAAAGCCTTCATAATCTACATTGTTAGAAAAGTGCAAATGTGAAAAATTTAGTTTGCAGAATTACTACCCACAGCAATCAATGTATATTGTCAGTTTGTTTATTTCACCAGCTGTTCATAATAATGTTTGATCATAATTATTTAATGCTTGCTTATTTTGATACCAGAAGACTTTTTATTCCATTTCAAAATATAAAAATATTAGCTAGAAGTTGATGAAACACCAGATTATGTTGAAACATCTGACATTTTCAACATAGTATTTTCAAATTCAAGTACATCCATACCTTGAAAACATAAAGGTTATGTTTAAGCATTTTCCAAATGTTATAACTTTTATACATAGCTAGCGACAAGCTGATGAGCTAGGTGCATATAACAAGCAAAGAGTCAGACAATTTTCTGAGTCGGTGAAAAACAAATAACGTTAGGAGCCATAAGGAGAGTTAAAGTTGGACTCATATTTGCTAGTTGACTACAACTTCAACTGAATGCTTATGTTGCCCCTGATCTGCTGGATATGTTAAAACACTGTCATCTAACTCATTAGCTCTATCAAAATCATAATAATAACAATACAAGAAAGTTTTTGTTACGGACCAAAAGCTCAAAACTCAGTTAATAAAGGTTTGAATTTAAAGTCGGGGTTGACAGTTTACCTTTGGTGTCATTGCACTAAAATTTCATGATAATCTTTAAGCATGTTGTAATTCAGGTGGTCTGGTTCTGAACCTCTCCTTGGCTTTGTATTCAGGCTTTAGAAAATTAAGACCATAACGGGGTACATGCTCTAAAATTTGCCTTTGGCAACACTTGCAGGCTTCAGCTTGCAATAAGCTGAGACGGACTGTTACGTCTTGTTGTGAATCTTTGGTGCAAACTGGACTTAAGAGAGAGAGCAATAACAAATGGATTAAAATGTGAGCCAGAGCAAAAACATGGAGGGAAGGGAGTAGCAGCGCAATTCAGCTAGCTCAATTTCCAGAAATTGCCTACCTCAGCTTTAGGTATTAAACAGTCAGAAAAAAATTAAATAAAAACAGTGAAAAATAACTTACATCCAAATTAAAGCTAATGTTTTGTTGAGCACAAATAACACACATTAGGTTACAGTTTGTCAGTTAAGTTTGACTTATCTCAAACTCCATATACAAATACAACATCAATTTATCTCATTTCTGCCTGTAAAGATAATTTATTAGGAGTGAATTCCCTTGTTTTCACATCCCTACTTTTATCTTGGCTCTCACGCTGAAAATCAGTGGGGAGGACACATTAAAAACTGAGATTGAAGAAGGAAACGGATGTGAAGAGGAGGGAGGAGCGCATATCAAGCCCCAATTCAGTAGCCAGAATTTATGTTGTCAACCATCCCAGCCTCGTGCCTCAGCTACAACATTTTATCAGTTAAGCTTAAAAAGAAACCCGCTCCTTTCTGCATATTTTCTAGTAGTGACTTGCACCAGCACACCCAGTGATAGCAGGTAGTTTCTGTGGAAAAGGCAAACAGGTTGGCAGGTCTGTTTGAATTACATATTATGCAAAGCCTGAAGAACAAAATGAAATAAATGATGTTAGCCTCAAGAAAAAGATATAAGACAATCTCTGACATTATATGCTAATGTCTATAAAAGATTTAAAAGGTACAGGAAGGAAGAATTGGTTTGCTTGGGACTGGACTTTCCTCATGTAAAGAGACATAATACAAGGAAGAAATGTCAGCATGTAGAAGTGGAATTAAAATGATTTTCAGCTGGACAATGGAGACACTGTTTCTCGAACACATGACAGAATGATTGAAGATGGCCATTACTTCACAGAGCAAAATCCACTACTTCCTCCACTTGAATTAAACATGAAACTCGTATTAGATTGAAATGTTTACTGCTATTATTTTCCGATCCAAAACAAGTGAAACCAAATTTGCACATATGAAGCCTGTGACAGGTTATTATGAACATGAGTTAAGGTAAACAGTGGAGGGAAAAGAGAAGAAGAGATGACGGTTAAAAAAGTGAGAAAAGAGCAGAAATGGAAAGACGGCATTAAGAGACAGAGACATAAGATAGAAAGAGGGGGAGACAGGAAGAGGGGAGAGTGTTTCAGGCAGCCAATATTTTTTAAACAGCTTTGCTTCCACTCAACTGGGCATCAAGGCCATTATCCCGGGGTTAATCCCCAATCCGACGGAGCTGGCAGCCTTCCGGGACAAGCCAGGGTGGCCGCCCATCAACAAGGCAGGCACGACGAAAATAACACACACATACTCACACATGTGCACATAACAAACATGCGCACACACAGACAGGCATGCAAGCTGCAATTAGAAAAAGCAACACAACAAAGCTATCAGCTGTGAAAGGCTCCTTCTTAGCTTTCGCTGTCCTTTATTTTCGGTTGAAAATCAGCTACTGTTCACGCTTGTCTCTCATTTTTATCTCTGTCTCGGACTCTTTATATCTCGCTGCACGTGTTCGTGTTGCCAGTTTCCCCTTGTTTCTTTTATCACACACCCTCCATCTGTCCACCTTTATTTTCTCCACCTTCCCCACCGGCTCTAATCATGCCACATTTTGCACCTCCACCTCGCTCTCCCTTTCTCCGTCCGCTCTCTGTGTCTCTGGCCGGCATCCAAGGAGTCAAGGTGGAGGAAGAGATTGACTCAAAGAAGGATAGCCATGTCATGTGGAGAGGGACCAAAGAGGATCCACAAGGCTTAGGGAGACTTAACGCTACTCGCTTCATCCCCTCCAACCCTGCAGCCCTGCAGGCCCCTCCCACACGCACCACCCAAAAAACAGTACCTGAAACCTCCACAGCTACACCTGAAGATCTCCATGCTGCTCATCATCCTTTTTGCACATTTAGTGCACCTGCCAAAATATCTGCCTCCAGTCCAGCTTTGACACTAATATGCACAGTCCAGCAGATTCAGGCCTTCTCCGCCCTCACACCTGCAAGAACACGGGTGTTAAGCCTTGAGTGATCTTATGGCAATCCAGCTCTGGTTAGGAAGGGCCAGGATCATAACAGAATAACTGGAAAAGAGGTGAGACTTCGATGTTGATGTGCCAACTTCACCTCAAGTTCCTCCAATGACCCACAAAGTGTCAGTGGCACCATTTGACATAAAAAGAGCTTCAGAACTAGAGTGAATGACACATCACCACATCTGCCTTTTCCTCTGTTTGTCTTATTTCAGTCTTTTTACAGTTGTGCATATGTGCGCATACTGTATGTGTGTGTGTAGTTTCTGGGCTATCTTTCTCTCTAGGCCCCTAAGCTTGCAATGTCTCCCATGGTAACTCCCTGACTGACGACCCGGGGCTTAGCCTAAATTCTCTCTCTATTAAAAGCTGTGAAATGCAAATAATGAAACATCTCATTACCACTGTCGGAGAACCCAAAATGAAAGAAGGGAGGGGGGGTGAGAAGGAGGAAGGAGCAGAGAAGGGCGGACGAGGAGGACTGTGAGCTGACGAAGCGGCAGGAGAAAGAGGGCTAGGCGGAGGGGAGCGAGGCAGAGGAGGGGAAGGTGAGAGGATGGGAGGAAACGGAGAGCGAGAGCTGGAAATAAAGGAGTGAAACAAGAGGAGGAGAGGATGGGAGAAGAAAAGGAAAGGGAGGACGTGAAAGGCAGAGAGGGGGAGAAGAGGAGAGGAGAGGTGAAGGGATGGGAACAGATAGCCAGACAGTAAGCCTTTTGTTTGCTATGTGTTGTCGTTAACATAGACGGTCACCTATGCAAACTGGGGTGGAGCCTGGATGAGCTGAGCTGTGAGTATGTAGGTGTCATTTAAATGTCAAACATCCAGTAAGAGAATAACTGTCACAATAAATTTTAGCGTAAAAACAGACCATCATTATACAGCTTTTCATTGCAACTGTAACAAAATCACAAGTAATAAGTGTGCAAGTAACACATCAGCCATAAATGTTTAAAAATGAGATCAATGTTAGAGTGTTGATTGATCAGTTTAAAATGGCCCAAGAGCATTATTAGTCATTTTTTATCTTTACAGTTTTATCATTTATCACCTCAGAACTACACTAACCACAATGCATGACAGTACCTTCTCATCATTACTCAGGCTTAAGAGTAATTCAGAGGCAGTAACTGGTGACTTCTTTGAAAACTATATCTGTGTGGTACAGGGAAGTGAAATCACCTACAGGAAGTGCCTGTGTTAGGTTCTGTAGGTGGGCGGGGATCAGTGGGGGTAGAGGTCAGAGTCATGTGAAGATAACAACATCACCTTCTTTGGACTTCCAGTGTAAAACCCAGTTTCATCACTGCAACTCGTGCTGATGTACAAACCCCTGATGTCACGAGGGAACTTACGGGGGACGGAGCTTTAAGGTGTGTCATTGTCTAATAGCAGTGTTAGTTCCTGACATCTGGGAATTTTGCGCGTTATGTCAGGGTTTTTTTTTCTGGTCACAGATGCAAGAGCTTGTTTTCCTTAACCACGGCTGTTGTGTAAAAATGAACACGTCTTAATCTGTACATTTTTTTCAGAATTTCTTCTTTTTTTCCAATTCCGGGATATGATGAAAACATTATTCTAAAAATTTTATCTGCCAAACTGATCTCAACCATGAGACGTCAAACAATCACGTGGGATATTAAAAAAAAAATTCTGGGCTCTACTGTAATTATATGAAAAGGAAAATAAGGACAGACTTCGAAAATGTTTGGATATTGATTTTCTAGTTTTAATTTTCTGCTTACAGTAGACCACACACACACACACACACACACATATGTAGAGACCAAAATAAAAAACCCAAACAATAAATTAAGCCTATGAACCAGACCAATCTGCTGAGCTGACCCCTCTCACTCAGACAGATTTACACCCACCAGGCTCGTGTCAAGCCAATCACAATTATTTATCTGATGGTGATATGTTGTACTTTTGCTGCTCTGATTGGTTGTTTCACTGCAACTCAACAGGATCACGAAACTCAGACCAAACTGCAAAATGAGGCAGTGCTGATCAAATCTAAATCAAGATTTCACTGCATTTCTCATCTTTTCAGAAAAGCTGTTTAGTCTGATGTTTAGCTGTAATCTGAGAAAGTTTGTGCAATTTACTGCTTGAAATCGAACCAAGCACCAACAGCGTGTGTGGCTCAGGGATTCGTCACAGGTTTTGTTGGTCTGATTGGCTGAAGGTCTATCTAAGCTACATTACACCCACTTGTGATCATGACATGAACCCCTCATCTTAAATCCATGGGCACTAATACACTTCTGTAACTTCTGTAACTGTTATTTTCCAGTTCATTCCAAATGTATTTAATGAAGTGTAGTTCAGGGCTCTGTGAGGGCCAGTCAACCTCTCTAGAACACACACACAAAAAACATTTGATCATGCTTAAAAAGGAAAGGTTCATCTCAACATTGTTGCTGCAAAGTAAAACTTAAAGGAGCCTGAAGATTTAGCATCACTGGAATGAAGCCTGTTAACTGCAGCCTACGTCGACACAGTTGTCCACATACTTTTGGCCAGACAACATGCTTGAGATCTTCACATTCACACTTCAGCTCTGGGTGCGTCCACTTTTACTTTCCCCCTAAACTGATGTGATTATCTGACTGCTCATGTTTTACACCGAGACACTTAAAAAATAAGACATAAATGAATTTTCTTTAAATCCTCCTGACTGGCTTTCACATCCCTTTGCCTTTTGTCCTGCAGGTTTCACTACTTTTTTGTCATTTAGTGAATCTCAATTCTGTTTTGAAAAGCACTTTAGCTTGTGGCTAAAGTGCTGATGACAATATAAGGCTATGAAGTGGCTGAAAACTCACATTTAACACCCATCCTGATCTCTCTCTCTCTGCCAGTGAGCCACTCAGAGCGTGTGTGTGTGTGTGAGAATGTGTGCTGACCCTTCCATAGGACTTAACGCAAAACCTGTCACAGCAACAAAGCAACCTGTCACGACTCAGCTAGACACGACTGTACATGACTGTACCGCGCAGAACACAAGCAGCCTGTTCCCGAGCTGTTAAAACAGTCACAGCCGCCACCAGCCACAAAGGTCTCAGACAAGAACACACACATACATACAGCAAGCGAGTGAACAGTATGGAGGAAATGAAACAAAGTGTTACCAAGAGGAGGAAAATGTAAAAAATGAGCATATGGCACAGCAGTATTCATCCTAAAGGAACAAATGCCTGAGGACTGCAAGCTAATTGTTGTTTGTTAAAATGTGTGGTTTCTGAGCGCACAAGTGAATGACTGAATGGCGGTGACTCACTGCTGGTGGCCAGTCGCTATCTGGTGCCGAGGCGGGTGTCCAGAGAGTGTGTTTGTGTGCAAGGCTAACTTGGTGTGACTGTCACTCTGTCAGACGGCAAACAGAGGCATCTTTCTCAAATCCACACTGGGCCGCGGCTTACAATGAGCTCATGCAAAGACGGGAGCAAAAAAGCCGCAGCTTAAGTGTGTACTCACAAGGACAACAGGCACACCCTCCATCCCCCCTGAGCAAATATTAAAAGAGACTTCACTCCCAGCTAATCTAATTCACAAACACTCCAGAGCACGCACAAACAAGGAAAACACATAATTTTACTTTATTAACTTAACCCTCAACATGCAACATTCTCTAATAACTCACCAGCATTCCCACAGCCTTCTGTACAACTGAGCAGCCCACTGATTTACATATAGATAGAGAGAGTGTTTATAAAAACACATTTGTATATAATAGCCCGAGGCTGCGTTGTCACTCATCAAGCTGATCAAAAAGCAGCTACTATACAACACTGATGAATCTCGGAGCGCTTTTGCGAATCTGTCCTTCAACAGTGGAAAAAAAAAAGGAGGTGAGATAAAGGGAGAGAAATCAAGGGGAGAGGAGAGGAGCATCTAAATATAGAGAGACTAACATTTTGGAGTCAGAAAAGAGACAGTGAAGGGTAAGAAAGAGGGAGGGAGACAGGAGATGCAAGAAGAGTGATGGGGAGCAAATAAGAAAGGAATGGAGATGGAAGAAATGCAGTACCGAGGCATGAAAAGAAGAACAGAAGTGGAAGGAGCATCAGTGCAGCTGCAGATCGATGGCTGCAGAGCCTCGGTGGGTTTCTCACATACTGTGGGGTTTGCTTAGGCGGACTACACGAGAACCGGACATGGAGGACACTCAGTTTTGTCCGCGAGACTTCAGGGTTCAATACGCCGCACAGTGTATCGCCACAGACGTTCATCAATACGTAGCATCGATACTGACGGTCTGCCCCTTCAGTGATCTTTTCAACTGTTTCAACACAGACTGGCTGCGGTCCTCCTGATGAGTATATTCTCATAATAATCAGTGAAGATCCGAAAGCATTTAACTTTTTTGTCTTTCTCGTTTCTGTGCTGTTTGGTGATTGGCTGTTAGGGATGAATGGCAGCAATTTCCTAACAAAAAAGACAAATCGAGTTAAAAGTTTGTTTTGCTTAAAGAAAAGGACTTTTTTTGTGGAGTTTCGCATGAACAGTGATGCTGCTTAAGGCTACCATGTCCACTGTGATTGACTAAGAGCGAGGTTCGATCAGACAAATGCCTCACCTGGATCCTCATGTCACTCCTGTCCTCTCCTCCTCTGTCATCCCTTTTTTCCCTCCTTATCTGTCTGTCTTGACTCAGAGCGTGTTTGCTCCGATGGGGTTTGACGTTTGACTGTCACCTGTTGACTAACATGCCATGGCTTGCAGGCTTTTGGGAACTGTTGCGTTTTTTTTCCCCCAATGACAGCGATGGAAAGAAGTGCAGATTCATGCACAGAAGTGTCAAAGCCAGACACAAGAGACACAAAGAGAGAGAGGGAGAGACAAAAGGACCACTGTGTAAACTCTCATGATCGTGCTCACCATCGCTAAGGACAACACCCACCTTGGAAACCTAATTTTGTACAAGTTGCACATTCCCACATTGTGAGGCAGTGCCAGTATCAGGTGTTCGTCCAAACCACCAACCACCAATCAACCACCACCCCCCCACCCCCCTTTTTCGTGACACACCAGCGCACACACCAAAACAACCGGGAGGGGGGAGGTGAGAGAGAAGACAGGAGCAAGGGAGGGAGGGATGGGTGCGGGGGTGAGAAAGTGTGAGTAAAAAGAAGAGGGCAAGAGAAAAGAGCCAGACGGAGACAAAGGCACAGAGAATGACAATGAAAGAAAAAAGAGGAAGAGCGGGGGGGAAAGAAAATAGAGAGGACACGATGAGGTATTGCCGGCTCACCATGCACATTCACAGAGCAAGAAGAGAACAAAAACACAACAACAATAAAGCTTCCACAAACATGCACATTGCAGTTTGTGTGTCTGTGCGTGGCTTGCATGAGTTTTTGCGCAGGCAGTTAGGGGAGTTTGCCCCTCGCCACTGAAAAGGGGATGTGAACCTTCTCACTTCTGCTCCCATCTGGATTGGCTTCAACTCTCTCGTTCATGAAGGGAATTACACTGACACAGCGGAGCATTGACAGAACTCCACTTTAATCATCGATTTGTAAAGTTCACATAAAAATACACTAAGGATCTGTTTCTTTAGAGCTGAAACAGCCTTTATAAATCAAAATAATCAAACTTCCCCTGAGAGATGTCACCTTCTAACCTGAGGAGACAAGTTATTCCAACTTGGATGGCTCACCTTGGCGGCTGAGACAGCATCAGGACAAAAAAATATATTTATATGTTTGTATTTTCAGAGAAAACTGAATCCGGCTCCTATTGTTGCTAGCTGTTGCATTAAGGGGATGTCTCAATGTGAGCCAGGGTCAGGGGGAAGGATAAAAATGAGAAAGAGAACAGGGAGAGGGTAAAAATGAGAAAGGGAGTAGCGGAAGGGTAAAAATGAGAAATGGAGTAGGGGAGGCCACAGGAGGCACCTGGCCCACTTACAGCAGAGGAGGGGGTGGTGGAGGAGGAGGAGGAGAGGTGGAAGATTAAGGAGTGGGAGGGAAAAAGAAAAGGAGAAGGTGGAGGAGGAGGAGGAGGAGGAGAGCTAGAGGAAGAAAAAAGCGAGGGAGGTGCAGCTCGGCCAGAGCAGAGGGCACGGGGAGGATGGAGAGGGGTCTGGGGTGAAGTGAAGGAACAGGAAAATGGTGAGGAGAGAAAAGGATGTGAGATGAGGAGGTGAGGGAGGAAAAACAAGAACAGATGAAATAATGGGAAGGGGGAGGTGAGAGCAGAAGAGGCAGAGAGAGAGAGAGAGAGAGAGAGAGAGAGAGAGAGAGGTGGGGGCTGGAGAAGAAGAGGTGGCCTTGTGATGCTGAGACTGGAGGTGGTGTGTGCGTGCACGGGATGAATGTGTGTGCGTCCCTTTGTGTGTGTGTGGGTGTCTAAAATTATGACGAAAAACTAACACCTCACCAAAAGTATGAATAACCGACCACAACAGGCCAATGTAGGTTCAATCTCTTCTCCCAGCACATTCGAACAGCCTGCCTATACCACTAATATCCCACTAATACCACCCACAGTCCTCGCTCCACCTCACATCAATGAATATTTCATGTCCTGATGGCACTTTTAAAGCAAAAACTAATTAGCAAATCCAAGTTGATCTGGCATTAGTCATATCAGGCCAATTAAAAGCCCAGTCCTACTGTACATGTTAATGGCAGCGAAGTGGAATAATTGTATGTTGAGCAGGGGAGAGAATGTTAAACAGGCCTTGTTAGCAGCACTTTAGCACTCTAGCCAGAGTCCATGGCTGGATTACAAAACTCTACAAAGCAGGATAATGTTCGTCAGAAACACGCACACACGCACACACACACACACAGAAGCGCACTCTTACACACACACATCTCTGAAAGCGCCTAACGAAAACTCTATCCATTAATTAGAGTGTCGCCATCAATTCCATGGGGTCAGGTCGGATACTTATAGCTAAAGAAGAGAAATATTTCCAGGGAAAATGATGGTTTTATGCTTCAGTAATAATATTAAACAGGGATCCAAACATTGGCAGGAGCTCACAGGTCAGATGTGAGGCAGTAAAACCATTTTCTGCTCCATACACTGTTTCTGTGGTCAGCACCGGTCAACACGAGGTTGCAGAGACAGTATTTGTGTGGTATCGAGTCGAGAAAGGTGTTGGTTTGTTTTCGCGTCTTTCCAACCTTCCCCTCCGTGTATTTTTTTTTAATACCGGAGTTTAGATTGAGACAGACAGCACTGACACACACAGACTAAACTGTGAGGCACAAAAAAGCGACAGCATAACAAGGGCTAGACTTTTTTTGGAGTGGATGTCTGTTTCATCACCCCTTGTACCCCCTCATCTCCCCGTTCTCTCTCCTTCGCTCTTCCTCTTCTCCTTCCTCGCTCTGCCTTTCCCGTCTCCCTCCTCTCACCTGAGCTTTGATATGGAAATCTCACACCAGCCACAGCCCGAGGCTAGTTGACTGTTTCTAAAGATGTATTTGCTCAAAGCCGCTCAATTTCTCATCAAATGCTCACACTGTGTGTATAAAAGACAAACTCTTTCACTGGGAAAATAACAACTAACAACCACATACTTATACAAGGCTTTCAGCAGTCTGCAAACCCCAGACTTCAACACAGAGGTTTACCGAGCCCGAACCTTCAAGTTCTTAATAGCTTTTATAAATTTGCCTTATGAGATGGTGATAATTCTGCAAAGCGGAGAGGAAGGGACACTATCTCGTCAGTGGAGCTAAAGTAATAGTACTTTGAGTAAGAGTGTGTTTTTGTAGACAGCTCTTTCCTCACTGGTTTACGTCCTGCCCCGCTAGGTAATTATACCGCAAGGATGCCAAACCTGTAAGTCTACAACACTGAGCCAAATAAAGTGACAACTGAAACCACTCAAGGACAAACAAAAAAAAAAAAGCTTTAGAAATACCTGAATAATTTAGGAATAAGTCAGAAGACAAAGCATTTAGTCAGTTTCTCGTGCCAGAATGTAAGTCACGAAAACAACAATCGGCCCCCATGTCACCATGGAGTGGCAACATCAGAGTTTGATGTTTTAAAACATGCTCATATGTGGATCACTGACGGGCAAATCAATGGGATTGTTTAAGGAGGATTAAAAAAAAGCAAACGTTTAACTTAAAAAAATTACAGTTTCTGTCATGATTCATGCAAAAATGTGATAAATTTCAGGCAGAAGATCGTCAACACAAAAGGCGATTCATAGTTTAATAAACCACAGGAGTTCAGTGAAAAATAGAAGGTTGAAGATAATGTTAAAGATATTTTTGGTGACTGCCCTTTACACAGAAACATTAGAACAAATCACAAAGCTCTAGAGATGGATAAATGTACATAATTTTTCTTCATCCCTTTATTTTCTTATTTAAAGCTGAAAATAAAAACGATTAAATGGATGACATGTGCATGTTATCTGGCTTGCATTACCTGAGGGGTGAAACAACTGCCGTCATCACTTCACTTGTTGCAATATTTGTTTTGACAGCATCTGAACGAGTGAAAATGCACGGTATATAAAACCGACAATTAGAGGAGTGCATTAAGGAGGAGAGCGAGCGATTAGATTTCAAGGCTGGCTACTTTATTGATGCAACTGATATCTGACGTAAGAAAATGCCATGAAAATCAAGAAAATAACTCATGATGCTGATAAGAATTGTGTGATCACGAGGCTCTGGTTGGAAAGAGCCGATCGGCTCCGCATTCCTAAA
>JAPXVT010000002.1:21866183-21876294 GCA_029823135.1 Acanthurus reversus | reverse complement strand
CAAGCCGTTTTTCTCCGAGTCCTCCCTAAAAACCACCTCCTGCAACACTGGAGAGACAAGAGTGTAAAAAAAAAAAAAAAAAAACACAGACAGATTTTTCTTCCACCTCTTCACAGACAAAAACCAATGACGTACTAGCCACGGCTCATGACACAAGCACAAACTTAGACTCCAGCAGACCATATGCACCGTCTCCAAACACTCATCCCCCTAACATGCTGACTGTCTGTGGGCTACGCTCGTCTGGCCTCTGCTTCCTGAACAAGCCTCAAGGCTTTTCACGCCTGTAAGCCAGCAGCATGCACACTTTTCCCATTACAGTGAATGTGTTTACAGTGGAGTGAGTCTATAGAGGATTCAAGCTAAGTCATACTTTAAAATAAACAGTACATTCATAACACATACTACATTATCTTTCATATATTTCTGTATCTTAAGACGTTTTTTTTTTTTTTTTTGTGAGGATACATGCCACAGAATTAATCAGACTTACCAGGGTAATGGTGTATCCCGTTGGTAAAGACAGCTTCTGCAGGAGGCTGCCCATTTGCCTGGGGGGGCGGCATGCCAGTAAAACCATTTACACTAATGGGAGAGGGAATGCTGGTCACTGTTGGGGCGCTGATGCCTGGAGGAGTACTGCCACCTGCAGCCACAGGGCACACACACAGAGACAGAGAGAAACCGTAAGTATTGCATGTTTTCTTTTTTTTTCCTAAGACGTTACAGAGAAGTTTTACTTTCACTGTCCACCTAGTAACTCTTAGAAATGTCAGAGGGGCCGGTCCAGCGGGCCAGCGAAGACACTAAATGTCAGGGCTGATTTCTTGTCCAAGTGGAGTCCTTACTGTGACAACCTCCACAGGAACTGAATCTAAGACACAGGAATTGTGAATACTGTGTGTACCTATTACATATTAGTCTCAGATGATTGCAAGTTATGCCACTGTGTTTTATATTCACATATTTATTATTTTCACCCCTTCAATGCATCAGAAAACATTTCTAGTGCAGATTCTGTATGAAAATATGCCTATTTAAATCTATTGCCTTTGTTTCGTATTATCTTATTTTTTCACTGCAAAGCTAATAAATCCATAGGGTAACATAATGTTAATCATTTATTGCATACGCTATTTACCATTATTTTTAAAGTCATCGGATACTTTTTTTTTTAATGAGATTTTTCTCTGTGTAATTTTTAGATTTAGAAGCTATATTAATACTTTAATTGAAAAACAACTGAAGACAATTGTCTGATGGATATTCTCATTACAAAATGTATGAGTATGTTGACATTTGTAAATTTAAAGTGGCACAATAGGTACTATCAGATACACTGGATACACAGCTTTGCTACTTTGCAGTTTGCCAGACTGTCACTTTTTTAAATTTAAGCTACAATTTGAATGTGAATCATCTCAATTTCTGAACTTTTCAGCAGTCCCTGCCTTGTTCCCAGCTGGGGGGCATTCGTCAAATGCACTGTCAATCTGATCCCTTGCTCGCCCTGCTGCTCTATCAGCAAGCAAGTCTATCGTTGTGCTCTTTACCAGTGCTAAATGAAGACAACATGCTAAATGACGACAACACGGCACTTTGCTGAATGGATTATGACATTTGACTATGACTGTTTTGAGTAGTAGTAAGTAATATAAAGGAGCAGTTTGGGTTTGACACCATCAATGTAAAAAAAGCTTCCTGACAGTGATGTGAGCTTGTCACTCTGGCAGCAGAGGCACTGCAACTGAACAGAATAATATCAATTCCATAGTTAAGATTATTCTTAAACTGTGTGGGTTGCATACGAAAATACCTAAATATCCCTTATGGCCATTCAAGCATTAGTCATTTATCACTGTTACCTGACGTTGGGGTCAGCGGTGCTCCTGGGAGGCCATTGATGGTGGCCATGTGCTGCATCTGGGCAGCAGCAAAGGCTGCCATTGGACTGAGGTAGCCTCCCTGGCCTACAGACGCCATCAACGCCGCCTGCTGCTGCACCTGCACAGTGGTTAGAGCAGCGGTTATAAGAAGGGTCAAGAACACTTGGGGAGGACAATGTAGAAGAATAGTGTAGAGGCCGAAAAAACAAAAAACAAAAACATAAGCCAGCGAATGAATTTTCATTATTTCCAAACAAACATCTTACATCATCTTTAAAGGAAATACATGATTTTTAACAAAAAGTTGCTCAAGTTTTTTGCTGCCTCAGACGTATGTGCAAGTGCTTTATTTAATCTTCCTGGTTCATCGAATAAATAACTGTAGATAAAAACAAAAAACAAAACATTTTGTGGGATGTCTTGCCTGAGCGTAGGCTCCATAGGCTCCAAACTGCAGGGCCATAGGGTTGAAAATGCCCATCTGACCAGCCATCTGCTGCATGCGGCGGATAGTGCGCTCCTTATCCGTGTCGGCGAACTTCACCACCAGACTGGATGAGGCGCCCTGTGCACCCACCCATCCGCCCACACACACACACACACACACACGTGCCAGGCGCTACATGTTAGTGCGTACCGACCAAAACATAAGCTCTTATGTGCACTCACACACATACACGCACATCCTCTCCTGTCTCGGCAGTGGCCTCAGAGCTATAGTTGGCACACAGGGCCCTAAAATAGTTCAGATGGATCATAGTTAAATGATACATTCCTTACTGGGATTAATGAAGTATAACTTAACTTTAAGAAGGTAATTAAACGCTATGTGACTCATCTTACTATGTGACTCACCTCTCTCACATAAATCTACGTGCTCACACACAGTTATAGTGTACTCACAGGCATTGTCTGGCTGCCGTGTAGTGCACTGATGGCTGCCTGAGCTTCAGCATGAGAGGAGTATTTTACAAATGCACAGCCTTAAAAGAGAGAGAGAGAGAGAAGAAATGAGTGAGGGGAAAAGAAGAGACAGTGAGAACAAAAGAAAAAAGTTTGCTGAAGAATGTCTTACAGTATTAGAGCAAAACATTACCAGGAACAAGACAAAAAGTAAAAAAAAAAAAGTTTTTTGTTTTTTCACCCCCGGATAAGTTTCCTACAGCATTACAACAACAAACATTTAGTAAGCAAAGCCCTCTCTGCTGAGGAGGTTTGCATCAGTGTTGATCGGCGCTCAATAAGAGGGCTGAACATGCCACTCTGACACCATTAACAACTTTGGGATTCTCTGATAGGGCTTAAAATGCCACAGCATTCTGGTGTCGCTTACTATTGACAAGCGCTGCTGATGAATTTGAATGATCAAGTTCCCAGTAATTATTGAGCTAAAGCCCACTTAGCCGAGTAAGCTGGCTGATGAGGCCTTGTTAATGAAGCTTCACGGAGGCATCAGAATGATCAAGCCCACTGTAATCATCAGGCTTAGTTATCATCGAGCCTCATTGATTGGCTGTTAAGCCCACTGATGAACTTCATGCAGTGAACTTGTGTAGCACTCTGACAACATTACGAAAGGACATTTTTCTGGCATGACATGAAGCCTGGTGGTTAATAAGGAGGTTGACTTGTCTTTTTTTCTCCATCGGAGCCATGTAGGTTGACTCGTAAGGTTAATGGGGTTCGTCTGTAAATAGTTGGTGGTTTATATCTCTCATCCCTGTGGGCAAAGCTTTTAAATGGCATTTACTGTTGAAATTTACAGAATCTACAGTATTCTTATGTAACCACTCATCCAAAGATTGTGAAATAGCCTGCTTTGATATAACTCAACATGGAGAACTTTGCAAAGTCACCAACTTTGAAAGGCCAAATCATTTCCGTGCAGTAGAGTGAGAAAGTCTGCCGGCTCAAAGTCATTAACAGAACTCACCTTTGCTGTTTCCGTCGGGACCTCTGAGGATGGTGCATTCCTCGATGCTGCCGAAGGACTCGAAAAGGCGCCGCACATCATCTTCTGATTGTTGCTTGTTGAGCATGCCGACAAAGAGCTTTCTGTCTTCTAAAAAGGAAGATGAACAGATCACATTCAGGGGATTAGATATGCATTTTGTTAATTTAAATATTCAGACTATGTTCTCTAAAAGAGAGACAAGTTGCAAGCACAAGTTTTAGGGCATCTGTGACCCCATGACATTTCTTCCTGAGTCACTTTCACACACAAAAAAAAAAACAAATCCCATGATCCAATGCTACCCTATGATGTCATCAGGCTACATCTTTTGTTTTCATTGTCTTATTTTTTTGTTTGTTCTTCTGTCTTTTTTAAAACATACTGTACACTGATGGACAATTACTGTTTCTGGTCATTTTTATCTTACTTTCATTATTACCAATTTAATGGATCTAATTTTTGAGAGCAGCAAAATTACTATAACTGGTCAGAAGGCTTTTGAAATTGAAATGGGAATTAAACTGACTAATCACATTAAAGTCTGTTTACAGATCTTAAGGAGTGCTGCACTGGTTTAAAAAGTTGAAATAAAGCTTTTGGGACTCCAGTGGAAGCTTCATGGAAACTGAACCATTTGGAGCTGAAGACGACAAGACTGAACTGTATGTCGCATAGAATCGAGGGTAATGTGGGTGATGTGTAAAAAGAAAAAAAAGACAATCTCATTTGTTTTAAACCATGAAGCTAAATGCTAGATTAGTGGTATGGGTTTACAAAAATTATCAAACATGTGGAAGAGAAAACAAGACAATTGTAACATTATTATCCAACTCTGACCTGAATTAACATAGTTGTGCAGGCACAGATTTTTATTTGCAAATCTTAAGAAAAATCACTTATCCTTTGAGATGTTACTCAACTTAGGTGATAATTTATTAGCATTTCTCCACTGGAGCCTCATTTTAGGACATTTATAAGATTTCAGACACTGTACCAGTTTATACACATCGGTGTCTGTCTCCGCTCTTCCTCTGTCCACTTTGTCTTAATTTCTCTTTCTGCAAGTCTAAAATCCACAGGCTCGCTTGGGCCAGGTGCAGCTGCAGAGCTGTGGTGGATCAGAGAGTTGATGATGGATGACAGGAGGATGTGTGTGCATGCGTGTGTTCAAGAGGATTCTCCATGCATTATATTAAGTGGTACACTCCCTGCTGTGAGAAGGCAGAGGATGATGATGGACAGGGGAAAGAGGTTAGAAGCTTGCAGGCTCTATCACATGCAAACACGCACATAAAATTGCTGTATAATCCGTCTCGGCCACTGTAACCGAGAGGGTTAACAGACTATTACCGTATGACTTTACTACAAAGGCCAAAAAGACATTTGGCTCCAACACCAATTGCACCAAATGGACGCCGTCTCCAGCAGGCGACGTCATGCGTGCCAGAAAAACAACAAAGGGTGCGTTTGTCTGTGTAAAGCTAACAATCCAGACCCCCGTCTCCCCCATCGTCCCACCCACCCACTGAGGTGCTAGCTCCCCCTCTGCTTCATTTGCATGTTCACACACACAAACATCAACACACACATGAACTGAAAAAAAACACATGCACCCATGCGCACGCCTGTACAGATAGGAATCCTGTGGCAGAGTAGAAGCGCCCCTCTGGAAAGGGGCAATTATTTCACAGCTGAGCGAGCCCGCGACTGTGTGACCTGATCAGAAGAAAGGGTGTGTTTGTGCGCTGTGGGGGAAAGGGTTAACAACAGTCTTGAGGGTTGACAGTTCCTTGGCTTAAACCAGCGAAAAAGATCCTTGGATGCTAAAGATGTAATTATTTCTAAATATAAAAACAGAACAGCTTGTAGAAGACCATCAGTAAGAAATTCATCAGATGTTCTCCTCTAATGTCAGTAATGTTTTTGCTGGATAAAGCATCATTGTGTTTCATTTGAGTCATTTCAGCTTACTTTAAAAAGGAGGGAAATCCCAGTAAATCTCCTCTCAGAGAACATGTCCACATTTCTCCACATGTGTGAGCCCCCTTCCTACTCACATGTCCATCAGGAAGGCAAGAATAGACAGCCTCGACCCTCCCACAGCGAACCATCCACCCACATGCTCCGCGAGACATTGGGGTTGCGATAAATAAATAGGTTGTTTTTGGATTCAGATCCAGCTGTGTGCTTGTCTCCTCGTGGGCCTGTCAGGTTGATGCTGAGCGAATATGTCTTGAACTATACGGATGGATGGAAGTCACCCTGGAATTCTCTGCACCAGCCCAAATCTTTGGATATCCTACATGCTGAGCTTAACCAGACGACCTCTTGGAGTGGACACACATACGCACACTCACAAACACACACACACACATTGGGTTGCCCTCTTGCCTTTTTCTTGATGTGAACAGGAGATGGACCGCACGTCTCTCTCTCTCTCTCCTCCTCCTCTTAGAAAACCTCTACTGGACAATCAAATGGCCCAACAGCATCATTTGTATGGCTGCTTATCTCAGATATGACAATACAACCAGATGTTCTGGGAGATTTAAGTAAACGTCTGATGAATTGTATTCACTCTGAATAATCAAACGTGCAGGAACATAATTATACAGCGTGACTCGCTGTGCGGCAGGCGGCAAAGAGGAAAATGTAATTTTCTCGCAATTTACATGAAGATAAGACAAAAAATGCCGATTGTACCATTTAGAATGCAGATCAGTCCTTGTAATTGATACTGTTACGTGCCTGTAGCTGGCAGCCCACCTAACAATGAAAACTAATGGAGAGCAGTGCCAACATTATCAATTCACACATTGTACTTTACATATTCCACCAAAAACATTGACAAGCAACAAAGTGGGGTTCAGGATGTCCCACAGTGAAATGTGGAGCTGTTTTATTTTGCTTTTTCTATTTTAGGAGGATAGAAAACAACATTAAGCAACTATTTTTCTTTCTTTATGATTACATTCCCAGCGACAGTTAACAGCTCTGTGCCCTAGTGTGCATCTGTGCATGAGGACTGTTAGTACATTTTATTAATCTCTGGTCCTAAATTGGTGCTACAGCATTTTTGGACCGATACTCTTTAAAGTTTAAGTGGCACAGCACGCTGTCAGGGTGGTGTTGCCCGACGGCGCCGAGTAAATTAATGATGCTTAAGTAAACTATGGATTAATTATAGATAGCACAATGTGTCACCAGGCATATGCATAATCTGTGTCCTACCTGCAGCCATGCTAATGAAGAGCTAACCTGCTTCAGTAGACAAGAGGACAGATGGAAAACACACTTGGCACTACCCTGACGCTCTCACGCGCATTATTGCCCTTGAGCACAGAGAGGCTCTGATTAGGCTTCACTTAAGTTTGTTAAGAGGGAACTAACACCAGCCAGCCAAGCACAGGGAAGAGAAAGCTGCGGGACAACAACAACAACAACAACAACAACAACAACTGCGGCACAAACAATCCAAAAATACTTAAAGCTAAGGCACTGTACAAGATTTCACTATCAAGGCCATTTGTTGTTAGATGAGGCTGCACATGTGACCAATTTCGACATGTTCTCACATAATTATTTTGATATTCTTAATATTTTTAAAACATTTTTTTTTCCTTCAGAACAACAACAGCAACATTTTTCTGTTTTCTAGCTTCTTAAATGCAATGCTTTTCTCTGTTTATATTGTAAGACTTGAAAAACATTGTGTTTTGGACTTTTGGGCACACAAAACAAACAATTTGAAGCTGTAATCTTAGGCTTAATAAAAATTTTGATGGGCAATTTTGTCCATTTTCTGACATTTAATAGACCAAATATAAATCAATTTGAAGAAAAAAAGTACAGTACTACAGTTTCCTTGTCTACACTACAAAAAGTGATGCCCGTTTTGTCATAGCAAATTTGTATTTCCATATTAATAATTTAATGTTTTCCATGTTTAGTTGAACCTGTTTAGATTTCAAGTTTGGATGTTGAATCACATGAGTTTTGTTGTGGTCTTGTTGCCAGTGTAAAATATAAAACTTGGAGAAGACAAACAAAAACACTCCTTGGTCAGATCTTAGGGCTCCTCTCCACTGATTTCCTACATCAGTAGAATATTATATTTATTTTTGAATAAAACAGCACGTCTGTTAACAGAATTTCTCCGTTGGAAACCAGACTAATGAATAAAAAAGCAAAAAATGCTGCCTCACTGTTGAATCCCTGAACTGTATACCGGTTGTAATTTGTCCAGGTGATGCAGGTTCTGACCTACAAATATTGAATATCAAGTACAAAGAGACCATGAGAAACACTGAACTGTGTGGGCTACTTAACCACAATGAATACTAAAAGATTCCAAAACACTGCATGAATGAAATGCTCATCTGTAGCCAAACATTTTTCATCTTGACTTTGGCTGCATGAGTCATTCCTAAGTTTCAGAGAGAATTATGTTAAATGAAGTTAAAGACAGAAAGTAGTGGAGTCACACTTTGTCTTGACAGCAGATGAAATCTTACCGGAAACCATTTTTAATGGTTTATCTTATTCAGGATAGTAAAGATTAAGTAGTCTGTGTCAGTCAAAAAATTAAAATATTAGCCAATATATAGCAATATTTAGCCTAGTATTAGCCTATAGTTATGCTTTTGGTGGACCAATCCGATTTTCTTTCTTCTTTTCTTTTCTTTTCTTCTCTGTCCTTCTTCTTCCTCTTCTTCTTTTTTTGTATCAACAAATAGGCTACAGTAGAATAAACACGTCTAAATATTGACTAAATATTAGAAATAAAGCCTACTGCTGAGGTCTTTCGAGAGATATAAAAAAATCAAACTACTGTAAGGTCACTGTGAAGTCATTACTGAGCGCCACATTAAGTCTCTGTATGGACACTGTGGGGCTTGTTATAGTGAAGGGACCGTGAAGCGCTCTTACCGTCCACAGCCATGGCCGGTCTCAGCGTGTATCTCTCCGTGGTGTCAACAGGACTCTCCCATTCTTCCGCCGGATGGATAAATCGGACCGAGAGTGAGGATAAAGAGCGCTCCTTGCCCCCTCTAACCTAGTACGAGAGCATGGAGACAGAAAGAAAGAAGGAACCTGGATCACACTCTCCCTCTCTGTCGGTTCACGACCATTTGTTGTCCAGGACGCCGGGACCAGTCCGATATGAAGCGGCTCCTTCTGAATCTCCGCCCCCCTCTCCGTACCTGACCGCCGGGAGACAAAAGGTCATTACGCCCCGACACCAGCTGTTACTGGATACAGACTAGATAGTGCTCTCTCTCTCTCTCTCTCTCTCTCTCTCTCTCTCTCTCTCTCGCTCACACACACACACACACACACACACACACACACAGACATAATTTTAAAAAAACTTCCATTTAACAGACTATTATCCAAAGAAGAGTGTAGTTTCAACATCAGCTGTGCCAGCCATGCCGATAAAAATAACAATGCAGCTCAGCTAAAGCTTGAAAAGCAGGATTAATCTAACAATCGACTCTGTGCAGCCAGTAGAAGTGGTGTAACCACTCATTTTTCACACTCTATCAAGCAATTATGAAATTTTAATGTGACGTAACTCTAATTTTGAAAATGAGTCCGTTTGCTTTTGCTTGGAAGTGTCTTCCTGCTGTGCTTGACCTTCTAAGTGTGATTTGATGCACAGCGTGGTGGTTAGCATGAAGATGTGGGCTTATTCATAGAGGGGGGACTTGCATAATTAGTCTCTCTCCCTGTCAGGACTTCTTTTTTCTTCTACAGCGTTAAAAATGGTGGAACTTGACACGGCACTCGGCTGAGAGGCTAGCAGGGAATGCAACAGTCTTGGTACTGGCAGTAACCTCTACGGGGAACTGGCTATGTGTGTGTGTGCGTGTGTGTGTGTGTTTTGTTAGCAGTGAGAACAAGGTGCTGCTGCTCTGTTGACATGGGTCACAGTGGCAGGGTGAAGGAGCAGGACGAGAAGGCTATAAACGGGGCCAAGGTTAGTGACAGCAGAGGAAGATTCAGCTAAGTATGGTGGCGACATGACGCTATTAACTAGACAAACTGTTGTTGTTGTTGCGTTGTCTCTTGTGATATAAGGTGTTGTAAAAGCAGATGTGGTTTTAAATGAGTTTGTATTAAACCTGTTTTATCCCCACTCTCATTTCTCAGGTTGACAGGCCGTCGTATGATAAAAGTCTTCCAGTGGAACGACAAACACAAGCATCTGGCCTGAGCTTCTTCTACATCCATTGATACAGTGCTGTGACGGAGAGGTGATTACCAG